>OX596381.1:178666832-179074519 GCA_951394425.1 Tipula unca | reverse complement strand
ATATATATATATATATATATATATATATATATATATATGTATATATATCATATCGAAATCAAATTGAGTAAATACTGGAAACATATTATTTTCGAACGAATGAAATTACATTTAAGTACTTTGTATATGTACATACATATATTCATATCGGTAATAAAATACTCAGTAGCACAATACACTACAAAATATATTCCCCCCAAGCCATTTATCAAAAGTTTATACACACACACACATATGTATGTACATACATAAATTTATTTTTATTCTTCATTCAATTAAATAAAATCCATTATGATAGGAATTAAAAATAAATTATCAAAAAATCAATCACTCTTTATATATGAATATAACAACCGAACACACTACATATAAATGTTGATGGAAAAATGTTCACACCCAACCGAATTTTCACAAATCATATTAAAAATACGTATAGTGTAACAAATCAAAAACTATATATACAATATACATACACATATGTACATACAAATTTGTTAAAATTTCCAATAAATTGAATGCCGAAAAAATAATTCACGATAAAATTTTGATAATGAAATCATTTGATTTTTCCAAACATATTTCATATTTATTCCATTTTTAAAACTGTTGTGTTGACTAAACCAATAATAAGTTTTGTAAAAGTTTTTATTTTTATTTGAAACATCCCACATAATATTATTTCAAACAGCAGCATATATACATAAACATATCTATTTATATGTTGTTACATTAAAGAAGACATAGCGAAGTTTTCATTTAAATTTTTTTTCTTAACATTATCTATTTTACAACACAAAACCCACAAAATAAAATATACTCGTATGTAGTTAAAACTTTTTTTTGTGGAAAACGAATTTTGAAGTTTTTTGATTTTTCTGTTGTGCCGGAAGTGAAACAGGTAAGAAATATTTTTTATAATCGACATTACGTAATTTTTTTTTCGTAAGAAAAATGATTTATTATACGTATGTAATGTACATATGTTATACATATATGTATGTATATACAGATACATATATATAAATTACAAATACATACATAAAATTCTATACAAAGTTTTCCAGCAAAATATTTAATACTCGTACGAGAAAGGAAACTTTAATCCCTTCTTTCATCAAAAAAAATATGTAAGAATAAATCATGTTAATGTTAGGGAAAAAATGAAGTTTTTTTCCAATCCCGAAATATTCACAACATATTCAAGGGTAAAAAGGATACGTCAGCATAAAATTTTTAATATTCATGTTGTACATATTAACGTATATATATATTTTGTCGTGTCAATTTTCAATCGCACAAGTAATTATCTTGTATTTAAAGCGATTTATAACAACGATTATTACTTAGCTGTAATATTAGCCGTATTTCTTGGCGTATGATCTGATCCGGATCAGATCATGATCTGCTTTGCTTTCATTTGTATATGTATCATCATCTGCATTTCATGAAATAAACATAAAAATTGTACTATTTTTTGTTTTTGTATTGAAATTTTGAACCAAAATGCTACAACTAGGATCAATATAATGATCTAAAAACAAAAAATAATACAATTGTTGTGTTGATTTCATGAAATGCGGCTATAGAAATAAAAGCAACGTGGATCATCTGATCCGGATCAGATCATACGCCAAGAAATACGGCTATTGTAAACACAGTACAGAAAAAGTTATATTTTAATTTTCCCATTATGGGAAATTTTACGTTTCTGTGGAGAACGCTATTTTATGTGAAATGACCAAACTGATTATAAAAAATGCATACGTTTATTTAAAAACAATGTATACTAAATTTGTTACTTAAGTTACCATTCCAAATAAGTTTTCTTTATGGCATAGCGACATAGCCGATTTTAATATAGTTTTTGTACCCAAAAATAGAACAAATACTAATCTTAAAATATAACGACTAGGTTTAGACGCCCAATCACTATACCTTTTAGTTAAATAAATAAAATAAATTTAAATAACTTTAATTTATAATTAGTTGTTCTAAGGCCATAAGTTATTAACTATTACAATTTGTTTTAAAGCATATCCTACCTAAAGCTATTTAGTTTAATTATTTAAAGATAAGTTGTTGTCAATTATTGGTATGCATGTTTAAATTTCGAACGAAAAATTTTTATCAACAATTAATTGATAACGAGCCCCGATTATATTGCACAATGCGTGAACAAATCGACAACTAACATGAGAGAAACGTTTAGAAATAATTATAATTTGTAATAATGATGATTATTAACTTTGTTTGATTATATTAATTTGAATATAAAATGATATTGCATATCTATGAACAATATAATTTCTTTCACCTTTATCTAGAGCTAGAAAAAACAATAAAATCATCTTAGTGACGTTTAATCTTAAATTTTTCTTCAGTTCTGTCAAGTAATAATAAAACAAGGTGATTCGCAAATAAGAATATTAATGTTCGGGCTATTTCCCACAAAACAATTGAAACTTGTGAGTTCCAGTCAATTTTTAAAATAGTACCTTTTCTTTTAATATACATTCCACTATATACGGTTAAAGCAAAAAAACGAAAAAAAATGAGGCATTGAACGTCATCATAACTAGAAAATTAATAATTGTTTAGGCTTGAAACGCCCAAAAGATCGTTTTGCCGTGCGAGAACACTTCTATTTTAATGTTGTACTTTTTCTTTATATATTTTATTCACTACCTGTTCTAGAGCTCAAGACTCTCCAGACTTTCTCGAAGTTTGTTTATTTGAATCCTTATCTTACGCCGCTGCCAGCCAAATCGACGACGCACGGCCACATGTCCGATTCAATTCACTATCTACACCGTGTTCAGCTTCATGCCAGCCTGGACTGACATGAACGATAGCTTGACTCATGAATTCTGCACTCTCAACAGAGGATCATAGATCTGTTCATTTTCCTCCCAATCGAAATCAAGGATGAAGAGTCCCTTGGGCATCCAGTCTCTTTTGGGATTCGAAGAAACAGGCCGAAAGCTAATTTTTCACTATGCCAACATTGTATCGGGTATACTTTAAAATACTTAGAAAATATTAAACCTGCGTTACTTGACAGAACTGACTAGAGACGAAGGATTAAACCTAAGGGTCGTTTTAGTGTATTTTTGCAAAAAAAAAGACTTTGAGGGACCTCTAAACGTGGTCTCATCGACCTGAAAATTGCCATGAGGTCGTTTATAATAGAAACAGATATTTTGAACTCTGATCCCGAACGAAAAAAAGGGATAAGATTTCCTCCTCGCCCTAAATTGTATATAGTACATATTCGAAAATCATTTTTGGTAAAAACGTCACAATAGTTAACGTTATTTTACAAGAAGAAACATTTAAATTTGGAACAGTAAGTAATTAAGTAATCTTACAGATTGTTTGCAAAAGTAATTAGTACCATGTTGTAAATAGTATTAACACATATGAAATTTTCAAAATATGAAAATGTTTTCCAAAATTAAATATATATGTACATATGTACATCAAAATTATCACAAAAAGTAAGCAAATATAAAATATTCAAAAATTAAAATATAAAAATAAAAATTAGATTTATTTAAAACATATTTTTTTGTCAAACATTCACTGTTTAATATGTGATAACTGATAATGATTGTGCTCTTTGATATTTGCATGTTATTATCCAAGATTATTATTATTAATGAAATTTTAAATTGTGACATAAATGATTTATAAATGATTATTTTAAATTTTATGAAGCTACTATTCTTAAAGTTGAAAGTATGATATAGAATGCAGTCCACTCATCAGACCACGGCGAAAATGATTTAGAAGAAAAGTAGTTACGATGATACTAAGATAGTTTGGTACATATAACAGAGATTTTAAAAATCCTACAATCCAAAAAGACTAGTACTAATTGTTTTTTTTGCTGATAGTGATAGTAGGTATATCTATTAAATTATTTTAGCCGGAATACTTCTTCTGATTATAGCAAAAGAGCCGTACTATTGTTTGCCTCATTATGAATACATTTATAGTTACTCCAAGGTAATTTAATTTTTAAACCGGCATTTCATGATGGTATGACAGAATATATTAGAAATCATACCGACAGCTACAAGTAAAATAAATAAGAAATAATACTTAAGCGGCAATTCATTAAAATATCACAATCAACGAATCGAACTGATTATAAATAATTGTGCGGAAGACTCAAGATAAATACTATATTTTCGGGAATTAATAGATGTACATATAAATGCATGATGATATGATTTTAAGACAATATATTTATGTACTTAATTTTTTAATTCTATTTCCGTACTAATTAAGCCTTTATTCCACCTTAAATTATAGCTAATATTAATTAAGTGACACAGTAATGGTGAAGCCAGAATGTTAAACTACACAACGATTTTATCTATGGAAAATTAATATACTTAAACCTAAATAAAATTTTGCAACAACACACAAAATATGGTTTAATTATGCTAGAATTTCCCAGTTCAAATTTTAAAATAAATATAGAACATATTTGAATATATTAATTTTTCTCGTTTATTAATTAATCATGAAATCTCCATTTTAATAATAAATTAAAACACTGCTGCAATTTTATATTCTACATTAACAAACAAATACATAGGAATTGAATATGTTCGAATCGTCACACTAATTTAATTTTTGGTAATCGAAAAAGGCGTCAAAAATTAGATACGAAATATTATATTTAATTAATTAAAACAAAAAACCATTTATCTTTTTAATTTTAAAAAGCCATTTATCTTTTTAATTTCAAATACAATTCCATAATATCACGGAAGAAAACGTACCAATTTTCTGGTAAACATTATTAGTATTCCATTAAGTTCATAAATCAGTACTGAAAATTGTACATTAAAAAAAACAACCAAATCAAAAATATTTTGCAACCATATGCTAAGAAATCGTCGCGCTCACACATTACTGTCTCAAACTCGTATATAAATCTTTCTTTAAGTAATATATAACTAAATGATTTTCAATAGATATACACATACATTTATATACACAAATAAATTGATTTTCATTTGAATATATAAATAACATAAAATTACAGAAAGGTGAGTTTCCGGTCACATTTTCAAATCACTATTTTATATAAACATACTCATATACACATATGTATGTAGGTATGTTATATGTATGTGTTAGTTTAATTTAAATAACAATTGTCATATCGATTGCTACTAGAAACTAATATTTTAAAAATTATGCATACTACAAAAATAAAATACACAATAGAAATAGTGTAAAATCAATGATCTACTGCTAAAATAGTGTTGTTGGTATAAAGCTGTCTATTACATAATTTTATTATTATCGCCTTCTATGACTACTCGTCTTCTATGACTACTAACATTACAACTTTTGATGATTAATTAATGTAATTTGTTGTATTTCAAATCAAGAATGATTTATATTAATAATAAAAAACGAAAAATTTAAATTATTATTATATTATTGTTTGTAATTATTATCATAAAAAACACTGTTTTAATTAATATTTTGTAAAAAAAATTATTTTCTAAACACATCGTATGGAGGTTAAAAATAAATTAATAGTGTGTAGGTAATAATCAGTGCAAATACGATTTACGGGATTAGCGCTGTTTTACATAAAAAACTAATTGTGGGTGGATAGTTTTTGTCTAATTATGGCATACATTGAAATTTGACATAAGCGTGAAACCGAGAGTGAGGTTTATGAATTTGAAGGTTTTTTTCAATATAAACCGTGTAAATTGCTTTAATATATGCGAAAGAAGACCGCGATTGACATGTGAGCGATACAACATTTCATTTTTGTTTTGTTTTACTTTTTGAAGACGCACGATTACTTAACGTTACATATGATAGTAAAATTTCATCTCTTATTTTTTAATTTCAAATAATAATGTACATATATTTATATATATAAAATCAAATGAGAAATGTGTGAATTGTAATACGATGACATGTTACATAATTAAGAGAAATTATTTTAATATGTTATTGAACTTGATTTGAATAAATATGCACGTATATAGTATAACTAAGAGACTGCATTTGAAATAAATTATGTTTTATACAATGCTGTGTTAACTCGTTAATTATTAATTTTATTATATGTACAAAACGTTTACTACATTGCTTCATTGTTCAACGGATGCTCATGTACAAATACTTCTATAAAGTACAAACAATTTTCGAATATTTAGCATAATTCCTCTACTTTATTCACAATATGTCATTGGAATCTTTTATTAACCGTGTACAAAGATCTTAATCTACGTATATTTAGAATTTATACTTAGTGTTCATATAATATTATACAGTACACTATCAATAATTGAACGGTTAAATTTTCTTTTCTACTGATCATCATGATTCATTCATTTTGTTTTATTGACAATTACTTATGAATATGATGTAAGAAAATACAAAATAAAGTTTCTATTTATTTAATAGAAAATTGTTGTGCTATCATTGTGTGTGTGTGTGTTGTGCACATACTCGTAATACATAAAAAATTTCTTAAACGTCAAATATAATTGATTAATAATTATATTTTATGTATATTGCATATTGTTTCAATACGAACCGGTCAATGTCATTATGAATATAATTTATTATCGACATTTTTGAGCTTTGCCTCTAATTTTGGGTATCTCAATGTTTTGAAAATATTTATGTCGTGCATCCCAAATTTGTAGTCATACACTAATACAACACATATAAATATGATAATTAATGTACTCAGTATATACATAAATTTATTTATTATGGTAAACAAGCAATTTTTTTAAATTTTCTCTCTATAAATACTCACAATATACACAAAATAAATAATTAAATATATTTTATACAATTACTTCTATTCAAATATGTATAAAGAATAGGACACACGTACATGAATGTACAGTTAGAAATTATTTTCTAGAATAGATATGATAATTTATAAAATCGGACACAAAATTATAATATAAAATTGTGATTCAATATATAAATAAATTTGCAAAAATATTTTATTTTTCGCGGTGCACATATACGAGTATGTATGTACAATCAAAAATATGTACTGTCAAATTTTTTTTTACAAATTTACATCGTCGCATAAAAACGTATTTTTATGGTCTCGTAATTATTCCGTAAATATTTAAATCATGACATTGAAAACGTGACATTTAAATTATTTTTTTAAACTAATTTTGTAAAATTCTGAATTCCGTTTATTTATTTATTAGTGAAGATTATGTTTGAAAGAAAATTAAATCAGTACAAGTTAGTATAATAATTTAGTATGCATACTAGACACCGTTCAGATTTCTAAAATAATTATTTACATTCATGGATATTGGTTTCGGCGCCTTGATGAATGCTTAAAAGACCACCTTCAAGATGAATACGTATGTTGCATACGAATATAGCTCAAATAAGTTGAGAATAGTTTAATGTATAATGGAAAGTGTTAAGATAGTTTTGAAATAAATTGTTCTGAACTACAAACCATTACAAAATTTTAAATATCGCGACATGAAATAGTGATAATACCAGCTGGAAAATGCTAAAATCCATTATAATAAGACAATAAGACAAATAAAATTGAAACATTTGTATAGTTTATAGTGTAGAGTTAGTTAAAATTAGTATTTACAATGAGATGATCAAAACATAACTGCAGGGATATTTAAAAATTGGAATTTAAATTCAATTTATTTTATTGAATCAAATATCACGATAAATAGTACGTTTCTGGTTTTTGTTGTTGTTGAAAAAAAACATTCCCTAACTCAATTGATTTTAAATTTAAGGCACATATACACACTGAATGTGCAAATACGCACATATCTAAATGGGAATGGTAAAATATACTTACTTTGATTTAAATCGATAAGATTGATATATTTCTATAATGAACAAGCGCATTACTTTTCTCTGAATTCTAAAATATTATGAAATTTGTTAAATCTTTAAAAGCTTAAAAATTAATCAATCTATCAGGAGTATATTGATAGCCTTGGAATGTTATGGGCAAATTGTATATCACAATTAGTTAATCCAATCTGCCAATACAATCAGTAATAGTTCAACAACAACAATGGGTTTTGTACCATAAAAATATTAACATTTAGTATTAATAAATACCATTTTCGAGATGATCTGAATACCAGATTCTTTCCTAATATAAACCCAGAATTAATTAGTTCTAATAGATTCTCAATTTTGCAATGCGCAAAATAAACTTTATACAAACACATATAATTACATTGTGTTGAAACTACCTAATTACCAACTTTAAGAATCAATATTTGTTTTAAGAAAATGAAATTAAATATCACGGAAGGTTTACTTCGAGATTAAAAAAAATTACTAACCTGGCACAAGATAAGGTGTTGCATTAGACGATGGTAACCAATATTGTGCACTAATTGCCGGGTATGATCCATTTGGGCTTGTATGTCCAGATAATGATGGCAAATTTGTTTTAGTTCTACTCTTCATAATTTTATTTTGAATTAGGTAATCCCAAAATTTTATATTATTATAAATTTTGTACGCTTAAACCTATTTGATAATTATCACTTAATTCTAATTGTCATAAACAAATAATCTTTTTTTTTAGTTTTATTTTTAATTAATTTTCTAACTTAAATCCATATTACACATTTTATAAATTGTTTATAGTACACTAGTAGGAACAAAAAACAACTACAATAAGAGGATTAACATAATCCAGAAATTAAATATAATTTTAGTTGTTGTTAATCATATGAAATTTCATTATAATTATCGATTTTTTTTTATCTCGATCATCTCATTATGCGTTAACATGTATTCATTAGATTATAGGTACCCAATGTAATATGAATTTGCGCTTTTTTCATAATATAGCCGTTATATTTCATTAAAGTATGTCACCTGTTGAACGAATGAATACATTCCATTATATATAAGTAATCAATTGCAGCACACAGGTATGTATATAAAAATCATAATAATAATAATAATAAAATATTATATATAGTGTTTTGTTTAGTTATAACTAGTTTAATTGCATTTAGCATTAAAAACTATTTAGATTTTTATTTTTTGTAATAGAGACACAGAGAACACAAAAACATGTATCTAAAGAGGCACATGTGTTCACAACAGTTGAATAGTTTTATTTTATTTAATTATGTTTTGTGTACGATACGATCCAGCCAGAAGAAAATAACTATACATAAATATTTATTATTATTATTACTACTATTATTATTCGTTTAAACAATATTGAATCACATACAAAAAGTGACTTCAATTGACACTTTGAAAAGAGAAATTTTTATTATTATGTTTTTTTGTATCACAACTGAAGATGAAACATCTATTGTCTTGGTTTTTTTTTAATTTAGCATATTTTAATGAAACATGATGACATATAAAATATGAGAAGAAATTTCACTTTTATTTAGTGCGATTATTTCATTTGTAAGCCCATAAAGTTTCACACACTTTTTCTATAAATTTAATTTCTTGCCTTAAAAACGAACACAAAATTTCTGCTGATAAACCAGAGAATATACACATACAGCAATATTTTTTTTATAATATTTTTACTTTATTTGATTTCAACAATTCAGCAAAAACACTGAATATCTTGTGGAATGTTGATAATAGAATCATATTTATACATATATAATTTTTTCCATTTTTTTAAAGAAATATTATTTTTCACAAAAACTGCATAAAATTTAACTTGTATATTATAAACATGTATATTATATATGTATATTTATTTCAAGTTGAAAACTAAAAAAAACACCCAATAAACCGATAACCGTAGGTATTTATCTTTTTCATATAAAAAAACTAAAAACCAAGAAAAAGATCAATTGAACACTAATCACATTACATTATATTGACGATTTAACTAAAAAAAAAACTAAATAACAAACAATACACAATTCATATTTTCAATGTGTGTAGGTACGTACTCGCGAGTATATATCGCGTAAGTCAAAGTAAAAGAAAATAAATAACAAAAAAAAACTAAAATTAACCGAAAAACCGATCACCATTCGCGCCGTACAAATTAATATTACTTCGATCTTCTTTTAAAAACAAAACGCAACTAAAACTAACTAGTGAAGTATTAATGAATTAACAGAAAAACAAAAAATGAAAAAATAATAAATAAATAAAAACGAAATAAAAAAAACTACAAAACTTTACAAACTCAGCGTTTTCCAGGTTAAACTATATAATTTCTTACATTATTATTGTCATTAGAGTACGTACATACGTACATGAATATTTAACTTTTTTTATTGTGACGTAATCTAAATATTAATTATATTAATAATTTGCATTAAAAGCAATTAATTTTTCTCATTATAGGTGAATCATGCAATTATTTTTTTTATATAAATTTAAATACGCGCTTAAAATATACAAATACATCAAACAATAACTATACATTAGAATTCCAAACAATAAACTATACAGTAGAAAAGGTAAAATACTACACCCCACGAGTATGTGTGATAATAAAATCATCCTTATATAAGTAAATACCATTTATTTATAACAGGAGGTCACCACAGATCAAATTAATCATTTGAATAAATTCAATAATTAAAATAATGCATAGTGCGCTACAATTTAGGTGCTCTGGTTCGAACCATAATACATACACATATCAAAAACCAGCATGTGATATCTGCTTTTCACAAAATTTTATGATAAAATATAAAATAAAAATTGTTTACGAGTGAACTATTAAAATAGTAAAACGCCACTTAAGTTTATTTTGTGTATGTATGTTTCTTTCTAAGTATCGTACTTGTTGCTGCGAAAACATTCGTCATTTGCTCAAGCAAATGAAAAAAAAAAAGTTTAAAAATTAGTTTTGGGTTTGCACACATCATGTTTCGTTGTGCTTATTGCAAAATATTTTTTTAGTTCGTTAAAATTATATAGAAAACGAAAATTGTATGGCAATAAATTGTAACGTTTGAAATTTGTATCGTTAAAATTTAATTAGCTTTTGCCACAGGAAGTTCAATATATTTGAATTCACAGAAACACCATCTTGAAATATTGAGAGGAATCAGCAATTGTTAGTTACTTTCTTCATACGTCTACCGAGCAAATAGCGCAGTGGTTAAAGCTGCGACGTTTGTTTCGGGAGGTACCGGGTTCGAATCTCAACAGAGGCGAGATGCAAAAGGGATTTTTCATCTCCAGATTACGATCGGTGATTAAATTGAAAACATCTATGACCCTCTGTTGGAATGTAGAACTCATGGGCCGACCCATCTTCTATGTCACTGTACAGGGTGACATGGACCTATGCAATGCGCACTATACTGTACTTGTGTGAATGGGTTGAATGAATGCTAGTGTGAATGTGGGCGCATTAGAGTGGCATTGAGTGCTGGAGTAAGTTATCCGCCCAATTTTAATTAAAAAATTTTCTTCGTACGTCTACAAAGCTTAGCACACACCATCAAACAAAGCATGTTTGCAGTTGGGACTAACTAAGTTCTGGTAAACATCTAACATAAGAACTCCGAATTTCATTTATGTCTCTTATCGTTGACTGAAATTTGAAATGCAACCTGTTTTCTTTGGTATACTAACTTTAGAATTCAATAATAGGATTAAAGAAACAATTTGTAAATTTCAGAGTAATCCAAATGTTTTGTTTGATACAATTTTCTCGACAACTGCAAAATGTTTAATTCATTTTTTTCCATGTGCTTGGTTAATTTAAGAACATGTGCTATCTTATCATCTAAAATTCATCACAAAATAAATTTGTTAAACTAGATAACATTTTTTTGATTTTTGAATAAACTAAATTGATGTATGTATGTACGAACGTATATAGGAAGATTTATAAATTATTCCTTGTAAACTACAAATAAAGACAAAACATTTCTGGCTTAACATATTTGGCATAAATAAATCATAACAATTGTTACGGAATTTCTGATATTTTATGGAATTTATATGGAAATAACCAATAAAAATCGGGTAGTATTTAATTGGCCGCTAAATTGGTCACCACAACATTTAGTTGGTAGTAGAAAAAAACACGCATGTTTCTGTCGCTAAAATATATTTACTTCTAAAAGCTCTTCAGAAAATTAACACGTATCTGCCTAAATCAAGATTCAAAATGAAATATACAATTTTTAAAATGAAAATTAACAATTCGAAAATGTAAATCATTTTCGAAAAAGAAAATTACTATTAACTCCGCATTTTACCCTGAAATAAAATTAAATTGTTAATACCGAAAATAACTAAATCACACACATTGGTTTATAGCGTTGGAGACTAAAATTCATTCCTGTTGCTCATTCTTTTGACTTATGACCAAATAATGCATAATAAAATATGCAAAATAAAATATCATTGTTCGCCATCTTTTTTTATTTAGAATCCTAACTTTACTGGTTTTACCAAAATTGATTCACTAGTTATAGAAAATTTACTTTCATTTCATTTTGGATAAAATAAAAATAGTAATTAAACAAAATAAATTTAAATTTAAAAAATAGTTCAATTGATTTGTTTTTCTTTTGTATTTAAAATATTTCCTTAATTAGGTGAGTGGAGTGATAGAAATACACGTTTTCTGAAGCCCATTTCGAATTCATATACATAATTCCAATCTTCAATATAGGACAAACATAATAAGTATTACATTAACAAATCATACAAATGAATGTAAAAAAATATTTTAATTTAAATGTAACATGTCGTCATTACTAGTTTTGACCATAAACATAATAAATCTTGCAATTTAATGACCTACTACACTCCAAATCTGCACACTGGCATAGCAATAATTTTCATTACTAAACTTATTTATTTATTTTTTGACAAAAAAAATATTCTTGCCGATGTTAAAATATTAAATTTTTTTTATTATTTGTTTGTTAAATGTAGTTCAATGTAATATACAAATTTAATTTGCTATTTTTATAAAAACCATATTACTTAATTACTAATTCATCAGGGTTAGAAATATTAAAAGTCTTTTTATCTAGGTATGTATGTATATGGCATTTTTTATGGGATTTGAACCACATGTGTATTATCAAAATAATATACATAGATTTTAATCTTTGATTAACGAGATTTAAAATAATTTAATATCGAGTTTCGGTTCGCATCCCTTCTCTTCTAATGACAACACAATGTTTATTTAACATTTTTTAGTTAAGCTTATGTATGTTTTTGTTGTGCGTTGCATTCTTAATGGATTGTGCATAATATACATTTACAAAATGTACATACATACATATACATATATGCATTTATATGACGATCCGACAAAACATATTTTTTTATGTCTTATCCACATGTTAAATTCTCATATGTATATAAATCTTCAAGACTAAATATACACAGAATAGGACAATATACGAGTATATAAGTATGTATACAGCAATTCGGGTGATAATGTATTAAACATTCTTTTACAATTGACAGTTAATGAGTGATTGATTTTTTAAACTTGTTAAAAATATGCGCGAAAGTAAATTACAAGTTTTATATAAAAACGCTTCCGTTTTTTTTGTTAATTTAATTGTACAGTGTCAACCATATATATAAAAGCGATATATTCATTTAGTATTATACACACATCGATCGTATATATTTCTAATATATTATATATGTTTTATAAATAAATATATGTATATATGGTCATGTGAGAATATATTAACTATTTATACTGAATATAAACATTATTTTCAAATTGAACATGTATATAATACAACAACAAAAAATATATTACGTTATGATGACAAAATACTAATAGAGTAGAGTATATGTGTGGCGTAGCTTTAGTTGTGTATACTCGTATAATAATACACACAGTACAACAACTTCACATTTTAAGATGATCAACGTAATACCATTGTAATTCCGATAGATTTGTTAATTTATATACAACCTTAAAATTAGCTTTGTAATTTTGTATCCAACCTAGTTTCTTGGATTTTCTGTCATCGTATATAATACAAATTTTTGTTTTCATTAATATTCTATACCATGAAATCTTCTTGGTATCATTTTTTTATTCAAATTCTTATTTAAAATTTACTTTAAGAATTTATATACAAATAGAATATGCAAACAATTAAAAAAAAAAAAGATCATATGCAAATTAATAAGACAAACACAATGTTTTTATTCATATTCTATTGTATTATTATTATGTATGTATTGTGGATATACCTAATAGTTTGGAAAGCATCGAGATTCAGCTGTATTACATATTAAATTTGCGAGTACAGTTAAAGGGTTGACAACACCAAATACGGTGATTGCTTCCTGAGCGGTAACATTTTTATATTCCTTGTATGTACTGCCTATACTAATTACCATTTTAGTTACTCATACATTACAAATGATTCATTACAATTTGTTTATAGTTACACTAACAGTTTGGATAACTGTTTCTTGTATTACTTGTATGGCGTAATGTCGAAGCTTATTAGCTTCAAATCAAAACTTGACACCTATGGCTGCTAATTGAATTAGTATTTTTTTCAATATAGCAATGTTGTTACATATACTGTTGAGTGTAGGGTAATATCCTAAACAAATTTTAGTCATTTTAAATAAAAAATATTTGTACAACCATGAAATTTCATAACGCTACTAGTTGTACTTAATTCAATAATTACTGTTTTAACAATTTTAAAAAAATTGTTTTCAATTGTTTATTATATTTGCTCGTATGGTCTTTTAAAATTCTATTATATATTACTTGATGACAATGCTAAAAATAGTACGTAATTGAAGAAAGTTTTGTTATTCAACAGCAAATTTTCAAGGACCATATGAGAATAATCGTGTTTTTTACATATGAGTGAGAATTTAATAAAATTGAAGGTTTATATTAAATCGTTTGCATATAAATGTATTATCTTGTTATCTTAACATTTATGTATGTACTGTTTACTTTAGTGCAATAGACAAAGTATTTGTATTTTGAAACTTGTTGAGTGTCATCCTATAATTGTATATAATGAATGTAATTGATTGTATTACGACAGCTACTTAATTATTTACACCATAAAGGTGCAAGTAAATTTTCGATAAGTAATACGAAAAGTATATCTAAATAAATTCATTCGGAAGTGATTTGAAATATAATTACCTATTTAAATAATTAATTAACTAAACTTTTTAGCCATACAAAAATCAAGTAATCAAAAAAAACAACAAATAACAAACGACTCAAATAAGATAAATAATAGGCATTATATTAAATTAGGAATATACTCCACTCCATAACTTATAAAAATGAAAATTCCAAAAATAACAAAACTAGATATTTTTGCAAATTGCATAATTGGTCTAATAATTTTAAAATTGCTAGTAAATTTAGTTTTTATTTTAAAAATCAATTTTCCTTTCAACTATTTATAGCAATACGTGTACATCAATAAAATCGTAATTGTAACATAAATTATTCGAACATTTTTTTCGATCTACGTACTCGATATTTTAAGATATTCGATTAGTAAAGGTCAGTTTGAAACAACATTTATATAACGCATAGTGAATTGAAACTAATTGACGGTGAAAATGAATTAATTATTTTATAATCAGTATCATGTACATCGAATCGCTAAATATAATTTATGTATTTAGAATTTTTATAGATGATTTTGAACAACACAGTTTCGTGAACAAAGATATACATATTAATTGTAAAACGACAGAAATATACAAAAAATTTAATTTATTGCACGACTATTAGTTTAACTACTTGCGCGTATATATATATGTATGTACATAACAAGCCAATCCCAATAAAAATGCGTTCATGTAAGAAATAAAAACTCTGTATTTCCAAACCTCAAGAAATATGTCAGACGAATAAATTAGTATTAAGACACACACACAATGTACACGTATTGATTGTATATTTATTTTTATGTATGCTATGGTTTCGAGTACTACACACAATGAGGTCTTTCAAAATTTACGTATTTCCGAATTACAGAAAATATTGTTAATCATACACCACTTAAGAATTTCTTTTAATTTTTTTTAGATTCGATGTCTGTTTTTGTATGTAGTGTTTTGTGTATAAATTTTTTATAAACTGTATATTAAAATATGTTTATTTACATATATGTGAATTGTTATAACTATGTATAGAATTCGATTATTTTCTTGGTATTAATAATACTCATATGGCTTTAATGTAACAAAAAAGGAAATAACCAAGGGTTCTTGACCTTTATATATATATATATGTGTATTAAATATATGAAAAGAAAATTTAATTTTATGGTCCAGTTGTCATTGATGCATCTAGCTCAGTGATTCCTAACGTATTTATAGTTACGGATCACTAAATCTAAAAAAGTAATAAGATAATAAGATCAGCTTAGGTGACGTTTAGTTACCTTTGAGTCAGTGATAAAATTCGTACGCTTGCAAAAACAAACTTAATTTAAGGTCAATTCTTAATTACTTTTAGAATTTATCTATAAATTTAACAGAGGAAATACAAAATTGAGTTAAAGACATATTCTTGATTACCCTCATTTTGTCAATAAACACAACATAAAATGCAGGTGCAACATAAATGGTACGTGGAACACCAGTTAAGAATCATTGATCTAACTAAATTACTCGTACATATAAAAAATATTTATAATTAAGATTTTATTTCTTGTCTGAGTAACATATCAAACAAATATTTCAAGTTAATCTGCTTTAAGTTGCTTTTATACAATCTTTTTGATGTAAGCAAACAGAAGGCATTAGTTTGTACTAAGAACTAGCCTAATATTGAAGCTCCGCTTCTGTATGACGTAACAGTATGTTCCGTCTCAATGAATAATATTTACTTAAATGCTCCATTAGCTAATGGGTGTGGTATATTATTACAGAATTGGATAATTACTTTACGTAATTTATGTTTAGAAATTTGTATGTTATAGTAACCCGCTCCCGCTTGATTAATTATCCTTAATCAAATTACTAATAAAATAATTAATCATTTGTGACTTACCATTTCGATTCACACAATCCGCCAATTTCATTTGAATAGGATGATGCATCTGAAATCAAATAAAAATATGAATAAATGTAAACATTAGATTCGAATGTCATTTGTTTTATCTAGAGATCCTCTTGCTACCTACAATTATAATTTTGATTGAATCACAACACTAAATAAATAAATTAATTTTGAACTGATAATTTTTTTGGGGAGAATTTTCTAAAGTTTTATTTAATTAAAAAATAAATAATGACATAAATAGAATACATGAATTTGAACTGTTAAATTGTTTTCATTTTTTGGGGCGAAAATCATTGGTTACTTCGTTGAGTTTTATGATTCGTCGATTCAATCTGGTCTACTTTGATATTTATTTTTGTTTATCAAACACTTAACAAGGTGTAGGATTACGTCATAATTGCAGTAAAATTACAACCCTGCGATACAATAATTAAATATATAAAATTCGATGTTTAGTAATACAATAACAATTAAATATTGGTGACATAAAAAGAACAAATCAAATAAAAATAAACCGAACGATTTTTGTCAAATGTCGAAGTTAATTTAAAATTAAGGCAAAATGCCAAAATATTTCTTCAATCTATTCTTTTCAATCATACAATAAATTAAAATACATTCATTGTACATACACAAAATTGCAACAAATATCGAAATTGAGATGTTATTCAACCGAAAATAAAATGTACATAATAATATCGATGTCGTATGCATGATTTAAGACACAGGATATAAAAAAAATTTGGTACAGACCGTATTTATATAAATGAAAAAACAAAAACACTTACCCCGCTTAATATTTTATTATTATGCAAATCCTGTTGTGCATTCCAAGCGGCATCTTTACCATAAAACGTTACAAAACAGCACCCTGTGAAACAAGCAAACATATATATACAAATCGCATTACATTACAATTACATGTATGTATTAATGTATATATACATATACATACATATTATATATTACGTACACGATAATAACATGTATTATAATTTAATTGTTTTATTTTTCAATTTAACAAAATTTATTACTTATGCAATAAGTAACTACATTTTTGTTTTTGTTCACTAGCTAATTATAATTGTTATTGCAATAAAAAATTCTTCTCCATTTGTACATTATTCGATAATGTTTTATAGTTCACAACTAATACCGCCGTAATTTATACTATAAATTGCATGCTATAAAATTTTATACATAGTTGATGTACTATACTTATACAACATAATAATATACAGTGAGTGAGTAAGTTACATATAAAATTAAATATTATTTGGTGTTTACCTCGACTTAATCCAGTTGCCTTGTCTCTTAGAATATTTATGGAATGTACCGGGCCGTACATTTCAAATAGTCCACGTAATTGTTCTTGATCCATAGTTTTTGGTAACTGACCAACAAACATTTTTACATGATCCGCTTCATTTTCATCTTGAATAATTGTATTACTATTAGCATTAATATTGCTAAGAATACCATTATTGCCGGGTGGACTATTATTTAGCCGCAGTGAGTCATTTAGCATAAATGATGTATCAGGATTATAGCCGACGACTGAATTTGGTTTGTAGAAAAGGTCTTTTTTGAAGTTACCACTGGAATGTATTAATAAAAATATATTATTGTATCATTGATGATAATAAAAATGTTATTTTTTAATCAGCGTTATTAATTGAAATTAATTCTATGTTATTATTGCAATAAATAATATAACCGAAGGGTTGTTTATATGTTTAGATTGTGGTAAAATTAGTTGAATTTCACCCGAATTTACTATAATGTTTAAGAAGAATCGACTTGTCTGATTGTAATAAAACTGAAATTGAGTTAAAAGCATACTGGGAATTTTTTTTTTTGTTTTTTGTGTAACGAATTTATTGCGGACAATAAACTATTGTAGTGATCCGTCCATATCACTTTTATCATCCTTGCTAAGACGCTATCCTAATTTTAAACATTTTTTATTTAGACAAATATTTTGAATTTCAGGATTATAGTTGCATGAGATTTTATGTTAAGGGGGGCAAACCAAAAACAATTGATAAGTAAGATTTTCTATCTTCAAATTAGCCTAAAGAACCGTTATTTTGTCTGACGGAATTAGTTATGTCCTGTGTAATTTCCGTTTAAACTAAAGTTTATCGGAAATATAAGAAAAAGTATTTATTTTGCAGTCGTCTAAAAAATATTTAAATTGAGGATTGGAAATTAAATTATTTAAGTTCCATTATTCATTGCTTTAATTAGTTCAAAAATAGAATCGAATTAAACGCAAGCGCTTAAAAACGCGCGAAACTATACAAGACAATTTTTTCATAGGCAAATTATAAAGATATTGCTAAATACAACTATATAACAATAACAAAGAGTAACCCAATCGAATGAAAAAATGCAACACAATCATTATTCTAATTGAAACTATACAACCGATAATTTTGATAAATTCTAAAAAAAAAGATATTTTCCACTTGCAACTAAATAAGGAACAGTTGTTTAGGCAAATAAAATTCCGAAACTAAAGTACTAATTTAAAAAAAAGAAAAGCAGGACAAGAAGTTTATGAAATCTATTCAAACAAGTTTGCGTAGACATTTCAAAATGGCCGATGCTGAGTAGGTGCTCAATTGAAATTTTAATATGAATATAAAATTCTTTTCACTTACCATTCGTAGATACTTTTATCAAATAAATAAAAATACGGATTATTCTCTCTAAAAGAATATGACTGCAACATTTTCTAAATTAAAATTTACGCTTGCGAGCGAAAAATTTATATTTAATTTTAATTTTAAAATCGCGGAACTACAAGATATTTTTCTACACTAAAGTTTTTCGCACAATAAAAATGATTACTTTTTAAATACTATTTTTTTTTGATTTAAATAAAAACGTTCATGTACATGAAAATAAAATCATAAACTTTAAATGCAAATTCGTTCACGATTAACACGTAAATGACCTCTGTGTGCAGACTTTTTCTATTGTTACATACACCCTCGATTGTCTTTTTTTTTTTTTTTTTGTGCTACTGTCTACCGAATTTTGACGAATCTTCATAGAAAAAACCGTTATTATTTAAAAATAAACAGAAATAAATCTACTTTCATAGTCGGATTCTAGTGTTTCATATGAAAAAAGAAAATATTTTGAATTTATCGAATTTCGTATTTTAAACGATAACACATTGATAAACAAGTCAATTCAAACAGCTAATAAATCTTTTTACGAATATAGATAGGCACATAGCTACATTTTCAAACTCTAAATGATTAAAAACTAATCGATTTGTAACTATGTTGTGTAAAAAGTCGGATCTAAAAATGTATTTTGTTTAAACCTGCTACTACTCTTTGTTTAAATAACGATTTTAAAGCTTTTATAACAAATGTGGGCGAAGTCGTTGTGTGAGGTTTTGAATAAATTTACAATAGAGACCACCAATTGAATTAGTTACATGGCAAATTCTTTTCTGAATTTGATATCTATCGAAATACAAAATATTACATCTTACAAATCAAATTGCACAATACACACACATAACAAACATTTTAATTTGATTCGTCGAAATTTCCAACGTAATTTTCCAACAACCTCCAATTCAAGCGATAAAGAGGAAATATGTACAAAAAAAATCAGGATATAACAATTTTGTGCTTGTACATTTTATTTGTCGCAAGATCCACGCTAAAAAAAATTATTCAACTATAAAATTACAATATTTGTGCATACAGAACTGATTGTATTGACATTTATTTTTGTGTTTTACTATACTTTTATTTAGTTCAACAGTCCTTTTGTTTCACATAGTTGAAATTATGTCGTTATTTATATAGGCAAACCATTTATACAATAGAGCTTTAAATAGTTTTGTGCCAGCTGTGATTAATAAAATCAATTACATATTTTTCTAATATCTCATTTCTTTGACAAACAATAAATGTCTCAAACTTTAAATCTCATTTTATTGTGAGCTTAATAAAAATGTCAAAAATTTATTTTCATCTTAAAAACTACATCTAAAAACAAACCGATATAAGTAGAAAAGCTTTGCGTAAAATTGCAAACAAAAAAATATATTAAATATCTAAAATCATAAGAAATATTGAATATTTGTGTACTTCCGTACATAATGAAACTGTTTGAATCCTTCCGAAACATTTATTTCATACAGATACATATTTATGTAGTGTTTTTATCGACTAAATATCAATCGATCATTCAAACAAGTAGCAGAGTGATAACAAGACAAAAAAAATATAAGTAAATTCCGAAATACGAGTAGTATAACACTATAAAATCTATCGATTTTGTAGAATAATTTTTCAATTTATAGTTTGATATTTTTTGTTCTCTGAACCAACATCCAATTGTTTGAATGCAGTATAAAACTATTCCAATTTCCAATATCTGTTCACAGCACATTGGATTTTTCCTATATATAGGAGCTATATACATACAACACTATACTACATAATACATTTATTGAATCTGGAACTTTATATATAAAAAAAAAAAATTGGTAGAAAAATAAACCTTCACTATAATAATAGATTACTCTATTGTTGACATATTGTATAATGTCATGTTGATTTTATTGTAGAATTTTGATAAATTACTAGATTTTTTTTGTTTCGTCTTTCCGATTTTATATAATATTATAAAAATTTGATCGGTGATAGGTTGAAGAATTAATGTCTGCGGGGAATTGAATATTGAAATATAAACGTTGTTGGTAAAATAACTAAAATTTTATGTGATTAGAACTTACTTGTAAACGAATGGTTTTATTATCATAGCTCTCCGAATTCGATTTAATATCGCATTTCGCTGTTTGTATGGCCATTTGCGTTGATGATCGCGGACAAAATATGGTATCGGTGCGATGTATTGTAAAATAGGCTAAAATTAAATTTATCAAAACAACTGATTTCTATAATAATGCTAGAACTATTAAACCTTTCACCATATTTTTCCCCAAATTTAATATCTGAATGGCATGCAGAAATTTAACACTACTGTGTAACTGAATAGGAGCGATTCATTCTCTAGAAATGTTTCAAATTCTATTAAATTATTTATATTTTACAGATGATAGCGTATTGATGTTCATAGACCGTTGGCTCCACTCACAATTTTTAATCTCAGGTGGCAATATTCTAGTAAACTTTTGGATGAAAGTGCCTTCTAAAATGATCGAACCAACAAGTTAAAAGTTGTTTTTAAATACAAAAACCTTAATTTTAAATTAATTATTATAGGCATATCATTGTGTAGTTTCACATTAAAACAAAATGTTGATTTAAAACATAATAATTTTTAATTAATTATGTTTTCCATTTCTCATTATCAAATATAAAATAATGTTTCGTTGATAACTATGAAGAGATAGTCATGCGCATGATCTAACCTTGCTAGTTATAGATCGTACCATGATCAATGCTTGATTAATATGAAGCTCTTTTGTTTTTTGAATTTAATTCGTTTCGTAAACATGTCAAATTGTCAGCACGGAATAAAATTGTAAAACAGTTAAGCTTGCTAACCAACAATGTAAATCATAGGTACATACATATATACAATTTGATAAAACTTAAAGCCATTCGAGTTATGTATTAATTAATTAATTAAGTTATATGTAGTTTCTAGAATATTTTCTAACATAATTTATGAAACCTAACATATCATTGTTGTAGATGGCAGCCATTTATAAACATCTTCAATAGAATTTGGTCCAAAGTATTGATTGATTAGTTCATCTATGATCATAATAGATAAAATCGCTCATTGGGCCAACCACATAGTTCCGAAAAAATACTAACCCTCTAAAATGATTTGAATGTTCAATTCCACCAACGTATTACGAGGCACTTAGATCATCAATAAATAAAATATTGTCAATATGTCATAATACAAAATACTGCTGAAGATGTTTGAATAGATGTTAGTATTTAAAATATTCCGCACCATTATGTATATTGTTAATAAATATTGGTCGCATAATAATGTATTCACAAGATCATCCGTTAGCATTATTCAAAAAATCACCGTTTAGTAACCACAACAAAATATCATGCAACACAAACAATAATTGTACTTACCACCTGATGAAACATTGTAGTAGACCAATACATAATTAATAAAACCAAATAGGAAATACACTCAATTATTGATTAATAAAATAACACAAATTAAAATTGGAAAAATCGTTTTCGGATTACGCCATATACAAAGAGAACACCAATGCAAATGTATGGTGCGTATGCGTATATATTTATATTATGCTCCGCATTCCGTAATCCGTAATGTCAAAATTTGAGTAAAGTAAAAATTGTTAGTACCTTTTAAAAACAACAAGATCTTTATAATTATAAAGGTGTGATGATCGGAATGGTTAACTAAAAATCATTTAAAATGTAAATAAACCATTAAATTAATTTATAAATCTATCACATATTTAATTCAATATAAATTATTATTTTAAAAGTATTTATTTAATTAATTATACATGTTTTAGTTGCGATTTATTCACCACCCTCGAACCTTGAATACATTTGAAATAATTAATTTCTCAATATTGTGTAGGTGTCGCGTCGCGTCGAAAAATGTGATGAATCGAATATGACGGTTGATGAAGTAGGTTTGATTATTTTAAATTTTAAAATAGAATTATCATAATAATCATGTTCTAGTTAATTTAATAAATCTTTTATCTTAAAATTGTAGTTTTATACAATTTGTATCGTACATTTCTTTATGTACATGTAGTTCTATCCATTCGGCATTCCTGAAAATTAAATGCAAGCTAAACTTAGCAATTTAATGCTTGTTTCTCAAAATATCTGAACAAATTACTCTTAAGTACTTGTATCTACTACCATAATTTACACTCAAACAAATGAATAGAATGTAGTACATTTACATAAGTTCACAGTTGAATCATGTTGTAGTTAACTTTTGATTAAATCCAAGTTCTCTTATTAACTGTATATGCTGCAGCCTTATGTCGTAGTCGAGGCGAAACTGGGTTGAAATCGAGTTATAAACGTTATAAATAAAACATTTTTATTTAAAAAAATTAATTTCAAAACGAAACAATTTAACTGTGAATTAAAAAATCATAAACAGAAAATTGAAAATAATGGTAATAATGCAAATTTATTAGATAGAATCTAGTTAACTACATAAGATGACTAGACTTTGTTTTTAGTGAAAGATATCCCAGATTTGACCTACCTAGGTTGAACTTGAAACTTCAAGATTTTATTTTAAAAAATTCCAATAGATGGCTTTACAAAAGAGAATTTATAAAGAAGAAAGTTTTTTCTATGAGATTTTTTGAAATGTCAGTTATTAAATAAAAATTATTTTATATCGAATTGCAACGCCCAAATTTAATTTTATTTAAAGTTTCTAATTATTTTCAAGTTTGTGTATATGAACAATTTGGATATATTTTGAAATATCGAAAAAAATGAAATATTAATATTTTTGCAGTAAGTATTTATACCAAAAATATATCATAAACATTTATTGTATGGTTTAGGTACAACAAATTGATGAAAGCAGTAGTGGTAGCAGCTTTATTATGACTCTTGCTCTACATCCCTATCATTATTTTGAGAATCAGAAGAGGAAATTAAAATAGCACGAGTAGAAAATTATCTAGAGGCCAAATATTCCGATTTACAATATTTAAAAAGCATTTTCGTTTGTCCCGAATTGTGGCTGATATAATTATAGGAATGTGTAAAACTATGAATCGTTCGATAATAATATTTATTTATTTTGGAATAATACAACAACGCATCTTTCCAAAATATTAGCCGAAACAAAGTCGAAAATATATATTATGCTGTAGTTTCTAGCTTACACTGAAACATACCGACAAATCTCTGATAGGTTTAACATAACTCAGAGTTTTGTGCATCGAATTCTCTATTGAATAATCAAATGGAAAGTCGAAAAAGGTATATTAAATGGTCAACCATAATGTAACAGCAAAGCAGCCAAATAAAGTTGTTGGAGCAATAGACGGTAGCCATATAAGAACTAACCCTCCCTAAAATGATAAAGAGGCTTATTACTTTTGTAGAAAAGATCACAGATGTATTACAAGGTATTGTAAATCTGCAGAAGCATTTGATTAACCGCCTTAGAGATTTGTTCACAAATACCTGTAGTTTTTTAGTAACTTTCTGTGTATGTTTCCACATTTCAAAGCCATACAGCAATACTGATTTTTCGCAGGCGTTCAACATTCGTATTTTGATGTTTTGTGACAACACAGATGCATTCCAGATCTTATGGGGAATGTTGAAGGTTCCTTGCTTTGTTGGTACGTTGGTTGATGTATTCTTCCGTGCCGCCTGTTCTTGCTACGACCATGGTATATGTATAATCTTCTATGGTTTATTGTTTGATGCGGAGTGGTCTAGCAGTGTATGTATTCAGCCACAGGGCTTTTGTCTTCTTAATGTTCATTTTGAGACCGAATTCTTGTGCTAGGTCTGATAGCTTCTGCTGCATGTCGGCGTACTTGTGTGTTAGTATATACATATATTTCATCTGCGTAGTCAAGATCATTGAGTCTTCTAATAGGATGATTGAACGCATGACACTACTCCTCAGCACTATGAGGAACAGTGGTGGTGATAGTACACATCCTTGTCGATTCCACCTGCATTGTGGTGAGTTCTACTCTGCTTTTCTGTGTACTGGACTCTTTTAGCAGCATCTTGGTACATTTCTTTGATGAGTTTGGTTATTAGCAGAGTGCTTCCCATATTTCGCAGAGTGCTTTTCATATTGCGCTTCTCATGATGAAATCGAATCCGCGATCGAAATTAGATTAGAAAGAATAGATATAGTGGTGAGTTTCATTCGTTCGATGATTATTCGGACTGAATTAATGTGATCTGTATAGCAACCATCTTACATGTGGATCACAGTTGGTGGATTCGTTCCAGGATGATTATTGCTGGCGAGTGGCAAAGACGATCATTGTGGTAGCAGCTTCATTAAAGAGGTCAAGCAACTGTATGCGGGGTATACAAGAAATTAGGAGACCGCTTGGGAATATCATATATAGAGAAAAGGAATATCAATCAAATAAAGAAACCTTCTCCCGGCATACCAGTTATGCCTCCCTCACTCAGGAGCCTTGGAACCTGGCTAGGATTCAATGGACCAATCATTCATTAATCCGAAATCAAAAAATACAGAAATTTTCGGCCTCGGTGAAGTAAGATGGAAGGATAGTGGAAATATTATATATCTCATCATATGATGACCGCAGCACATGCAGTTATATGATGTTCTCCGGCAGAGCAGACACACACGAACAAGGCCTGGCAATACTAACAACTGCTAGGAAAGAAATAACTATGAATGGAAAAAATATAAGTAGCAGAATAATAACCGCAAGATTCCACTCGAAAGTAACAGTGAAATGCGCCACAGAAGAAGCTGGTGACTCAACAAAAGATGAATTCTAGATCAATATTATCCAGGGAGAGTTTAATCCGAAAATTGGAATGGCAATAATCATGGGTAAACGGCACTAGATTCCGCAAGAAATGTTGGTATGTTGCCAGTCCCAGCGGGTTTGTTATTCTTCAGCTTCATTCACTTGTAACTTTCTACTGCATTGGTGGATGGGCGTTAATGGTTTCGTTATATTTTCGATCTGGGAGCTCCTCGTTTGGTTCACCATCTATCCAGTTGTCCTCGAAAAATTCATTCCATCTAGTTAGTTCCATACTTTATTGGTGGCATATTTGTAAACTTTCCGGTGATCTTTCTTACCTATTGATGTAATGTGCGCGTTCCTACGATCACATTTTCTTTTTTTATCACATTTTGGTGAGCTGCATCTGGATATTTCCTTCTAATTTCCGCCGTATTTTGATTGCATACTTGATTGCATTTTCAGATGGCGGTGTTCCTCAATTCTCTTCCATGTATCATCTATAATCCATATGGTTTTCCTGTGTTGTCTTGATATCCGAGCACACTTGTAACAGTTTTCACAGGTTTTTATTTGTTCCCTTATTTCGTCCATAGTGCTGGTGTCGTTACTGGGCAGATTGAGTTGGAGCGTTTCATTGAACGTGTGTCTTGTGTCAGTATTTCGCAATCTATCTATATTAAATTTTCTCCGTTTAATCCTTAAGTACTTCGCGCAACGGGTGGTTTGATTCTGAAAGTTGCTATTACCAGTACACTAGATATTCTAGTTCTCTATTCGAGTAGTACTATGGTCTAATTCTGTAAAAACAAGATAATGTGAAAAAACGAAACATTGAAAAAGTTTACACAAAAAAAAATTTACACAATTTCTATCTTATTTAGGTTAAATGGTATTCTATAAAACAAAGTAGTCAGCGTGCAAAGTGTTTCTTGCTGAATAATTTTATCGTGTCTAAATCCACTTTGACGTTTTGTTAGTGTTTCGTTTCATAATATAATATAAAGAGTAACAAGGACAAACATGGTTTTTTTGTTCGGCACTAGCCCGCCTTCTTCGTGAAATTTTAGTTTTAAATTTAAAATTTTTATCCGTGAAAACGAACTACACAAGATAAATTGTATGTGTAGTTTATTGACGTTTAATATCTTACCGATATTTTAATTTATCTTGGTGTAAAGTTATAGAATACCATTTTGGTATGAAAACGTGTAAAGTACTCGTTTTCGCGTTTTCACGTTATCTTATTCGTTATAGAATTAGGCTACTGGTTGTTATATCACCACTATCCTACCATCTTACTTCACTACGGCAGGGAATTTCTATATTGCTTCATTTTCTTCTCAACTTGTACTCATTTTGATGTTTCCTTTAGAGTTCTTATGGTTGGTGTTATTTCTTCTATAGTATTCGTTTCTGCGATTTCGGATTAATGAATGATTGGTCTATTGAATCCTAGCCAGGCTTCAGGTGAGCCATGACTGATGGGATTCTCACGAAATTTAGAAATTTTGTTGGGGTTGATTCAGTTCCTCTATCTTTGGCACTTTTATCTTTGGCTGAAACCAATATAAATAAGCAATTAACATTAAGAAGTTGATTGATTTACAAAAATTTAATTAACAGAACATTTAATGCCTCTAAATCTGTAAGAATATTTTCCCAGAAATTTTCTGCTGGAATAAGCACTAATTAACGCTTTATCTTCATAAGTTCAGTTTTTTGTCTATTTTTATTATTTTAGTTTATTTAGATTATTTGGATGTGTATCCAAAAACTAAAATCCAAAAACAAAAGCGAAACTGGCAACATTCAAAGTACTTGTGAGTAATTTACTCATACCAATGGAACACGACTATTATGTAATGAAGTTAATAATATTATATAGAGATGGCACTGCTGCTAATGGGGAATTTTTATAATAAGTAGTTTTGACTCACGATATGATTGAATAAAAGTAGCGTGTTCTGTTGTTATAAAAGTGGGTTTTATTTAAAGTTATTTTAATTAAACATAAAACAGGCCAATATTTCTTTATACATATATGTTCAATTTCGTTCTTGACACGTTAATAACAGGCATCACTGTGGCGAAAATAGCGTTGAGTGCAGCAATAACACTTTAAAATTGTGTTGATTTAATATAACCGAATATTAGGTGCAAAATGCTGAGCTGGCTATTTTAGCGAGTCAGCTTTTTCCCATTCATTGATCAAACCTATATATTTATTTACAAGCAATTACATGAGGCTTATTATTGTTTCCTTATAATAAATATACCATTTACATCTGTGTATATACTTGCTGGTGTAAATAGACCAACAAATAATCTTCCTGTCAAGAGCACTAATATGCATTTCTGTTATAAAACTTAATATGAGCACACAACTGCATATAAGATATACACTAATTCAACACTAGGGACTAAAAAAACCTAAAAATAAAAATAAAAATCCGGTTACCAGCGCCAGAAGTACAAGTTGAATTAATACGACGATATATGGTAAAGAAAATGAAGTTAGTAATAATCATATTCCATTTTGGTGAGAAATCTTAGACAGAATACAAAAAAAATAGCACAAAAAAAAAAACTATGAACAATAAATTTCAAGCTGGATTATCAAATATGTTGGGACATTTTTAATGGCAGCGCATAGTAGAAATTTCATATTATCTATCGTCTTGTGAATAAAAACAAAAAAAAATTATTTTAGTTGTGAAAATGATTAAGAATTTTTTATTTTAGTTTTTCATAAGATAAAATGTCTTAACATCCACTCTGTATATACATATAGTTTTGTATGTTGTGTGAGTGAATTTCTCATATATTTATTTGACATAATTCATTTGGAAAAATAAATAAAGAAAATATACCGAATTTTCTTCTCTATGGCAAGGAATGAAAATGAATTTCATTTTTCTGAGTGCAACTAGAGAAAAAAAAAACATGAAGGATGAACAAGAAGAACCTATATAGTATGTATAGGATATACATTTAATTTTTTTATATATCTATAGTGTATATAGAGAATGAAAATAAATTTTCCGTTCCACTTAAAAACAAACATTACGTCAGATGGAGGATCCACAATTTTTTCTGCATTATTATTTTCCTTTTCGTTTTTATATTTAGTTTTTTGTTTTGCCTTCCTGCGCTGATAATTTCAGTCACTGGGTTTTATGGCTTTTATGATAATTTAATTATTTTTAGTGAAATCTGATGAAAGCACATTCATTTAATATTTTTAATATAATGTTATAATAGTTGTTAGGGCATATACATATATATATATATATATATATATGTATACATATATATATATATATATATATATATATATATATATATATATATATATATATATATATATATATATATATATATATATATATATACTAGTTCAGCTAGCAATTTTTATTTTAATTGTTTTGTGTTTAAAAGTGAATTTCAGATGAATGAATCATTAAAATGAATAATTTATTTTAATTACATTCTATATAATAGTGGCAGAGGAGTAACAGGTTGCGCGAAATCGAAATATCATCATCCTTAGCATACATATATAACAAATCTGTATTATTCATCAGCCTTTCAAAATATAGTATGTAGTAGCAAATACTACTAAAATACACTATTCACATTATACATAATATTTAGTTATTGTATTTTATGTTTTTATCACGCAATGAATTATTTTTAATGTTTTATAAATGTTTGATCCATTTATTAACACAAAAATGACAGTTTAATTTGATGCAATTTATTTTAACAACTTTAAATACATTTAACTGTAGTAATTAATGTTATCAGTTTGTATTTATATTTTGTTTGAATAAAATATGCTTTATATATTATGTACATGTGGATGATTGATTATTATTTTAAGTTTTGATATTACATAGTTTGTGCGCGTTCGCGGTATACATATTATACATAATATAATTTTATTGTCATGATTTTTAAATATACGAGTATGTACAATTAACTATACAAGCGATGATGAAAATTTGTGAGCTTTAATGGGTTTGTATTGTATTTGTATATATCGATTGGATTAAAAAAAAAAAAAAGGATCAGTAAATCAATATTGAACGAAATAGTAATCTGAAGTAAATTTTTGTTCTAAAAATATATACAATTCATAAATGTAAGCCACTTTACAAATTATGGGGGGATGGTACGTGTTTAGTAGCTGTGTATGAGTTTTTTTTTGGTTAAATATTGATTTGCGTGTTTTCTAATATATATGCCACACACAAAAGAAAAAAATTATAATAAAATTTTCTTCCAGTTTAACACGAGAGAAGAAAACAAAACGAACCGCATTTTCATATACATACATACATATGGATATATACACTGAAGTTGGGTACACACTCGTATATACATATATATATATATATATATATATATATATATATATATATATATATATATATATATATATATATATATATATATATATATATATATATATATATATATATATATATATATATATATATATATATATATATATATATATATATATATATACATATAGTGTAGTGTTTTGTGTATATTCATTTCAAATTTTTACGTTTTTGAATTGATAATAATCTAAAATAATAAACACGAATTTAGAAACACGCATTACGTGGTAGTGAAAATACTTTGGATTATATACAATACATATTGTATATACCACAAGTATATTTTGCAGATGTTTCTATTTTATATGATTAGAAAAGTTTATTATTTTTATTTTATATATATATATATATATATGGGTTTTGGTAAATTTTGACACTCACTTTTTTGTATTTTCTCGACCATTTCGATTTATAATATCAAGATAATTATCTAAACTAAACTAAAAAAAAAATCCGTTTCCACTTTGTCATTTCAATGTTATATATAATACAATAATAATAAAATTAACAATTCTATATTTAAACTATATTTATTTTTTGTATAGCTATACATTATATACGTGTAATCACGCTAATCAGACAATACAACTGTTGACATGTTATGTCTAAATATATATGATGATATATATTTTTGAAAAAATTATGATCATGCTACTCGTATATACCTACTAGGCGAGGTTACATAATATTTATACAATCATGATTTGTCTACATATACTCGTATATAAAATTAGTGTATAAGGATGATACCCTGTGGTCGGGGGGCACTCTCATTTCTCGTAAATCTAAATCACACAAACATATTTTCCAAGAGTATCACCACAGTATCCTTTGCCTGTCGTAGGAGGCGACTAAATGGTTGGGTCTCCGCACAAATACCCGGATACGAAATTTAGGATCACTTAGGAAACAAAGAGGGCCGGCCTAATCACGTGCATAAAGGAGTATCGGATGGAACTCGCTGCTCTTCAAGAAACTCGCTGGCCTAAAAGTGGAAACCATGTGTCTTAGGGCTATACGTTGCTCTGCAATGGAGATGACTTCGGAAATCTTGCAACTGGATTTCTTCGGGCCGCAGGTAAAGAAGGCTGATTGATTTGGATTGCCAAACAGTCAATAACCGATTGTGTTAGCTTCGCTTGTGCATGAAGTTAGTCAAGATTAGCCAGAATGTTAGCCAGCTTCAAGATAAAGACTCATTTTACAATGATTTCGACGATCTCTCTACTCTCACAGCGAAACTGCGACCGATACTGATGAGAGAATGATGTACGAGCATGTACGTTCTTCCCTCACAAACAGATACATCTATAGACACGTGGACCCATCCTCACGGAACGTCTCGCAGCCTAATTGACCATATGTTAGTTTCTAAAGTCGCGTTGTGTAGGATGTGAGAACGTATCGGTCAGGCACCAAATACGTAGGCACCCATCATCATTTGGTCGCTGCAAAGTTACGATGGAAGTACAAGTCTGGGAATACAGTGAAACCCATGAGACGTTTCGAAACTCTGAAGGTCTGATAAATGAAGATCAAAGGAAACGAAATCAGGATCATGTCAGCGACAACATTGAGGAAGCTAATTATCAGTCTGACTGCGTGAACTCTGTCCGGGAGCCACTGAAAATTTCGGTTGTCAGTGCTTCTCAACAGACTTTAGGTATAGTGAAAGTCAGACTCAAGAATGATTGGTTTGATGACGAGTATCGTCTAGCAGTCGACCAAAAAACATAGCTCTTAATGAAGTGCAACAACGTTTCACAATCGCGAGGACAAACAAGGGTACTCTTGTTCGGAGAAAGCGAGAATGGAGGAAGGCCGAGGTTCTGAAAGTACAACAAATCAGCAACGAGCGCAGTCCACGTAATTTCTTTAAAGAAATTACTAGATTGCACCATACTTTCAGACCTGCGTCTCGGGATGGAATGCAGATATTGAAACGAACAATATCAACAATATTCTTGAACATAATTTAATGTAATACATTTTTGTTCAATTTTGGCATTGGTTTCCATTTTCTTCTATACTTACATGTTATAAGTTTACGTCTTTTCTATTCGACTTCGTCAACAAAACTAAGAAAACAACGAACGTATAAAAACGTTCATGAACGTATAAAAATTGTTCGAAAACGGATTGACAAATAATTTATTTTCGTTTCGTACCATTCGTTTTCGTTTCCATGTTACTCGGTTTCGTTGAACAATTATACGTTTTCGAACTCACAAATACCGATTATTCGAAAACGTGGTTCGTTTAGTCCAATTCGAATTCACAAATAGAGAGCCAGACGTTTTCGGTGTGGATGGAGGCTGCTTTCGGCAAGGAGATGCTCTGTCCCTGATACTCTTTAATCTCATGTTGGAGTACATCTTTCGTAAAACTGAAACACCAATCAGGTGCTAGGATATGTAGATGACATATGCATGATTGGACTAAATAGCAATGGAGTGAAGGAAATACTTGATCCGCTTGTAAAATTTTCAGCTTCTATTGGACTCCAGATAATTGATGACTGTCCAAAACAAAATACATGACCTCTGATTATAGGGACTGTAGCAGCTCGAATATTCGACTTACCTTTGTTCGAAACTGCCACAACAAACAAACTAGTGAAATTCAAATATAAATTCAAATATATCACTAAACCTCACACATCCATTAGCTAAACCACCAACTATAAACATTTATAGTGAACACTATGCCATCAGACTAACATAATTCGAACTAACACTATTGAATGATACAATATTATTGCAATGTTGTCCGCCGCCGGAGCATCTGTTCCCTTTCCAAAACACGAAGGCTACGGCACACCTAACAAAAAATAAGATTATAAATAATAAAAAACTAATCACATACAAACAAATTAAGTGAAATTGTGTGATTACAATTAAAAGTGGATGTCAGTGTTTTTAATAATTTGGAGTCAGATAACACCTAACACCCCAACATCCATAGGACAATGGCAAAAGCATTGATCAGGCTCGATGTTATGTTTGGATGCGTGTGATTTACGGCCCAAAACGCGAAGTAGTTGGTACATACCGGGTTCTCTACAGTATCGAAGTCAGAGATCTGATGAAGATCCCCGATATTGTACATAAGCTCTTAGCGAGTACGCTGGCTCGGTTTCGTTCTGCGTGCTGATCCAGAACGAATTGTGCAGAGATCTATTCGATACAATCAAATCAATTAAACGCAATTCTTCGTGTGACAAACTCAATGCCCTGTAAATAGAAAGCTTTTAAAAAAACATTTAACTGGCCTTAAAATAAAAAAAAAATAAAATAAAACGTATTCATTGTAAATTTATTTATAAAATTTGCTCATGGATATAATTAAAATTGACAAACGTAAATTAAATGTATAATATTTATTTTTATGCTTTACAGTTTTCTTTTATTTTTTTTTCTAGTTAAAATAAACATAAAATGGCATAGAATATGATATGTATTTTATATAAACATTATACATAATATATACAACAAGTTTGCAAGTAAATGAATATGTAGATTTGTACGTATCGGGTTACAATAAAATACGGATAATACGGAAATTCGGTAAACACCGCGGTAAAGTGTTTAAACAGCGAACTGCTGCTGATAGTTTTCATAAACGTTTAAAGTTATGTATTGAAGCCCATGCAATCTATTTTAAATTTTTTATCAGTCACACCCGGTGATATATGTTTAATTAACGTTCAAAAGGAATGTGATTTAATGTTGAAGGTGTTCATAAACAAATTAATAAAATATTTTTTTCCCTTATACTTAAACTAATGAAAGTTGGTTTAATGAATGAAAATTGTTTTCTTTACCCAACGCTTTGGTGTAGTGATTTTTAATTTATTTTTTTTTGTTAAATTTTCTATTTGTTTATTTAACTTTCAAATGTACACATAGAGTATATATTTCATCACTTATGGGTACTACACGTGCAAATTTTAAAATATTTAATTGATTTAATATCTAAAAGCTTTTAAAAACAAAGTACATACATATATGTCATTTTTATACGATCTACTATATATGTGTAAAGATGTGCATACAATGTAAATTTATGCATAGTATACCATCAATTTTAATCAATTTTATTGTTTCGTCCTTTGAAGTCAAAAACATAATTTTATATCACCGCACCAACAAAATATAATTAAAACGAACCATAATTAATTTTCTATTTTAAATTAATTATAAAAAAATATTTTTCTAAAACAAAAAAATTTGTAATGGAATTCAATTAATTTTATTAAAATGAAATTTTAGAGAAAAAAAAACATAATAATTATTAAAAATTAAATTGTTTAGCATCACTATATTATATTTTAAATTGCAAGAATGTATATATGTATGTATATTATAGTTTAATTTAATTATAAAAATTCAATTTATTGCCAATTTATTCAATCCATTTTTCTAAATAACAAAAAACAAAAAGTTATATTCCAAAATTATCCATGCATGGGGTATAATGTATATATATATATATATATATATATATATATATATTGTATATATACTATGAATATAATAATAACATTAGTAATAATCATAATAGTTATTCACAGCAGTTGCAAAAAATGGATTAGGCATATAATAAAATATATATTAAATCCAATAAGTTTATAAGGCACAAGTAGACCCAACAAAATATTTAACTATATAGCCTAATTAATTGTAAGACTGATTCGTGAAAATAAACTCACTTTTAATTACCACCATATACACGGTAATTACAAAATCTAGTGATTGACAACTAGATTGTCTGGTTTTGCAGATTCTAGTACAAATTTAGTAAAATTCTCGTAAAAAATTGGCGAAAATTAACTTTCTGGTAAAATTTTAAAACGGATTTAACAGATTTCTAGTCAAATTACAAACAATACCAGATTTTTACTAATCTCTAGTTAAATTCTCGTTAAATTTAATATTGTACAAGAAATCCGGTAAATGAAACAACTAGAAAAATACTAGATAGTCGGTTTTTTATTATAAAACGTGGAATCTAGTTAAATTAATAGAAATCACGTTAATTTAATTACGAGATTTCCATTACAAAAATACTTCACTTGAACTCTAGTAAAATTTAATTATTTGCTAAAATTGAACAGACGTTTACTAGATTTTTACCGGAATTCTGGTAAATGTACTTCTTATTCTCGCTATTATATCGTCAGATGTGGGTATTGTATTGCATTATATTTGAAGAAGATTATTACTAGAATTTTACTGGATTTTGACCGGAATTCTAGTAAAATTAATCACAATTCTCCTTTGTGTATTATCATCAACCGTTTTTTTTTTTCGAATAAAGAGTATTGAATACTATCATTTTTAATATTACTTCCCCATTTATTGTCGATTTGTGAGTATTGAATAAAATTTGAATAGTTTCTTACTAGAATTATCTAGATTTTTACTGGATTTTTACTAGAATTCTTGCAAATTTGGCAGTTATTCTCAATTTGTTAGATTTCAAACGGTTTTTTACTAGAATGAACTGGAATTTAGTGAATTTATACTGGAGTTTATGTAAAATTTGCCCCTACTTCTATTTTTATAAGGTTTTCCTCCATTTAGTTCATTGAATATATATTTAGTTCTAATTAAAATTGCATACCGGCTGGTAATTTTAAAATTAGTGAATTAGTTGTATAGTGATAAAAGTTAAAGTGATTGAAAAAGTTATAATTAATTAATAATTGATATAGTGTTATTTGATAAAGTGTTTTGTATTCAATCAAATATAGGTACATATATGGATTCAATCAAATTGGCTGAGTTTCTTGCTGAAAATGGAGTTTCCTCCTCAATAGAAGACGGAGTTCCAAGAGTGTATCAGATACCAGCTCAGTAGAATTTTCGATTAATTGTCTTTCCGGAATTTGCGTTTGGGGTAAGGTAATATATTTATACAATACTCTATAATAATTATATTATTCCATTCACCAGATTAATTTTTGTTGTTTCTAATAAATTTATTTCTATTTATTTTTGTTGTTACTAATAATTTAATTTATATCTGTTGCAGTTTGAAGAAAATCCAACGGACTTGATAAGGAAAATAAAGCAGCTTTAGCCTTATTTAATTTGTGTGGCAGACAAACCGCTTAATCATCAAGGGTTCTACTATCTTATTCTGGATGGATTAATTATAAAGTTACTAAACAAAAACTTTAAGGTGACTTTTGAAGGTGAACGCCTACAGCCAGAATATCAAAACTGTATACACAGTTGTATAATGATTTTAAAGCAAGTTTAAACTTGTAATATTCTATAATTACTTAAACTTGTAATATATTTTAACTACATCAAAAATAATTAAAATGAATAAATAAATAATAATTTAATATAGAAAAATAAATGAAAAATAAAATAAAACTAAAAATAAATTAACAAAAAAATTTTTTTTTATTTTTCGCAAAAAAATTAGTATTTTAACTGGAAAATCTGGAATATTCACTGCAAAATCTAGTAAAAAATGTTGTCTTTTTACTTGAGTTCTGATAAAAACAATGTGTTTCTCTAGTTATTGTTTTCTAGAAATCTAGTACTTACACTGAAAAATCTAGTGTATTTACTGGAAAACCTAGTAAACAATGTTTCCTATTTACCTCCGATCCATTAAAATTAACATGTTTTTCTAGTTATTGTTTTCTAAAAATCCAATATATTCACTGGAAAATCTAGTGCATATAAATCTAGTAAAATTACTAGAATTTATTTATACCAGAAGTCTAGTAAAATATTTTTTACTAGATTCAACTAGATTGTCTAGTTTGCTCACATCCAGTAAATTTTTATTTATCGTGTAGGTTTAAACGTTAAAGCAAAATTCCTACTAAATTAATATAGTTACAAGTAAAATATACTTTCAATCACATTACTTTAGTGTGTGTGTGCCAATCGAAGTTAAAAAGTTAAATATTTTAACTGTGGTGAAAATAAAAAAAAATTCCTCACTTTTTAACTGGTTTGCTGAAATTTGCTGGATTGGACCAAGTTAAAATTTATGACGTTTAACAATTTTTGCTGTTGGGGCAATTTTATGATTTTATATTTATGAATTAAAATAAAGTTGAAATCTTATAAACATTAAAATGAGCAAAGGTTTTATAAAATATTTGCCTAATATGTGCAAATTATACAAAAATTTAATTAAGGTTCTGTCAAAGCACCAAAAAAAAACTTGCATTTTATAGCGTACAAAATATTTATAAGTTGGCGTGGTTGTAACCAAATCAAAAATTTTAACTGGTCCAAGAGCAGTTAAAATTTTTGTGGTGAATAAATTTTGTTTTTTTTAACTTTTTAACTTTTTATGCGCTTTTCATTTCGATTGGCACACACACTTAGTTCCAAATAATGATAGTGATAGTTTTATAGAATGTCCGTCAATGCATTTAAATCTCTTTTCAAAAAGAGCGAAATTATAACTAATCGTGCTCAAATATCATGAATCTACTTCATCGTCATGTTTTTCTATTACAAAATTGACCCAAAACAACGATATATCGCGTTATATAGAGTGGGGCCCTCTTTATAACGGTGGAACGGTAGCTCGCAGAAAAATCGGTAAAAACGGCTCACGAAAAATCGGACACAAAGGTTATAACTTTCATTAAAAATAATCCGCGGAACTTTAACTATGACCGTGCTATAAAATTTAACACACCCCATGTGTATAAAAACAAACAACTTTCCTATTATTGTGGCAGGATTGTACTGTCCACCAAGACATTCTATTAAAAACAAACAATACTCAGAGTTCTTCAAGCGCCTGAGAAAAAGGTTCATAATATGTGGTGACTCAATGCAAAGAATACTCACTGGGGTTCTAGATTAACTACAACTAAAGGAAAAGAATTACTGATTTCCAATGTTAACAAATAAATAAACTGATAAACTAAAATAAAAATTTGTAGGAATGAACTAAACAATAGCATCATATTTTAAACACACAACTTTCATCAGAAGAAACATTACAACAGGAGGTGGAAAAACTCGTCAAAGATATACAGCAAGCAGCGTGGAAACGTACCAAAACAACAAACTAAAAAAAGCTGGTAAAAAAAAAAAGCTTCTACCCGCAATGGAAACTACATCACTATAGTTATGGAGAAGAGAGTACCCGAAGAGAATGACAACGTACACGCGAGACCCACAACACAACGAATTCGCAGAGAAATACAGGAATTTAATCATGAATCAATAAATTCATACCTACAATCTCTCACATAGGAAAGCAACCAAATATTTGAAAACGCCATGCATACCACCAATAAGAACAAATAATGGTCGCCTGGATAAAACCAACGAAGAAAGCAGAAAATTACGCGGATCATCTCGAGCGACCTTTCAGCCCAATTTAACTGAGACAGGAAATCCCATTAACTAACTCTAAAGAAGTGAAACAAGAAATATAGAACCATGTAGTACTTAAAAAATCACCAGGATATTACTTGATAAGTGGAGAGATTCTCAAACAACTACCTAATAAAGCTATTAAAAAAAATATCGAACATGATTAATGCTTCCTTCAGACTCCGTTATGTCCCTGTATATTGGAAATTTGCGGAAGTAATAATGATACCTAAACCAAGTGAATTAACTTCGTACTAGGCCAATATCACTTCTTCCAATTATGTGAAAACTATTTGAGAGACTAAAAATTGTAAAATTAGGAGTTGTTCCGTTCCATCAGTTAAGATTTAGAGAGAAACACTCCACAATCGATCAAGACCATAGAATAACAGATTTAATAGAAAAATCCTTAGAGGAAAAAAAATATTTGTTCAGCCATATTTCTGGACATAGCGCAGGCATTTCACAAAGTCTGGATAGATCGTTTAATATTCGAGTATTGCGAACTGCTAAATTTATACCCCAGAAGAAGCTATTTTAGAATTAAACAGGAAGGAGTTTACTCCAGCACAAAAGAAGCTATAGCAGGAGTCCCGCAGGAAAGTGCCTTAGGGCCATTCCTTTCGTACTGTTTACAAGCGACTTATCGCAACTATACAAACAGCCATAAATAATATACAAGATTGGCTAGCTCAGTGGAGAATTAAAGTGAATGAATCGAAGTACCCGTGACTCTCAATAATATTCCTGTACTACATGCAAATCAAGCAAAATACTTTGGTATGAACCTTGTGCAAAGTTGAATGTGAAATAGAAAGCCGAAGAGTTTTTATTAAAATATAGAAAAATGTACTGGTTAGAAACTCTCAGTTATCCATTCATAATAAACTTATGCTTTATAAACAAGTACTCAAGCCGGTCTAGACATATGGTTCAACGATTTCAAAATAAAGTTCTCAGAGGGATTGTAAACGTCCCTTGCGGTACACTCGTAATAATGACCTTCCTAGAGATCTCGGAATAGACACACTCGTAAGTGAAATAAAGAAGTGTGCTAAAAAACATCAGGAGAGGCTCTATCATCACCCTAACATCGAAGCTGTAAGACTACTTCATCAAGACTAAAACCTTTTGAGCTAGCTTAGCAAAATCAACCAAAACAACACTTTATGGAAAGAATACATAGGACTGCTTTATTATTATCTTGTCAGAGTCAAACGCTGTTAAAAAATTTTTCGTTTCGTATTGCATTTCGTGTCCTGCAACAATACGTATCGTATTTAGGATTAGGGACCGAGTTTTCATTAGCTATTGAATTTTAGCGTTTTGAGTGTTTGACGGTTATTCATTATTTTTATTTTTGGCCTAGAAATTATTAATAGAAATAATTAACGTGTTCTAGCTGCCGTCCATCAATCAATCAAATCACTACTAAATTAAAGTCAGGGAATAGTTTCTAAAAAAAATATTTCATTTAGAGTAGGTTTGGGTCTAGTCTAAACGAAAATATAACTAAGATTTTCCAGAACAAATCATTGTCTAAGTAGTTAGGAAAATCGCTCTTGAATGTAAAACTAAAATTAATTTTTAAGTGGACGAAAATTCAGTTACTATTGGCCAAAACACCAATTATAATAATTTTATAAAATGATTAGCAAAATTTTACCAACAAAAGCTGGTTATTTAATGAATGATTGTGGAGTGAGCTTTTCATTAAACCCAAAGGTATATTAATACTGGTAATATGAAAAGTTTTATTCTTAAAAGTTTTAATGTATTTAAAAAAAATTTATATTATCAACAAAACAGCAAGCATATACATACATATATATAAAATTTACTAATACGAGTTTATATGTACATATATGTATGAGTACATACATCATATTTATCTAAACATAAAATTGATATGAGCAATAATTTTTGATTTTAATTTAAGTATACATTTGAGACAAATACGTTATTATTGTTGTTTTGTCATTGACGTCGTCGTCGTCGTCGTTGTCGTTGTCTATCTGTTGTTTGCGCACATAACAATAAAAATTAAAAGAAAACTTTTTTATGATGATGACTTTTAAAATTTTTATAATACGTGAACGTACATAATACATTTCAAACTACATATATTTGTACTTTGCGAAAGATTAAAAAATTTATAAAGATTAAAACTATTTCGATCACAAATACGTCTTCGATTTTATACAATATAAAATATAAAACTTTATAAGTTCGAACAATCTATACTCAATTACATCAATACTTATGTACATATATCGACAGTATTAGGAGTATACATATTTCAGTATATATAGCACACTTTAAATATCCTTTTCCGCATCTGATTTTTCTTTTATTATTTTCACTCTGTATAATTATTTCCTGTTATATTATATGTTATAAGGGTTTCAATTCACAGTGAAAACTATATTTCATAGTATATATAGGATCCGCATATATATACTCGTATGTATGGAATGGAAACAGTTTTCTTCATTCTATGTATATATTTGAGTATGTAGGCGGTTCACATCACTATATTTTTCAAATTATTTTCATACATAGTATGTTTTCTCTTGTATATGATGTGGGTGATCTTGGTGTGGATAAATTATGCCACCTACTGTATATTACATAAATATACTCATATATGAAAAGGGTTTTAATTTTTATTATTTTTAAATAGCTTTTAAGTAAATTCTAATAATAGGAATATAATTATACACATCTTACATAATTTGCTTTTAATAATAAAATAATGGTACCTATTTATAGTATTTTGCCTTACATGTGACGCGGACCATTAAAATTTATAAATAATAAGTAATTAGGAAATGTTAATTATCTCTATATTTAAATAAATCAAATTTAAATTCTAGAAAGCTCTGTGCGATATGAAAATCACAATGTGTATATATACACATGTCCGTTATAAACGCATTTGGAATATAAATATAAATAATTTTATTTTTCATTATTTTGATAATAAATCATAAAAGAAATAAGTATTATTCTTGAATCGTTGAAAGCACATCTAACAAAACAAAAAAAAAACAAATGTTTACAAGAAAAAGAAAATTGATTATTCAAATAAACGACAATAAAAATGTACGTGTTCAAGCGTCATTTTCTATATACGTATACGCTTTGCTTCTAAATAATTTCCCTCAGATTTTTTTTAAGATTTTTATTTTTTTGGCAGTGAAAACATAATTCCACAAAATATATCTACATAATTATTTGTTTATGATTTTTTATGTTGTTGGGGTACATGTTTACCACATATTACATGTGTTTCTATATATGTATACATATATACAAAATTCAGATACTTGGTTCGTTGATATAAGGGAATTTTAAATGATGTTAATGATTTGGTTTGTGATGTAAATTATGTTAGGGTGACATCACATTACCCGGCAATTTTTAAACGACCGCATATATTTTATGTTGAACTCATATATTTCAATTTCAAATGCTTTTATACCACATACCTCATATATACACAATGCGGGAACACTGTTATGGTGTATCTCATATTAGTGTTTCATCTCGGCATATATATAGGCTTTTTCTTTCATTTCAAGGACCGTCAATCTTAATACTCTACAATTCTGTCAGCAATCCTTTGAAGTTCGTGTATAATTTTTGTACTTTTCAGTTGTCGAAGAACCTTTCAACATTTTATGAATCGCAGAAAATTGGTGTGGATAAATTCTTTAAATTTACAAATAACATTTAGATTTCTGCTAATTTTTCAAATGCAAATTCTAAATTTATAGAATTATGTGTTAGTAAAAAAAAAATATTTGGATTCAAGAATATTAATTAAAATTTATTTCAATTAGGTTTTCTTAAACTTTATTTTACCTTAAATTAGAAAATTTGTATTTTATTTTACGCTTCAGGATACGTGGCACAAAATCTTCAAAGCTGCTCGTCTCCATAAGCCAAAATAAAACCAAAGTTTAGGTTCCATTTAGCTCAGTTTGAGCATCTTATTGAGAATGCTGCGGTTCGGGTTGGTTAGGGTGGTTATCCTAAATAGAACCGTACTGAGCTTTCCAAGCTTTACTCATCGAACCGTACTGAGCTTTCCAAGAAGGGAACCGCCATTAATTTCATTTTGCTGTGAGCTAGATGAGGGCAAATGCAAAGCAGGTCAGGCAACTATTCCACTCTTCCTCCACCTCATCTCCGCAGCAAAAGCAATAATCGTAGGCGAGGACACCCAGTCTACTCGCATGTTTACAAATGAGGCAATGTCTCATTATAGGTCCTACGACCATACCAATATAGTGCCGCCGAAGCGATATCATAGCTGGCAAGAACGCGACTGGTCAAGCATAGGCCTGATCTACCTGGATATTACGCACGAATTAGGGTTAAAACATCTGCCGTTTTCTTCTGTCATAGCCTCCTCCTGAAGAAGCAGTTTATATGAAGCAATCGATAATTTGATATCCAGCCTGCTTTGTTTGATTAGGCGTCCTGTGGCCTGACAGGCAAGTTCATCTGTTTTTACATTCCCCACAATATTAAAATGCCAATGTAATTGCCACTACCGTTTAAATAGCTGCCTGACTCTCCGTAAAAATTTGGAATATGCCTTGTAAATATTGCATTATACCTCAAACAGCCCATGACTTTCATGATCGCGGTAAGTTCAGCCTGAAGGACACTAGTCGGGGCGAAAAGAGAAGTTAAGCCAAAACATGGAATAACAATAATTTTAATTTTGAAATTTCGTACATTAAACTACGAAATCACATTTGACGTTTACAATTCTGAATTTTAACTCGATTTTGAAAAACATTTTTTTTTGGATTTTCAATTTTACTGAAGTTTTTAAATTTCTTAATTAAATTTTAAAATTTGAAAAAGTCCGACACCGAATTTAACGCATACGAATCTGAGGATTAAAATTAAAATTTGAATTGTTAAATGGACATGAAAATTTTCAATTTACGGTAGAATTTTAGAGCATTCCCCTAATTTTTCCAATATTCAAAATTCACAAATTTAGAGAAAGTTAGCTTCGGGTATTTTTCAAATCCTGAATTTCCAATCGTTGGCTGAACATGCTAGTTCATGATTTTTGGTAGAAATTTGTTAAGGAAATTTGTTTTTTGAACCCCAGGGCCATTTAGTACTGGACCCCAGGGCCAGGAGTATCGATAATCCGGCACCGGAACATGGTCAAATACAATTTTTTTTTTTAAATTTTTACAACATTTTACAGTTAATTAGGCAATGAGGCAATCCAATATTTTAACTGGAAGATGTCAGTGCTGCTAAATAGCACAAAAATTAAGTCGTAGCCAAACAGTTGTCATTAATTATTTAAAGAAACAACACGAGTATGGCAGAAGCTACAAAGAACGCATTGCTAAGGTCTTATCACCAAAAGAATAAAATTATTTGGATACCACGAACAAAAGTATTCGGTTTGCTTTGAATTTTACTGACTTTGCGTCAAAAATTATAAAATTATCGCTAAACCTGGTGTTACAGCTAGTAAATTTACTATACTGTACCTCCTCGATTAATCCAAACTGAGTATCTTTTAAAGCGACCCAAACTAAACCAATAACCATCATTAAATGCAACAAAAATAGCAGAATAAAACAATATGTTGCAATGTTTCAACTCGATCAACTGAAAATTGTTACAGTCATTTTTTCTGATGAAGGAAAGTTTAATTTGGAAGATCCTGATGGTTTTCAGTATTACTCTTATGACTTAAGAACGCCTGCTTTGTTTTTTAACTGCAATCACAGTACACGGAGGGGTAATGGTATTGTGAAAATATATAGAGGCATTAACTGAGGCAATTATAGTGGCTAACCCAGTTATTTTGTAAAATTAATATTTTTTACGTACGCCATAGAACAGTAATAAAATTTGTATGGTTCAAAGGTGGAGAAAAGAATTATTTAATCTTAAATATCCATTAACACAGTTAATGGAACACAGTTTTGTTGAAATAAATGAAATAATTTGTTTTTAACAGTTGTCTAGAAAGTTTTTACAAGTGAGGCCGGTTTCAAAAATGATGCCCGCTACTGCCAGTTCCAGTTGTGCTAGTGACATTCGCAGGAATACAAGCCAATATACATACTGACGATTACCACAGGGTATGATCCCAGGGAAATAGAGCCATTGCCCTATGTGGGGCTCAAAACCCCATCTCAATGTAATTTTTAAGAGAGGTTAAGTCTCAGTGCCTCAGATAATATCCCTCATCCATCCCATCCATCACCATTTAAGTCTCACTCACCCAATTCTCTCTGGTGGTAATCTCATTTAGAAAATTCACCTCAAAAGAGGCCGATGGGATAAGGTAGTCAGTAGTGTTGTTACAAGTGCACATAGATATGGATTAGAGCCATATGGATGTGCAAGTTGCCAGTTGCTTGGCCGCAAGTTCCAAGGGGGTGAGATGAAAAATAATGTACAAGTCTAGAGTATGTGTGCTCCTGAGTGTTCTGCTTATACCCAAGCAGACAGTTTATTGAACTTTCATCAACATTTTCAGATTCGCCATAACTTTTAATGCAATATAGCAGTATGGATTTTACTTCAGAGACATAGAGCTAGTGCACCATGTGGCTCTCCAAACCCAATCTCTTTAATTTTTATAGGAGTAGAGCACTATAGGATAGCTTTCTTTCCCCTTTTTAAGATGTTTGGCTGCCAGCTTACCTTGCTGTTCCAAAATGAGTCCAAGGTATTTCGCTCTATCCGCAAAGATCAAGCTAGTACCATTTAGTACTGGCGGGTTACACTGACGAAACTTGTGCTTCCTGGTAAAAAGAACCAGCTTTGTATTCCGTGGATTCACGCTCAGTTCACAGTTGCTGGTTCACTCAAGACAGCAATAGCAACATCATCTGTGTATATAGGCAATCACTCTGAAGCTTTGCCCTTGCAGGTCATTAATGACAAAATTCCTATAAGAAGTAGGGATATAATAGGGATATACACCTTGCGGTGTGCCACCACTCACAAATTTACTGGCAGACGCTCCACCTAAATTAGTAGTCATCCTCCTGCTTTTAACCATTTGATCTATCTAGTTTTTGAGTGACCCGTCTACCAAGAGACTATAGTAAGTGATTCCCGCCGGTGTGAAGTTGCTAAAAGCTCCTTTCATATCCAAGAAGATTACCATAGAATATTCCTTGTATTCAAGGTGCGTTTACTAAATTCGTTAATGGCAAAAATACATTAATTACTTCACATAAGTTGTGTCATTGAACAATCGCTGTCCATGAACATCACTTCTTTAGAACAACGCCAGCGATTATTCTACAGTTGAATCAACAACAACAGAGGTACGCTCAGAACAGTAAACTGAATAACCACGTACACTTTATTACTCTACCACAATGTTTCAATTTTAATTATTTAACAAACTTTTTATTATTTACGGCTTTCCAAAACCTTAAGATATATAGCAACATCAAAATCAATCTTAGAGGAGGCAAGCTATATTTAAAGAGCTTATTGTTTTTGTTATTTCGATTACGACGTTGGATTAAAGTCACCAATTCCAGCGTGATTATCGTAGCTGTCTGTATACTATGCATAGCTATCTGTATGGTTAAACACTACTTCAACCTTACGAATATAGGTTAGTTGGTAATAGATAGTTATTGCACATCTTATCTGTTCGATCGTATGGTGTTAGGTTTAGCAGTTAGTGAAATTATTTGCAAGCACTGCAAATGCACAACTAAATCGGATTAGCCACAGTATAGAGGAATTTACGTAAAGTTTGTCCTAAATCTGTCCTAATAAAATACGACATTCAAAAAGTCTTGTATTCGTGGTACCAAATTTTAATTTCCTAGTGATAAAATTTGTGATATCGATATATTCTGCCTTGCACACTGGGTTATTATGTAAGTTAGTTTCGGCTAAGCTTTTCTAAGCAGCAGAAATATTCATACATAGTTAAAGCGCTTGATTGTTTGTAATGTACTAGCTATAATTTCAAAATGGTTTTAAACAAAATTCATGTTTACAATCCTTTTGTATATACTCGTAGTTAGTACATGGACTGAAGGAATAAATAATATGATAATGATAATCCCATTCACAAATTTGTTAACTTGCCATCGTTTAGTTTTTCTTGTATATACTTGTAACACACGTCTATATACGTAAAATTTATGTATATATGTATATATGAGTTCATATAGGGATACAAATAAAAGTTCAGACATATAACAAAAAGGATTATCTTCTCAAATGTCATTAAAGCTCGTACTTGCAGTTAATCTATTCTATATATGTATATAGTGTTTGTTACATGACATAGAATTAAAACTTTACATAAAAATTGTTTGCAAATAATTTATATGTGTTTGTCTTTGCCATGTAAAGTTGAAAAATACAAATGAAAACCGAATATAACCATAATAAGCATAATCCGCGTCTGAGAATCAAAAAAAAAAAAAAAAGTTTAAACTATAACTGAATAAAAAAGGACTTTGGTGTTCTTATATTCATACATACATACATAGAGAGACGGAAATACATAAAATAAAAATAATAAAAAGGAAAACGGAAGTTAGCTTTTGTTATTTTTAATTTTCATTTTTCTTGTGTGTATTATGCTTTTGTGTGAATGCTTATGGAGAATTTGTTATTTAAATGTGTTTTGTCATGAAAATCTAGGAAAAGCAAAAGCACATAAAAATTAATGTACTTCGGTTTTGCCTATATACATACATATATCTCTCCCTGTGTATGTGTGTGATTTAATAGGATTATCATAGATATTTTTCAATCACGGATATTATGTAAGCTTTTTAACAAATTAGTGAATAAATTAAGGAACGAAAACAGTATGTATAAGTATATATATGTATGTATATGAATATAGACAATTTATTGACTCTGAACTTTTTTATAATGTGACAAAATTTATAAATGTTGATTGACATATTATAAATCAGAAGAGTTGTTGTAAAAAATGTTTGCGAACGAGCTTTCAACTTTAAGTAGAAATATAGTCCTGATTCAAAAGAACTCTGTGCATATAATGAGAGGATGAGATGGACGCAGAATTGATAGTATATATTATTTATATTTTGTGCCGCAAATCTCACGCATTATCCTTCTGTCAAAGGTAAGAAGCCATTACTCGTATTCATCGATCAGTGTCCATCTTTCACATCCATACATTACAACGGGCCTGCCCAACGTTCTATAATGCTTCAGCTTTACTGCATTTGATATGTGTTTAGATGTTAGCAGTGGCCTTAGAAGATGCAAAGCACGACAGCATACTACCAGCCGCTCTTTAATATCCTCACCTTCACTATTATTGTGAGCGATAATTAATTTAATTTAGGAAATTCGCTTGATATGAAATTTAAACATATATCATCGAAAATTGCATAAAAAACACCCTCAGCACCTATAACTTTTGAAATGGTGGTATTTTTCTGTAAGTCTAGGTTCATAGTAACTAAAAACTGCTGTTAATTTATGGTTGCCAAATTTCTGAACATCGGAAAAAATTTACGAATTACGCTTGATATGAAATTTAAACATATGTATATCGTCGAAATTTGCATAAAAAACTCTTCTTATATATTTTCAATTATTAGTGGTTTTTTAATAGTTTTAGACCCAAGCAGGGATGATTTTTAAGCTAAACAATAAATAGTTCTAATAACATCGGGAATCAAATAACATAATTTTTTAGTCTACATTGTTTGGAATTGTTTGAGTTATAATGCTCAAAAGCGTCGTTAACATCGGTTGTTATTTTGAAAAGTTATTAAAGATGGAATTAAATTACCATGATAAAAATCTTTACAGTAGATTATAACTTCCATGAAAAATCATCAGGATCTCTGACTATCACTATGCTATAAAATCTAGTATATCCTATTCTATATAGTAAAACGAATTCCGCAGTTCAGGAAGGTTAAAAGAGTGACCGGGTAACTATAAAACCAAATTGTTCTGGTAACCAGAACTTATCCGCTAAACATGCCAGAGTTTTGACAAAATTTATGTTTTGATGGGGATGACAAAATATACGTGCCATTACATTTGAAACAGGTTAGCAAATCGAAAATTGTTTCTTGCCAAAAATAATGACAATGCTTTCGCTAAATATTAGCACATCAAGTAAGATAAAATTGCAAAAAGTATTATGATGTCAAGCGAATAATAGTTGTGGGCTCAACAGCCAGGTATTATAGCGAGTTAAGCACGAACGAGACCATTTCTAATAATTCATGCTAGGTCCTTTTTAGTATGCAATGTAAAAATATTAAAAAAAATATTTAGCGAAACACTTACATATTTAATCAAATATTATTTGCCCCTCAGGTACCATTTTTAGTTACTCAGGAAATGTAGTGGCGAAACAACTGTGATCTTTGTTCTCATATCATAAAAATATTTTCATAAAAAGTTATGTATAAAATTATGTATTTTTCGCAAAGTATGAAGCCGACAGAAAATATCAAACCTCATTGTTATAAATCGTCTTTATAAACAAACGGGAACAAGACATATACGCAAAACATTGGCTTAAAAGGGTTTAGTATCGCTCACCAGCATACCTTTTAATCCTATAACCTAATTTTACCCTTAATTGGTGTAAACGCTCATACGTCCTAGATATTTATTGTGTGCTTTCATCGATATTAATTCTTAGCCTAGAGTAAATATTAAAAGATAGAGCTTTTCGAATACTATACGAGTAGTATATAAATATTATAGATATAGTGATTAAATGCAGTAGAGGCCTATGGGTCTTAAACCTTAAAATTATCTTGTATCAGTGCCATACAATTTTTCGTTGGGAAAGTTGAGTAACGTCGAGTATAATTTGGTATCGAATTTTGTTTTCTATAAAAAAATTGTAAATTCTTGACACTAAACTTTAATCGACCTTTCCATGCACTCATATAGAAACACACGTAAAATTATCGACAATTTAAAATTAATTCGAAATTAAATTTAATTATAAATTTCCATTTACCATAATGTCTGAAGACTAATATTTGCTCGATGTGGATGGATTTATGTTTCTGTAAATAACATTTTTCTTCGTTGGTGAAATGAACATTGTAGGTCAAAATAAATGATCTGCAATTTTGCCCAATATGGGCCAAGTTTTTTTTGAATAAAAAAATACAATAACATTTGTTAACAATTTTAGTTAACATTTTGTTCGTTTGAAATATTTAATTTAAAAATAATTCTTTGTAGAGCTAAAAGGCATTTTTTATTTTTCGTTGTGAAAGGGCCAACAGAATACTAGAACCAATCAAACAGAAAATGGAAAAGAAATGTTCAATTAGTTCAATTTAGCGAGGCCCCCAAAAGCGCAAGACCACAAGCATATTGGTAGCCTGTGCTTAAAACCGCAAATGGAGCGAAGTCTTTGTCTCATCCTTAAACAGTGGCGTCGAATATGTTCATAAACTAATGATCACAGAATCGTATTTTGTCTCTAATTCGTTGACACGATTCAGCAGTAATGTTTGCCCTGATTGAACTTTTCATACTACTCTAAAGTCGCCAAAAAATTGGTACGAGACTAATCCAAATCAATGTTATCTCAAAGTATCTAAGCCGATCGATTTTTGACTAATCCAAAAATATTTGGCAATAGTGAAAAGGAGAATGCGGATACGATAAGATTGCTTTAAATATGTGTACTGAATAGAATAATATTACTGCCAAAGTATATATTTCTGATATTAAATATCAAACTGGAATCCATAGTTATTTCTTGTATTAAAAATACATTATTTTATATTAAAAAGACACGTATTGATGGACAAAAATTCAGTTAGTACTTTCAAAATTTTAAAATGGCCTATAAAAAAATATTAAATTATTGTTTTGTTTGCCTAAAATATGGTTTGAAGAAACATAGATCACTTAAAGCTACGCCATCTAGTCTCGATCGAACTTTTGTACAAAAGTTACCAGCAACTGAGAACGCTCGCTCGGACTCTACGCTCGTTGGTGGAATCGAAATCGTAAATGAGTATACGGACTCTAAAATATTTCTTCGCACGCCGTTCGCTTCAAAGAATTTCATTACGGATTTAATTTTTAAAATTAAGCTCCGATTTGTAGCTTGTTGAGTTGAGCCGGATATGTTCGACGAAAAATTGTTGAATGGATTTTGTTCTCCAACTTATGCTTTAATGACTGGGACTGCGCATTGTGATTCGTTTGGTCTTCCAAAATGACTTCTTCCAGATCGTCAGATTCTGACGAATTTTCCAAATTTGTGTTGAATATCAATCTTTGTGCAAAGCTTGCAATAACTTTGGTCTGGTAAAATATACATGAATCTCACTTATTTCACCATTGTGTAAATACTGAAGAGTATCAGATACATTTGTGCGTCTTTGGCTTATTCGTTCTTCTAAAGCGTGGTTCAATTTTAGTGAGAGTTCATCAGATCGAAGTTCTCAAGCATAAAAGACAGTGCCGCATCAGTAGAAAGAATATTTGCATCCTCTCTACAATATCAATTGTGATGTCAATCAAAGCTTTTCTAACACAGTTTTTTATTTGGTTAAATCTTTCAAGCATTTAGACTAGGCTATTCCATCTAGTTCTAGTGTCCATAATAAGTTTCAATTCTTTTCCAAATTCTTGTTTCGCATACTATTGAAGAATATCATTCGATTTTCTCGAAAAACGGAATTTCTTTTCAATCAAACGAAATTTTCTTATGATCAAACTAAATTCAAATTCTCCAGTCTCCACAAGCCAACGCCATTATCGTCTATGTTTTCCTCATCATCTGATTCCTCTGTTGTCACTCCCTGGTTCTAATTACATGGTAAAAGGCGTCTAACTTTTTGTATAACTACTGTTCCGTGAGTTGTGATTTCTCTGCAGGGAAACGTCCTTCAACGCGAACTGGTCCTCCAGAACTTTTCCTTGAAATGGACATTCACATGCAAATAGCACCATTTGGTGATTCGCTATGAATGTTTCGGAATTCGAAATTATATTTTTATGAACCAATTCGACAATTCCGAAATTCGAAAATGCAAGCCCTATGCCAAAGTAACATCGGAAGTTCTGTTGAATTTCACGGGGAAAAAAATTGAAATTTAGATCAATCCGAACGCGTAGTGCAATAAACTTCATATATTCCAAAATTATAGAATGCCTTTTAAACAAAACACAACTGCGATCTGGCGCATTTTATGTCAAATCACTAATATATCGTAGATTGTTGGCATTGTTTTTACTGTCGATGTTAAAAAAAATATTGGACCGTAATCTACGTAATATTTTACGTGTCGACAACCATATTACATGGCGTAATCTACCTTGCCCATCCCTGGACGCAAGTTCCTCAGTGATCACGCAATATGATTTTGGAAATTTGTCAATTTGATTTTGGCTTAGTTTCTTTATATTTTCTTCATTACTTTTCCTTATTGTATTTTATTCGGTAATACGTAGTTTTACACATACATTCATACATACAGATTGTTTTTGTTAGTTTAGGAATGTTTAGGAAATAATTCACATTCATAAATAAACAAATTTTTCAAAATTTAAATCCTATTATATAGTTTCATTATTTCATATTTTTCAGGGTGGTATACAAATTTACTTTACTATTTCCTGTAATACGGTATTAAGTCCCAAAGCTTTTTCCTTTAATTATATTTTCTGTATACATTTTATAAGATGAGAAAAATTGGATTTCAATTTATTATTTTTCTTCTTATAAAATTATTATTATTTTATATTTAATTGAAGATTATCTGGTCAATAAAAATCTTAAAAAAAAAAAATTAGTTTTAAGTTTACAGTTTAAAATTTATATTTTATGTTGTCAAAGATTCTTTTGTGGTTTAATTTAATAATATTTTAGTTTGGTAAAAAATTATTAATCGCCTAATTGATTTTTATATACAAAATTTTATGTAATTGGATTTAAAATCAAATATACTATTTACTTCAAGTATTTATATTATCTTTAGTGCATATGGAATATTATTAATTTGGCACGATTTGATGATAAATATATATTATACATATAAATACCTGCGAATTGAAAATATATCTTTTTATTGCAACACACACGATGAGGTTATAAAAATAAAGAACTTATGTACGTTTTCAGTATTAATTCAAAAATCAATAATCTCTAATATGATTTTCTTCCATCGAACGAAGAACTGTTTATGTGTACGTATACATACGAGTACTTATATTTTCCAAATAATGCTTATAAGTAAGAATGTGTATAGAATTCAATTAAATTTTACTTTCAATATTTTTTATTTTATTTTATTTATATTTATGTGTACGTATTATAAAGAAAATGATAAACAAAGAAAATAGTTTTCCCGATATACGTATGTTGTAAAATTGTTTTTGTGTACTATTGAAAAAAATTGAATTTTCTTTTAACTTTATATACAAAAATAAAAAAAAAACAAGTTTTCACAACAAAAACTATATATGCGAATACGATTTTTGTATATACCTGAGAAAAATTTTTGTTGTTGCTACACTTTAACCTAAAATGAAAATCGTCAAAAAGAAAAACTCTGTATTAGCATAAAACAAAAATATTGAAAAAATTCAAATATAAACTTTTACGTTTTATTTATTTTTTATGACAATGTTGTGTTCTAGTTTTGTGAAAATAATATATTTTCTGGTTTGGAGTTGATAAAAGTTAATATGCATTCGTATCTATGTAAATATAAACATAAAAAAAAAACAACGTATATTATAGAGCTCGAAGTTGGAATATGTACAATTTCCTTCCATCACACACATATATTCGAAATATTTAATTTGTTTGGTAAATTATCAAATTTCCTTAATTTATTTTGAAAACTAATCTACATTTATTTTTTTAAGAATAAATCACAACTATTAAATACTCTGAAAGACCATTCCATTTCAAAAAATTCAATTCGGTAAAACTCAGATTAACTAATTAACTGCAGAAACTTTTTGATTTGAAATATCTCCAATATTTTGGGTGTTGATTAATTCTGAAATTAAAGTGTATAGGAATTTTTATTTAAAATTGGTGCTTAAATGTATAATTAGAGCCATACTATATATAGTTGAAACCTGTATAATCTATTAAAAATAATAGTTGCTCTATAATGGAAAAGCATACAACAGAGTTCATATTTATGAATTTTGCGAACTAAAAGTGTTTATGAAAGCTTTGTTAAATAATAGTTTTAATTATCCGTGAATATTTCATAATATAGCTGGCTCTTGATAGCTTTATGATTGAATGTTAAAAGGGAGTCGATAATAAGATGAGCTTCATAAGTAATTGTTGCGCCCAAATAGAAACTTTTAAGTAAGCTTTGCTTTATATTCTTATTATTAAAGCTTTAATATTAAATCTTATAAGCCATATTGTTGAAAGCACTATAATAAGATTGATCTTCAACAATCATTGTTTTCCACAAAAAAACAAGTTTCATAATTTAAGCTTAGCGTAGTGAAAAAATTCGAAAGCTTTACGGAATTAACATGTAAATATTTCAGATGCTATACATATTAATATTTATATGTTTGAAAGATTTATTATTGGAATACATGCCAAGCTGAAAAGCTCTGTGCTCTATAGGATATAATCTCAAATACAAAATCATCCATATTACAAAGTTATTAAATTAAAGCTCATATCATGGTTGCGACACAACAGCCTATTACTTAGTTACGAGCTTCAAAACGATTGTTTCTGATTTATAAATGTAAATCCAAAAATTTAAGCATTTTAGTCCAGCGGGAAGTATAAGTTTTCTAATGTTTAATTTCTCTTGATCGACTGCAAACGACACTCATCATCAAACCAACCATTCTTGGGTCTGACTTGGCGCAGTATAGAAAACAAAATTTCTCAAATTATAAAATCTAAAATTTTTTATGAAAGCTTTTGGGGAATGAAAACTAAAATAATCCACATATGTTTCAAAAGTAATAAATGGAGTTCTTACAGTCATAGCATAGCTTAAAGCTCTCTATACTCGATTAATAAGTGTATGTATCAGCTTAAGAAATTATTGGAGAAAAGTTAAATTTTCTAATTTTTGAGACCTAAAAACATTTATAATAGCTTTAAAACATGAAACGTTCCAAAATTTTAAAAGATTGACTTAAATTTCCAAGTTTTTAATAAGTGCGTAATATGAAAATGCGGCTTAGCATAGCGATATTATAAATATTTGAGCTTTGAGATATTAATAAAACTTTAGTTAAATAAAAACATTTGTAATAGCTTTGCTGTTAGCTTTAAAAATGGAACGGTCCAAAATCTAAAAAGTTTTGCTTAAATTTGAAAGCTTTTCATGATTTATTAATAATTGCGTTCTCGAGCTTTGAGATATTACTGAAACTTTAGTTAAATAAAACCATTTGTAATAGCGTTGCTATTAGCTTTAAAAATGGAATGGTCCAAAATCTAAAAAGTTTTGCTTAGATGTGATAGCTTATAATAGCTTTGCTATTAACTTTAAAATATGAAACATTCCAAAATCTAAAAAATTTTGCTTAAATTTAAAAGCTTTTAAGTTTATAAATTTCAAATAAGTGCGTAATATGAAAATGTGGCTTAGCATAGCGAAATCATAATTTTTCGTGCTTAGAGATATTACTAAAACTTTAGTTAAATAAAAACATTTATAATTGCTTTGCTATTAGCTTTAAAATATGGAACGGTCCAAAAACCTAAAAAGTTTTGCTTAAATGTGAAAGCCACTATTACTAAAACTTTAGTTTAATAAAAACATTTATAATGGCTTATTTGCTATTAGCTTTAAAATATGGAACGGTTCAAAATCTATAAAGTTTTGCTTAAATTTGAAAGCTTTATAATAGTTTCAAAATATGAAATGTTCCAAAATCTATAAAATTTTGCTTAATTTGAAAGCTTTATAATAGTTTTAAAATATGAAACGTTCCAAAATCTTAAAAGTTTTGCTTAAATTTGAAAGCTTTTAAATTTATCAATAAGTGCGTAATATGAAAATGTGGCTTTGCATAGCAAAATCATAATTTTTCGAGCTTAGAGAGGTATTACTAAAACTTTAGTTAAATAAAAACATTTATAATTGCTTTGCTATTAGCTTTAAAATATGGAACGGTCCAAAAACCTTAAAAAGTTTTGCTTAAATGTGAAAGCTTTATAATAGTTTCAAAATATGAAATGTTCCAAAATCTAAAAAGTTTTGCTTAAATTTGAAAGCTTTTAAATTTATCAATAAGTGCGTAATATGAAAATGTGGCTTTGCATAGCGAAATCATAATTTTTCGAGCTTAGAGATATTAACTTTAGTTAAATAACTTTAGTTAAATAAAAACATTTATAATTGCTTTGCTATTAGCTTTAAAATATGGAACGGTCCAAAAACCTAAAAAGTTTTGCTTAATTTGAAAGCTTTATAATAGTTTTAAAATATGAAACGTTCCAAAATCTTAAAAGTTTTGCTTAAATTTGAAAGCTTTTAAGTTTGTTAATAAGTGCGTAATATGAAAATGTGCCTTAGCACAGCGAAATTAAAATGGTCTGAGCTTTGAGATATTACGTTTATGAAAGCTCTGCTACTCGGCTAAGAAGATACATATCATAAATAATTGATTTCCACAAATAAAAATAACTTGAACATTTGGGATGACAATGCGAACGTCACAATAATTGATTGATTTAGTTCGCGACCAACTAAAATTTCATGAAGAATTAATGCGTGAAGTTAAATAGGTCTGTTGCCCATTTAATTTTTCTGCTCTCTTCTTCAATCTTTTATAAACGTGGCCGCTAAACCATTTCCAGAGTCATCTAAAATAAAAGGATAGTTTTAGGATAAACATGTTTTAGCCCGAACAACTTTATAGATACTTTATAAGGCCTAACTAATGAGAATTACTAAATGAACGGTTTTCTAATGGATTTTCAAAATGGTTGAGTTCTTTAGTGGTTCAAATTTCAAATTTCGTTACTACTTTGTGAGCACTCACATAGTAAAAACCTCGAAAAATTATCTGGCACTTACACAAGACAATTTTTCGTGTGTTTTACTATGAGAGTACTTGGTAAAGTCGACTATAATTTGGTATACCAATTAATAAAATAAAATATAATAAAATATTGTATAGTTTGTTTATTTCGTTACAATAAATATTATCTTAATTTTTTTAAATAATTTTAACGATGTAATCAAACGGTAATACATTCTCAATATATTTACACTAAAATACATATTTGTAAATTCCGAAATTCTTGCACAAGCTTTGTTAATTGATCAACAACTAAAATGTTTTACTGAACAATTTAATATTTATGCTTTTAATTTAGATCTTGGCAGGTTGATTAATACTTTATTAATTTATTTGCTGTTTAGCTGACCTGTAATTATTTTTTTCTCGAGAATCAGACAATATAAATATACCAACAGCTTTTTCAGCCATATTATTAATTCATTAATCGTTTATGTTATTATGAAACCTTATAATACGAAAAATTCTCATACGGAATTGATATGTATGTATGTATATAAATTTACCGACTATTTAATTATTTAAAATAAACACAATGTACTTAACTTATTAATAATATAATAAATATATTGGAAATATAATTTGGTTTTTTATTTTTTAATAAGCCTTCATGTTGAAAAATAACAAGGAATAAAAAAAAAAGCTTAGCTAAAAATATGTACATTAAATATAAGTAAACGAGTAATAAGACGAAAATATAATACTCCTTTTAAGTTTTTTTTTGTCTTGTGCTTTTTGAAAAGCATAACGCAAAAACATGACATTCATTTTATTGTTTGCGAATATTGTCTCTTGCTTTCATGTCGTTCATGGAAAATAAAATGTTAAGCGGTTTACCCTATATATAGGAATAAAAAAAATTATATATATAAACTAAAGAAAGCATAAATTGTATACCAAAACAACACAAAATCCTTTCTAAAGCTCTTTCTTCAATAAAGAAAAAAACAAAATTGACTGCTTTTGTTTAACTTTAAACCTTTAATGTCTTTAATATTTTCTCGTTTTATTGCTCGCTGTTGCTTTTAATTTTCCCTAACAGTTTTAAAGAATATTTCGATATTTTATATTATTCTATATATTTTGATAAATAAGTACGAAAAGATTATATTGTTAATAAAATTATTTATTTAATTTGTATTGTGGTAACTTGTCTTTTCCATACACATAATACGTATTTAACTTTTATAATGTCAGTTTATTTTATTAGCAGAATACCTGTACATTAAAATTTATATCAAAATTACTGTTTAATTCAATGTGACCCAATCATTGAACATCCTAAAAAATGACATTTTTTATTTATGTTGTCAAAATGGAAAATCTTTATATTTTTAAATTACAGATCCATTAGTGATGAAAATGGAAAATCTATAAATAAATTATCACATATATGTATTTATGTACATATGTATGCTTTATACGTTTTAATACAGATAACATAAAATAATTGTATGCACTAAAACTATATATTACACATGATGTATATATACATAAATAAGAGAAGTGTGTGAATATAATCAGAGCAGTCCCCAAATTGAGTAAAATCGAAAAAAAAATTCCATTCAATTTTTTGTTTTACATAAACTTTTATTACACAGTACGGGTCACTTAACACCCCAAATATATGTACATATATATACAAAAAAAATTATTGATTTAAACATAGAGATTTTATTATTCATATTTTATGTAATGTACGAATTCTTTTTGATTTATAATAATAACAATAATTTTATATTTTTCCCAATTTTCCAAATTTTTTTTTAAATTTATGTGTATGCATACGAATATACTACATACATATATGAAAATATATTTTACTATTTTTGTCTCCAAACTGAAAAATTTGTCTATCATTTTGAAAATTTATACAATGGAAATTCGAAATTTATATAATTTTTCGATTATTTAGTTTGTGATTGACATTTAGATTCAATTTTTCATAATTACATAACGATGACATAAATCATTGCATTTTTTGGTACTGTATATATGTACATATATGTAGGTATGTATGTGGTATATAGGCCAAAATCCAAACAAAATAAGACACCACTTACTTTCATTACAAATTCAATTCTGTACCATCGTCGATTACTTCTACCCTAATTCAAGTAAATACATTTTTACCGTTCTTTTGAACGATTTTTAATATTTTTTTATGCTTATCCTAGAGTTGTCCCCCGGTACTCCGACAAATATAGTTAGATCAATTAGGATTTTAGTGACCAAGCGGACTATATTCAGATAGACTTTACTATTTGTTTTACTGAATATAGGAGTTGCGTGATTTTGACTGATTTTTATAATTTTGTACCGAAATCTTCGATACTAGGATATTTTCTGGACTTTAAAGAACTTGGAATTCTGATGAATTTTATTTTTATACCCAATTTAAATTTAAGTGATTTTGAATGATTTTCTACACGATCCTATCTATAGGTTTGGTGGAACAGCATTTTTAAAATTCGTTCAAAATCACGCAACTTTTAATTGCTTTGAAAAAAGCTCATTAGAGTTGATCCGCCTTACACCAAGGTACTAGTTGGTGTATAGGCTATTTGAAAATGTGAACGAAAACCTGTGGACATTACTAGAATTTCGGTTGTTTAAACGACGCGGAACTTTTTACCAAAAGGGCCCTAACTTTTTATTTACTGTTTATGATTTAATATATTTATTTCAATCTTCGGCTGTATGTTTAATAAATCACAATTAATAAATAATACAAATTAATTTTATACTAAATTCAACTTTAAATTTGACCAAATATTTTAAATTTTGTTATGCTTATCACTTTGATGATGTTACATGATAAACAATACAAACTACTCATAATAAATACGAATTATATAAGACGTGGGTTCATGGAATAATTTTTAATGAAATCGGCCGTGCCCGCTCTTGGGTTGATATTTTATGGTTAGGCCGTTTTGTTCTCCATTTTTTGTCCGCACAACAGATTCTTAACTTTAATATTTCGTATCCAAATTTGTAAAAAAGTCCGAGAAAGTACGAATTTCGTAAGAAGTGGGTGGTTTATGGAATCATTTTTAATGGAATTGGCCGTGACCGCACTTAGGCTGATATATTTTTATTAGGCCGTTGTGTTCTCCAGTTTATGGCCGCGCAACAGATTTTCAATTTGGATATTTCATATTCAAATATGTAAATTAGTCCGAAAAAGTACGAGTTTCGTAAGAAGTGAACAGTTTTTGGAATAATTTATAATGAAATTGGTTGTAACCGCAGCCTAAGCTGAAATTATTTTGGTTGGCCATTGTGTATTCCATTTTTCGGCCGCACAACGGACTTTTAACTTGGATATTTCATATTCAAATATGTAAAAAATCCGAACTTCGTAAGAAGAGGGCCGTTTTTGGAATAATTTTTAATGAAATTGGCGGTGACCGCACCTGAGTTGACATTTTTTGGTGAGGCCATTGTGTTCTCCAGTTTTTGGCTGCACAACAGATTTTTAATTTGGATATTTCATATTCAAATATGTAAATTAGTCCGAAAAAGTACGAATTTCGTAAGAAGTGGACCGTCTTTCGAATAATTTTTAATGAAATTGGTCGTGATCGCACTTGGGTTTTGGGAAGTAAAAAGGGTTTGAAAATAATTTTGTTTGTTTCTTCATTTGTATTCGTTTTAAAAATATTGGTTTTCTTTTATGCAATTGCACTGGGGAGTACTAGTTAACATTTAAAAAAATATTTTGCACCTTTTACAGTTTTATATACGGCCAATATAAGTTATTGGTTGATTGGTTCTCATCTTAAACTACTTCATTTGTTTGTTGTCTGAAAGTTTTCTAACAATTTTTTAACGTTAATTTATATTTGTGAAACAGAAAAATAAGATTGTGCCACTTCAGGACAGCTTTCGTGCCACAATGAGCACTTCGAATAGGATCTGAACCAAAACATTAAACTGTTATTAAACAAAATACTTTCAGGATTTTAATTCGAATTGCAATCGATTTAATACCATTTCTTGGTTCTTTTACGATCAATGTATTTTAGTACTAAATGTTTTCTGCTTTATTTATTTACCATCATGGAGTTGCAATTTCAAAAACAACAATAAATCGTAAATTTCGTGAGAGTTTTGGTCGACATGGATATATTGGCAACATTATTGATCATTTTGAAGAAACTGGTTCAATAAATGGTCGTAGACCGTATCAACATGTTCATCCAGCGCGTACTTCTGCTACAGTGGCACCTGTTAGTGAAAGTGTTCGTAATGAACCAAGCACATCAACCAGGCATCGTTCACAAGAACTAAACATTTCACGCAAACAAATCATCTTTAGCGATGAAGCTCATTTTCTTAATGGGTATTCTCATGTTATGAGAGAGTCCAAGAGTCACTGCTTTGCATGGTTTATGGCCTGGTGTCATCATTGGGCCGTTTATCTTTGAAAACGAATAGGAAAATGTCGTTTCAGTGAATGGGGAACGTTATCGCAGCATGTTTACTTATTTTTTGTGACCCAAATTGAATAAATTGCGTGTGTAATGATTGTGAAGTTCCTTGGCCACCAAGAAGCCCGAATTTAACACCACTTGATTGCTTTTTCTGGGGTTATTTGAAAGGTAAGGTTTATGATAATCATCACCAATTGATGACATTGATCTGCTTTTATTGGAAAAACACATCGGAAATTTTGATGTTCGGATGCAGGCCTGTAGACGATGCCGTGGTGGCATATGCACGATATTGTTTTTCATACATAAATGGCATAGAATCACCTTTCATTATCAATAAAAAAATTTAACTTTTCACCCAAAATGCGTGTTTTATTTACAAATAGAAAAACGACTAACAGATTTAAAAAATTAAAACCCAAATCGTAACTGGAACGTTAAATATTTTCGTTCGGTTTCGGTTTATGTATGTTCCTAGAACAAAAACAAATCAAATGACAAATACTTCTTTATAATCGAGCATATAGCAAAGTGGTTAAAGCTGTGGCGGTTGAATCGAGAGGTATCAGGTTCGAATTCTAACAGAAGCGGGGATGTAAAATGGATTTTTCTTCGTTGATTTCGATCAGGTTGATGATTAATACATCTACTATATCCCTCTTGATGCTATGCAATGTGTAAATGGTAAATTGTTAAAACACAATTGTAAACACAAACTGTTTGAATACCTTTTAACCCGTAACTCGTCGAGAAATTTAACAATGTTTACGTCTTAAATTTTGAAGACTTCATCCAGTTTATATAATGCTTCATGATACAACAAAACATACTATTTGGATCGGTTTTTCGTGATCGCAGTAAAGTGATCGAAAGAATGGTTCATGGTCAAATCAAAATTGATTTGACGTTTATAAACATTTAATATTACATTTTTAACTTTCAATCGTGGAGCGATTATTACTATTAAAATTGGCTGAAACACACGAGGATTCAGCACTGAATGTCACAAAGGCCAAAATTAATTCAAAATTAATTAATCTCAACTTGAAATCATATAATAATATATAAAGGGCGAACCCATTTAACAGCTGATAGTTGCTTTTTGTTTAGTTTAGTTTGATATTTCATTATGGATAGACTTACATCAGAGCAACGCTTGCAAATTGTTGACATTTTTAATCAAAATAATGGTTCTGTTCGTTAAACTTATCCTTCAGAGCGGCTAATTTCGGACCACGTTTACTCTTAATGTTAATGTGCAAACCGTGAGACGCCGAACAGTGCGCACATTCGAAGTGTTTTTGGCGAAATACGGGCGCAAATGCTGCGAAAAGTTTATAAAAATTGGTGTTCCAGATTGCGCCTTGTACGCGCCAGCCGTAGCGGTCGCATGACCGAAATTATATTTAAACATTAATATCATACAATTTTCTATCCAATAAAGCCCGTTCCATTGAAATTAAAAATATATTTCTTTGTTTTATTATGATTTAAACTTGTGAAACTCTATAAAAAAAAGGTTTGACTGGCCACTCGCACGAGTGCCACACTTTGGCCATTACTAGTCTAAACTACCTGAAAATGTAGACGAATGCATGTGGACGTCACTAAAATCGGCGGTACAAGTTTTTAAAAATTGATCCAAATCACGAAACTTCTAAATTCCGTAATACAAATACTAAAGCCCATCAGAATTTAGGCAGGAGAGAATTGTGTTTGGTGTGCTTTTTACATTATATTTTAGTATATATCCAAGTTATTTTGGTTTTATTGGAATACACAGTAATTGCGCAAATTAAAGAACAATTTTTTAATTACCCGATTGACCCGATTTTTCAATTTATGGTTATGCACTTGCATTTCACAATTTCATTTCGTATCCCAACACGTTAATTGTACATGATTTGAGAATCCATTATGTGTCGTTGTTTTTTGTAATAACATTAATAAAATGCATTAATGGTTTAAAAATTCGACATCCCATAATTGATTTGGTAAATCATGTATAATTAACATATACATATATGTATATACATACGACTGCAATTTGCTATAATTTGTTATTCTATACACAGCTGAAAACGATTTCGTCTAAATGTAGATCAAGATTTCATAGCGTGCCTACGTTTAAGTGTGTCAGTCATATCACCTTTTAAGTGTTTTTTTTTTAAACGCAGGGTAACACAAATAATGTAACTAATTGTATTTTTAACGTAACCGATTTAATTCCCACCCGGTATTTCTACATACAAATTACTTACCTTTTTTTATATAAATCATGTTGAAATAATTCTCCATTTATGTATGTGTATATAAATATATATGCAAAAAGCAGAAATCAGATCCTCCAAAGTGATTTATTATTTTCCATCTGTGCGATAAAAAGATATTATTACAAAACATCAGCATTAAAAACGAAACATTTTATTTTTCATTCTATATGTTGATTTCCCTGTAATTGACGTATCTCTTGTACTAATCGACTATCGTTAAGTTTTTTTTTTTAAATCTCCAAGGTATGATAATACAATCAATATGATGAGAGATAATGGATCACATAATATTAAAATCCATTCCATTTTAAATAATATGTATGTGGAGCCACGTATTTTTTTATTAAAATCCATATTAAAACAATAAAATGTTCATTAAAAGTTTCATTTGTAATTTGAGTGTTTGTGTGTGCTTTTTTTAAACGTATATATAAAACATGCAAACGAATTTTCTCTTGGGATTTACATAAAACGTTTCGATAAAAAACAAAATCAATTGCAGTTATACCTACCATCTGCTTATTCCTTGTCGTTAGTATAATCACGTGTAATCTTTAAAAACTACTGGTAAGCTTGGATCCTGATGTACTGGGATGGGCATTTATTTACGGGTCATCTATTATTTTCTACGTCGACGTGTCGACAACTCGCAGACAAACGTCGATAATGTAGACAATTCCTAGAGTGAGTATGTAAATTTATTCTAAGCTACGGTGAGCAAATTTCTTTAAGATCGAAGCGATACGGATGGTGACAAGTTATAGAATTTCCTTCATTGCAATTTTTAAAAATAATTTGTTTTCTGTTTAATCTTCATTGTTTGCAAAACTTTGTATAAAACGATTGTAATAGTAACAAATACCGATGGAATTAAATAATTTAAAACTAAATGTGCACAAATACTTACAAATACCTACGGCATCAGGTTAATTTCCTATCAAAACAACGATATTATATACCATCAAAACAACGATATTATATACCATATACCATTGTTAAATGGTATAAAGAAGGTCTCAGCTGAGAAGGAGTAGCTCACAAAAAACAGAAACGTGGCACAACTATGATACAAAAAAATATTAGAAGGTTATAACTTTCATTAAAAATAATTCGGCGCTCTGGCTAAAACCATGCAACTTTAAGAACATGACAATTATGCAATAAATAATATCAGCATTTCCCAGCAAATTGCCGGAAGAAGCGCTATATTCAGCTGAATTAACTGAACGCGGAATTCGAATGATTTTTTCAGTCTAGAAAATATGCACCAAAATATGCACCAAAATTCGCGATCACTTTAATTATTAAGATTTCATTAGTGAATTATTTAAAATTTTTGCATATAATTTTAATTATTTATTTAACAAATTTTAAAACCATTTTGAATTTATGATGTGGTTTTAATTTATTTTGATAAATTTCAACATGATCAAAAAAATTTTGTTGATTGGTTTTGGTGGATGACAAAACGTACGAGAAAAAGCACTTCAAGTGAGATAAGTTTGTAAAGGATTATTGGTTGGCAAGACATTTTTCATACTAAACCTGCACAGAATTCAAATAGTAATTTAGGTAGTTCACACTACTCTTAATTGGTTCGAAATTAATGAATTTAATGATGTCTTAAAACGGCTGAGCTCACTGGTTTCGAGCTATCCAAAAATATTCGGCAATAGTGAAAACAATGTTGAAGAATTATGTCGGATCGGATAAGGTTTCTGAAAACGTGCGTTCTAAATGGAACAATATTGCTGCCAAAGTAACACCGGGAGTTGTGATTTTGCTTGGAAATAACAACATTTGAAATTTAGAACATTTCGAACGTTCAATGCACTCGACTAGAGTACGTATAGGTCGATCTAATGTGAATATTGCTGCTGTAGCAGAGAGATTTGAAGGTATACAAAATACAGCTTGTTCAAGAATTGAAGCGGGTTGGCCATTCAAATTGATACGTTTTTTTTACCGAAAAATTGTGTTCAGCGATCAAGCTTATTTTTAGCTGAATTGGACCGTATTTCCTTAAAAATGCGGAAGGACAGCATTAAAGCGTCAATGGTGCAAATTACAGAGCAATGATCAATGAATTTGTATTGCCAAAAATTCAAGATATTGGTGTGGTTTGGTTCAGGATGGTGCAACGTGCCACACGCACGCCAAACCATCGATTAATTGAAAGAAATTTTAATGAGAGCATCATACCAAAAAAGAGACCCGTGAATTGGTCTCCAAAATCTTGTGATTTGACGCCGATAGAATACTTTTTATGGGGGTATCTGAAATCACTTGTTTATATCGATAAACCATAATCGATTCCTGCATTAAAAGCGCGATAACACGCATAATTAACGGAATATCGGATCATCTAAGAGCCAGTCGCGGACAACATTTAAAAGAAATTATTTTCAAACATTAGTCATAAACAGAACTTACCTCTCAAATACAATTTTTGATTATTAATGCGCTTTATTTCAAAAAACTTCCGGAAGCTCTTATCGAATCATTGTTAGTTCCCTACAATCCATTTTTGAGCTTAAAATGAAACGCGCATATTAATGTGGAGTTAGGCGCTCAACCGTAAAGGCCATCAATGTTCAATATTGTCATGTTGTCCATCCACATTAGAGAGGGACAATAAATTTTCTTTAATGAAGACAATATAGAAAACGCATTACGACGTGAAACTGTTAGAAGAACCACCCTAAGCTCATCAATTTTTATACCAAGATATACCAATGCACTATGTATTTAAAAATAATAAATGGGTCAAGCGATCGCCGAATTCAAATTTTGGAGAAAAAACTATCGGCAGACTCATATCAGTTTCTCCAACAGATACTGAGCTGTACCATATCAAAAGTATCTTCCGAATGTTTAAAAACGTTTAATACTTTGACACATCCAACTTTTAAAGAAGCAGCTCGAGCAAGAGGTTTGATCAACGATACCGCAGAGTGGCGCAACTGTTTATTAGAAGAGAGAAATCATATGTTACCCGGTTCATTGGGATCATTATTTGTAACAATATTGTGTCACTGTAATACTGCAAATTCATTGGAACTTTTCAATAATTTTAAAAATTATATGATAGAAGATTTTCTTCACCAGTGTAGCACCTAGGACAGCTGCGTTGTTTGCTCAAAAGATCAATGTGAGGTATCAGGTCTCAATTTTTTTTACCTTAGTACCAATTTCTGTTCCTGCAGAAAGGACTATTCCTTTAAATTTTTTATGAGTTTTTCTGAATAAAATAAATAAGATTTGGCACCGGAGGGGCCGAACGACACTAGTATTCTTTAATTAAAGCTATTGTTTAATTGTCGACTTTAACAAAACACATTGCCAAGTAATCTATACGCAATATTTTACGCGTCGAAAACCGCGTAGATTACATGGCGTAATCTACCTCGCCCATCCCTGGTGATGATCCCAAATGCGTTCCTCTGGTTTCTGTTCCAAAACTATTTTTAAGCTTAATAAAAATTAAGGAAAATTCGACATTTTATGGTGTACGGTGATGTAGTAAATAAAAACAATTTTTTTTTTCATTCATTCCATTTTTTTTAATTTAATTTTTTTTTATAATTTAATATCATTTTCTTATACATAATCTTATAAATATTTCATCAACATTTTTCCATCATTATACAAAAATAATTTTATTAAAACAATTAATTTAATGTTTCTTGTTAATTTTTTTTTTTTAAATTATATTTTACATTCACTATAACATAAACATAAAAATAATAAATAACAATATTTAAAAAGTAAAATTGTAATAAATCTCTTAAATTTACTAAAACTGAAGTAAATAAAAAAAAAAGCGATATTATCCTGGAAAAGCTTTTTCTCTTCCGCTTTCCAGTTGGAAATAAACAAATAGTTAGTAATAATAATAAAACAAAGTTTTATATATTGTAAGTACATATAATAAGTAGCATGTTAGTTGAATTGAAAATGTATAGTAACAAACAATTATATTGGAATTTTTCATTTCTGGTTTTGTTAAAAAATAAATAAATAAATAAATAAAATACGGAGAAAATACGTTAAATAAATAATCCATTTCATATTATATTGTCGACATGAAAATTGAAAAAAAAAATCTATTGAAAAAAAATGTACTCAGCATGTTTTTATTGTGTATGTATGAATGTATGTTTGTACATACATATTGCTGTAATGTTACAAATACAATACAGGAAAACCATTTTCCCATTCCTATTTTCCTATATTATGTATTATTATTGTGTTTTATTTACTATGGTGTTTTCCATCATTATTATTGTTTTTATTTCAATTTATTTATTTCGCCCCCGCGCCACTTTAAACAATCCATCCATATTTTCATGTTGCGGTTTAATTATTTATTTTCTAATAATATACATATATGTACGTACAACTAATATAATTTTGAAGAGTATTTAAGGTAATCGTATATTTATAGAAAATTATAATAATGTTGTACAATGAAAATTCCTGTAGTGTCAATCAAAACGCGACCCAGTCTTGGAGTACCATGAATTTGTTTGTTTGTTTCGGATCTCTGACTATACGAGTATATACATAAATTCCGAAATTTTTTTTTCATAAAAGATTTTCACAGTTGCGGTGACTGTTAATGAATTGTGTTTTAACGTTAAAATATAGTATGTCCTTGTGCGAGAAAGTCATAATTAATTTGAAGTATTTGTAATTAAAAAATATTTAAATAAGGGCCGGTTTATTATATTTGCGAGTATATACACTTAGTTTAGTGCATACATAATAAACCGTCTTTAAAAGAAAACAAATTTAATTAAATGTCGCAGTTTTTTTTTCTTAGTAATGATTTGTGTATGCGTAAAGGTTTTAATGAAATTAGTTAATTATTTGAAATTCGCTGAAGTGGACATTTCAAAATCCCTAAAAAATTGTGGTTGAACATAGAACATTAAAATTAAACATAAATTATGAAAATTTGGTTCGATCGTTAGGTGAATTGAAATCTCATGAAAAATATAGATGAATGTGAGTAGATGTGAATTACATTAAATCCAGAGAATTTAATCGAAATGTGGAAATGAAGCCAACTATAATAATTTAGTCTCGCATTTACACTAAACATCACTCGATATTTAAATGATTTAAATTTAAAATGGTTAGCTCGACAGTCTTCTTAGAAAACGTTAAAACATTATAACTGCGTACAGATTCTTCACGAGCGAAATTATTCACCAGGAAGCAGTATACTTATATAGAGTTCTTCATAAAAAATATTCTTGGGATTGCTTACAGTTTTGAAATTTTTGGTTTTTTGAAATCATAAAATTTTTTAATTTTCAAAATTTAAAAATCTGAAGAATTTTATGAAATTTCAGAAATCCGTTTATTTTAAGGACTTGCATTTTTTTAAAACGTCAAGGATTTTCAGAAGTTTTTTTAAATATATTCAGAATATTTCAATGGTTCTAAGATTAGCCAGAATTTCAAATAATTTTGTTTTGAAGTTCCTGAAATAGTTTAATTCTTCAGTTTAATCTTGGAATTATCGCATTTTCTAACATCATGAATTTCAGAGAAATTCAAAATTTTTAAAAAATTCTACTATCGAGTAGGAAATTTCTAAATATTTTCAAAATTGCGAATTTCAAAAAATCAATTCTAAATGTACAAAGTTTTAAAGAATTTTAAAAATTTGAACTCAAACCAATTTCAGAATTTCAGAAATTTAAACAACGTAATTTTATGTTATGCGTTGAATGATGTTTAAATTTTTTAAGATCAAGATTTTAAAGAATATGACGAATGAAACTGTTCGAATGAATTCTTGAAAACCGTAAAATTACAAAAGTCTTCAAATTATTGCATTGTTGAAATTCTTAGTTTTTCTTAGTTTTTCTGGAATTTCACATTGTTGAATTACATGCAATTTATATACTCTCAAAATTCGGTTACATTTAAAAATCGTTCCTTAAATTTAAAGAGCTTTAGACATTAATTTGAAGAATATCATTAAAAATGATCAGAATTTCAGAATACGTTAAAAATTTCAGGTACCTGAAAATTTTTGTGTTTTAAAAGTATGTCAATTTTCAAAAATTGCAAGAATAACATAAATGGCGCAAATTAGAAATTTTTAAGTCGAAATTTCAATTCATGAATTTCAGAGAATTTCAAGATTTTTAATGAAATACAATTTAAAAATTTTCAATAACTTCAAAAATTTCAAAGAATTTCAGGAATTTAGAATATCAACATTAGTTGGCTTTAGCTACTTACCTTCTGATGGTGTAGAGATTTTAGGTCGTGGGAATGTGGAATGCCGTCTTTCGATTGACTTATGTGATTCTCCTCCACACATTAACTTTCTGTTATTTCCAATACCATTTGCATGGATGAGGTCAGAATGCGTTGGTCCATAGCCCAGTATGAGAATGTCAATATCGTATGCGGAGCATGTACATTAAACAATTTATCGTTTGAGAATATATAGATTTCTCCCGAGCAATTAACCTTTGTTTTTAAGTCAGGCTTGTGGAATGAACAGTGCACACACACAACAAGAATTTGAACAATTTGAGATTTTCAGAGTACGAGTGTAGAATACAACTTTTTTTTGTAGGATTTCAAGTTATTTAAGAATTTTCAAAATTGCGAATTTTTAGAATTATATATTTCAACGAATTTCAAAAACTTGCAAAATGTTAACAGATTTTAAAAATTTGAAGAAATCCACAAAATTAAACCAATTTCAGAATTTGACAAAGAATTTTCTTGAATTCAAAATTTTCAAAAATTCTCAGAAGGAGATTCAAAAATTTCAAGATTTTAAAAGGAATCCTAGAACAATATATTCTTACATTTGTTGAAATTTTTGGGTTTCTGGATTTTCTGAAGATTATGGAATTACATGAAATTTTTACAGTTCTCCATGTAAGAAGTGATTTGTAATTAATAAAGTAGAAAGAGCTGACGTAATTAACCTTGAAATGTTTTAGAGATGAGTGGCGCGGTTTATAAAGTTTTGGCATTTTTTTTTCTTATGAGGCAGATGATATTAGCACTACAAGAAAAGTGGGGTCTAAAATAAGGCTTTCTCACGATATTATTAAACGAATGAGTTGGAAATTATAAGACAAAATTTCAGTTATATAAGCAAACGTTAATGTTGTTGGCTATCGAGAAATGTATAAAACGTATAGCTGGTCTACGGACCGTAAGCTACCTATATTTTAATTTTTTTAATGAATCTGGATGAAAATTCCAGGCAAACTTAATAAACTTAGTAACAAGATACATCTATTTCTTCGCATCCAAAGTCAAACATAAATGATGTACGCATAGGTTTATGGCTAAGAAAATTAAATGTCTTATGTATCTTATCTCTGTTCCGTCGGCGCTTTTTTTAGTGAAAGATTTGGGAAATTAGAACGTGCAATTTTTTTCTAGATGTAGGATTCACAACGAATAAAGATTACAGAGAATTAATTTGTTTTAAGTCTTTGTTTGGTTTTTAATGTCAATTTTTTTTATGCTCGTATTTTTTTTCGACTCGAATCATTGGATTTTGCCTTATGTCTATAATTTTGTGCAGTTGCGAAAATTATACGACAAAATGGAAAATTGTTCAAAATAATAGGCTGCCAAACTTGGACTTACGACAAGATGACGAATTATTAAAAACGTCATATAAATTTATTACGAATTTTTAGAGCGTACGACCAATTAACAAAGCAAACTGTGCGCGCGAAAAACGTTGAATTGTCTCTAATGAAGCTTTCTGATAAATGATGGACGGATTTGAGAATAATTTCGTTGCCCTTACAAACAGTTTTAGTTGTGATAGACAGGAAATGTACAAGGTTGCAGATATGATCCAGATCGCTTTAAAATTTCAAAAGAGCAAAATGTACATCAATAAACCAATTTCAGTTAAAAAATTTTTGTGTGATGAAGCTGCATACATCGACTCCCAATGATTTGTTAACGCTCTAAAAGCGACTAAATTATTCCTATATAGGAAAAAAATTCGATTTTCTAAGGAAACCAAAATCGACTCACTCATAAAAAAACTATTTATTAAATTTTACCATTTTACGATATACGTATATAGCATAAGAGTGAAAGTCATCAATAGTCATCAATTTTTTACAAATTTCAATAGATCGACACATTGGTTCAACACTTTAACATTATACTGTGACGATAATGCCTAACGTTAAACACAACCACATCAGTATCGTCGTTATTCTCACCAGGGCAATTGTAGTTTTAATGACGGACATTTATTTGAGTCGACGGCCGAGGTTGATGCAATGAGTCGCGAAGGCAGAATGATCTTTATTGTTCAGTAAAACAATGTTTGAGCATCAAGGCGTGAACATAAATCGTAGAGGAGAAATAAGCAAAGGGGCTGCGAGAGAGACAGAATGCAATTAATGTGCAAATTACGATAATTACATCACAGAATCCTCTCGAATAAACACGCATACTTATACAATTATCATGCAACTACGCAATATGGAAGAGTACGAGAGTTGCGTTGAACATGTATATATAAAAGCGACCTGATTGTAGAATAAAGTGAGTTTAAATTCAACCAGTGAACAAGTGAAATAGTAAAATAGTAGTAGAGTGTTCTAAAGTGAACCAACTAGATTGTGAAGAATTAAGTGCTGAAAACACGTGTTGTAATTTATTCTCGAATAAATCGTGCAGTATTAATAAAATAGTTCAAAGTGTTTTATTGAAAAATCCATTACGAATCCTGAAGAGCCTGAAATTCGGCGTCAGAAATGTGATTTGCGATTGACGAATAGGACAAGCAGAAATAGGTATGGCTGCTACTACACAACTGAAGGAATTGACAAAAATTGGAGTCCTTGTCAATGCTCTGCTGGTAAAGATGAAACAGCCAACGCAACAATCCAGCCAACAATTTGATCAGCAAAATGCGAAACTTGATCAACTAAACACTAAAGCTGATCAACATTTTGATCAGCTAAATACGAAAGTTGATCAACAGGCGGAACAAAAATTTGATCAGCTAACCTCTGAAATGAAACAGCAAAATGCGAAGTTTGACCAGCAAATGCAACAACAAACTAAGAAGCCAGAGGAACGACTTATTGCCTTAATCTTGGCAGTTAGAGGCAAGGCAGCTGATGTGCTACAGACAGTACCTGCATCAGAGATGATCCGCGAAAGAATTCTGAAAGAATTAGACTTGAGGTACGGCCAGCGCCACGTCCAGGAATTATGCAAAATACAGCTGTATAATAGGCGACAACAACGAGAAGAACGCCTTCAAGATGTGCAAAGAGAAAAAACCAAGCTACTGTACTATAATAACCAAAGTATCGTTAAGTTCCGAGTGATGTTTTGAATGAACTTTTAGTGGATGCGTTCATTTACACCGTAAGGGACGACCAACTGAAGCTTCACTCGAGGGATGAGCATGCACGAGGTCTTAGGATCGGCGTTAGAATAGTGATAGAGAGTGGAAGAACAGAGCAGATAGAGAAAATGGGAGACTGCCCCAATATAACTGCATTGGAGAAACAACGGTATACGTTCACCTTGGATACTGGAGCTTTAAGATCCGTTATATGTCCTGACATGGTGTCAGTAGACCGTATGGAGAAACTGGGTCGTTACAACCTAAGAACAGCCACTGGAGCAGTGAAAGGAGAGTGTTCCATATTAGTCACTGTAGGGGAATACGGGTTGAACATCGATTCATTGTTGCTGGCATAACGGAATAATGCATCTTAGGCCTAGATTTAATATTAGACCATCAAAAATGTCACTGGATCTAAAGAAGCAAGTATTGAAATGGCTAACGTGGACGTACCCCTACAGCTAGACAACAATAAGCATGGCGGGATGCACCGCAGTGGCATTAAATTGCGACTGAAAGTGCAACCGTGAAAAAATATTGGGCTCAGTGGAAGTCATTGAAGTTGGAAAATGGTTTGCCGGTTAGAGTTTGAAAATCGACCGACAGCAACAACTGTAGCGTATTTTGGCATCAATAAAACGCTGAACAAGATAAGACTCCGGTTCTATTGGGTCAATTGCAGAAGAGATGTGGTGGATTGGTGTAGGAAGTGTGAGGTTGGCGCCACCAGTAAGGGACCACAAACAAGAACAAGAGGAAGGATGAAGCAATACAATGACGGTGCACCATTCGAGCGGCTAGCTATGGATATTGCTGGCCCATTTCGTATGTGCCGATTGTTTCAGTAAATGCGAATAGAAGCATATCTGATTATGAATCAAGAAGTTCGAACAATTGCCGATGTATTTGTGAACAATTGGATATGCAGATTTGGAGTAGAGCTACATTCCGGCCAAGGCCGAAATTTCGAAACAGCCGTCTTCCAAGAGTTGTGTCAAATACTCAACATCTTCTCAAAGTGGTCAACGACACCAACCCTTCAGGAAACGTATTTGGTAGAGAGCTCCGATTGCCATGTGACACTAAATTTGCATCACCGATCGAATGAAGACGAGATATGATCTTCGGCCAAATAGCACAGGATTTATTGAAGGAGATTTGGTTTGGATTTAGAACCCCAAGCGAAGAAAAGGAAAATCTTCGAAGTTACAACAAAATTCGCGAGTAAATCAGTTTAAATTCAACTAGTGACGAGCAAACGAGTGAAATAGTAGTAAAGTGTTCTAAAATGATCCAGTTAGATTGTGAAGAGTTAAGTGCTGAAAATTACTCTCGAATAAATGTGCAGTGTTAATAGAATAGTTCAAAGTGTTTTATTGCAAAATCCATTACGAATTCTGAAGAGCCCGAGTCTCGTAATAATACTTTACTGATGAAATTTACAGTGAAATCTTTAGTGATAAAATTCATGAGTTTTGAAATTTTCATAATTTACATGTTCTGGAGTAATTTTTTTTAAATTTGAAGCAAATCTATAGAAATTATGATTTTAGTATTTTCAAAGGACTAAAATTTTGCTGATATTTCTATTTATCTACAAATAATAATCAATAATTACCGATATGCGAACTTTGATAATTATGTCAATTAAACTATACATACATATATAAATTCGATTTGTGACCTGGATATGCCATAATCGTGCAGTCTCTTGTGATATGTTATCGTCTCTAAAAACAAAACAAAACAAACAAAACACAAAAATCAAGATATATAACTTCAATTTCCAAATAACTGTCTGCCTTTCGACATATCTCAAGTATTCTCCTACTAACACAGTAAGTACAAAAGTTTAATTTAGTTTGTCGAACTTTTCATTTTTTTTTTTTTTTTTACTTTATATTTTTTCATGACGTTGAAATATTTGGTTGAACGAAAAAAAAATCGAATGCATACATACATACATACATACATCCACACATATAAATACAAAAGAACGAGATAAATTTTCCTATATGTACGTATATATTCCTCCATATAGTGTTGTTGTATTTTCTACCTACTTCCGCCTTTTTTTAATTTTTTCGTACGTAATGTTATTTTTCCATTTTAATTTTCTTTTCATGAATTTCGTTTTACATTTTTTTTGTTTGTTGAGTTTTCTCTTCAATTCAATTTTTTAATTGATTTTGTTGTTTCTGAAATAAGAAAGAAGAAAAAAAAAGAGGAAAATTAATTTTTATCATGAAATTGAAAATATTTTTCTTTTGTGTATGTTTGAATATTGAATCAGATGAAAATTTATATATATGTATGTATGTAAAAGGAAAATGCTATATATGTATATGTATATGTGTGTATATTATGCTGTTGTATAAAGTAGATGTTTTGTTGTTGTTAATAAACTAACTTTATAATATACAGGATAAGTAATTATGAAAATTAATTTATAATACATTTATTGAGCTTTTCTGGAAATTTTTCATTTTATGCTTTTATGCTATGTATACGCTATGTAGCTGCTTAATAATAACATGCAATAACGAACTATGGATATAGTTTTGAAAGTATACATAAGTTTGGAATTTATCTTTGTTATACAACATAATATAGAATTGGAATAATGTTCGTTTTTTACTGGAAAACATGAAAATTTATTAAAATAACAAAAAAAAAAGATGGTTTCGGAAAATTATTAGTAGAATAATATAAAATATGAAATCTCTTAACACAACAAAAGATCAAAAAAAAAAAAAAAAAATTTTAATTAATTTAATGAAATTTATTAGCATTGTTCCTTGTTTTGTTTTTATTTAGAACAATAATTCTTTAACTGATTTTTAAGACAGTAAAAATTGAAAATTTTGTGTTGCGTGGGTGTGGGATCTATACATATATTCATGGGAAAATAAGCACATTTTCTTTAATTATAGAATTGTGTAATGTGTATACATATCTGTGTGTATTGTTATACTCTCGTAAATAATGATGATCTGGAATTTTGTGTTCGTTTAATTACTTTACAAATTGCTATGTACGAAGTAGATAATTAGGATATATAGGTTTTCTATATAGTATGGTAAATTGGTTTCTGATTCAAGTGAATTTTTCATTTAGCATTTAAGATTACAAATTAAGATTAAAAATTACATTAAATCAAAAAAAATAATTTGGAGACTACGTACACTTTATTCAGAGATTAACTTAATCTAACTTAATTACATTTTTTAGTTCTAAAGACAAAATATGCAAATGTCACATGTTGTTACACGCGCGTTTTATATAATTAAATTTACTTAAATATAGCTTTTCAGGATTACATTGAGCTTTTTCCAACATAAACGAAACTATTTCCAAATTGAACGTAAGTTTCTCCAAACTAAGTTAAACTACTTCCAAACAGATTTCACTTTTTTCCAAATTCACTGAAACTTTTTCTATTTGAAATTAAATTATTTCCAAACAGAATTAAACCATTGATCAATATAAATTAAACTTTTTATAATTAAAATTAACAATTTTCCATTTCAAATTAACGTTTTTCCAAATGAAATTAAACTTTCATAAAATTGCATATTTTAAATCTGCTAAGGTTTGTCGATTATGCTTTTAAATAATCCGGTTTATTTTTAACGATTTTAATAAAATTCGTTTGCGCATTGGTAAGATTGCGATAGAATGTTCTCGGTTTGCTCAATAGAACCGAGAAAAACTTATTTAATCTATACATTTACGACTGAGTCACGCGCGATGAAAGCGAAGAACAAAAGCTGTGGTAAAGGTTCCATCTATTAGAGGTCAAAATTGAACTTTTTAACAACAACATAATACAACAATTATATATATGCGTCATTAACGACCACGGCGTCGTACACTATAAAATAATTTCTAATAACACTTGAAATTGCAGTAAGTTTTGTATATTTTTACAGGAATTGAATGAAAAATTAGTACATGCGCCTACTAATTAAAATGCGGCCTCATTATGGATACTATCCATAAAACAACGCAAGTCAGAGAGCTGGTCGAATGATTAAATTTAAATTTAAGATTTTTGCCTCCATATTCTCCAATAGTCAATCCCATAGAGAACGGTTTTTCTAAAATGAAACTCTATGCAATGCAGGTGTTGGCTGATGTGTCAGTTCAACCTAGTTGAGCTTAACCTAGTTGAGCTTATCGAACAATCCGCAAACCAAATTAGAGATACCGACTGTTCTAATTATATTTTAGACATGCTAATGCAACTCCCTGCTGCTTCTTCTGATGAACCACTATATTTTGCCAAATGTTATGGAGATTTCTGTGCGGCACTCCTTGTCGAGCGTATAAACGTTAACAAGTACATTTTTTTATCTTGTAAACTAAACACCCTATACGATAAAATTTTAAATTTGACGTTATTTTATGGAAAATAATAATTTAATTTATTCGAAGAGTCAAATTGGGCGCATCTGTGATATTAGTGAATTTGTCGTAAATCGGACTTGGCATCGATATTTCGAAACAGCCAGTGTGAGTCGGCGTGAAGGGTCAACCAAGGAAAACTACATTAAGAGAAAATCGAGCCCTCGTACGTTATGTTACAAAAAACAGGACAGGCAGTGCCTGTACCACTACAAAACCAAATATCAAAACAAATGATAATAAATCGGTTGAAAGCTTATCGATTAAGATCACGTCGATCTGTTAGAGTTCCATATCTGACTGATAATCATCGTCGACAACGAAAAAACTAAGCGTTGCAGTATAGCATTGTTTACACATAGGAGTGGCCGCACAGAAATTTCCATAATAACATTTTTAAGGTTCCTAAATTCTCTATAAAATGGCTGATTTGGATTTTGGAATGAAATATCGAGAAAGTTCGTTTACAATATCAAACAGACAACTTTTTTTTTTTAGACTTCTTTTGTTTTGCTCGAAAGTCATAAAAAACAAAATAAAATAAACAAATTCCAGTATCGAAAAGAAGGTTCAATTTCCTTAAATTTTTTGAAAGATAACGCGTTTCACCAAGATACAAGCGGTCAAATTTGTGTATTTTTTTAAAGAAATTGATTTGGAAAAACGTTAATTTTAAATGGAAAATTGTTAATTTTAATTCTGAAAAGTTTAATTTATATTGATCAATGGTTTAATTCTGTTTGAAAATAATTTAATTTCAAATAAAAAAGTTTAAGGGTTTTTTTGGAAAAAAGTGAAATCTGTTTGGAAATAGTTTAACTTAATTTGAAGAAAGTTGCGTTCAATTTGGAAATAGTTTCGTTTATGTTGGAACAAGTTGCGTTTAACTTGGAAAAAGTTCAATTTAATCAGGAAAAGCTATATTAGAGTGACCGTGAAACAAATTAGGAAAACGGGAAAACAGTGAAAGTCAAAACAATGATACTACACTGCGCCAATTTAAAAACGGAACAGAAATTTTCTTCGAAAAAATACCTAAATTTGAACGGTTGTATATTTTTTGTTTTTAGTTGAAGGAAATTTTGCCTTCTATTATTTTGCCAAATGTTATGGAAATTTCTGTGCGGCACTCCTTGTCGAGTTATTGAAGTTTTAGAGAAAACGTATCAAAAAGCGTAAAAACGGTAACAAGTACATTTTTTTATCTTGGAAAAAGTTGCGTTCATTTTGGAAATAATTTCGTTTATGTTGGAAAACGTTGCGTTTAAAGGTTTATTGCACTAGAAAAATTGACTGATAGTAAAAAAAGAGGAAAAGAGAAAACAATCAGAAAAGCTATGTAATAGACAAAGACAAGATTGTTTGTTTTTATTTTTTTTATAGCAAAATTTTAAGGAGAAATTTTGACATCTATAAAATTGGTAGTGGGCGAGAAATATTTCTAATCATATACTAATTTTATGCATGTGTGTTAGTGTGACTGCTATAAAATGTTGTCAATTTGATACTTTCTATAGCAGGCACACTACTCCACACACAAATATTTCTTGACTGAGAAGGGTTTTTGCCCAACCAGCAAATGTATATTTTTGTCTTCGTTTAATTTTCCTATCAGTCAATTCAGTCAAGTGGAATAGCGCACCTTAACTTGGAATAAGTTCAATTTAATCTGGAAAAGCTATAGTACATGCGCTTACTAATTTAAATGTGGCTCATAATGCAGCTATTCATAAAACAACGCCAGCCAGAGAGCTGGTCGAATCAATTTAGTTTAGTTTTTCTAAAAGGAAACTCTATGCAAGGCGGATGTGTCAGTTCAGCATAACCTAGTGGAGTTTATCGAACAACCGGCAAACTAAATTACAGATACCGACTGTTCTAATTATATTTTAGATATGCTAATGCAACTCTCTGCTTCAGTTTGGTAAACCAGTTCATTATAGTGGTTTGTCTACTATGTATATATGGTGAAAAATACGTCAACTCACAAATTCAATGATTTAAAATCACAATCGACAAACATTGGCAGATTTAAAAAATGCAATTTTTTGAAAGTTTAATTTCATTACGGAAAAAGTTAATTTGAATTGGAAAATTGTTAATTTTAATTCAATGGTTTAACTCCGTTTGGAAAAAACATAATTTCAAATGGAAAAAGTTTCAGTGAATTGTGAAAACAGTGAAATCTGTTTGGAAACAGTTTAATTTAATTGTTCCTTCAAAGATAGAGCAAACTTTATGAGCCTCAGATTAGGTTCACAACTAAAGTACTTAGCCACTCGGCATATAGTGGAAGCTAGCCTTCAAAAACATGTAGCTCTTAATAGCTATCTTTCCACAATTAAAGGTCAGGGGCACTGCCGGTTCAGGTCTAATGAATTTCATACTTGAGTTTGTTTTAGCTGAAACATCAGCTATCTGATTACCTTCAATGCCACAATGAGCCGGAAACCATATAATTCTGACACGATTATTAGAGCAAAGGACGGTAATAAAATGTTTACAGTCCTTGACCAGTTTGGAAGTGATCATAGGATTTAGTAATGTATTGAGCACAGATTTACTATCACTGCATATAATAATGTCCTCTCCGGAAACAGCAAGCTTATAAGCATCAATCGCACAAAGTGTGAGTGCAATCAGCTATGGAATATTGTGAAGTTCCGTCCTAGACTCCCACATGGTATAGGTCATGCGCAGGACAATAGGTTCTGAAACCGGCACCAAAATTAGAGTGAGTCAGCGAAAAACATGAGCGACTGAGCTACTCAGTAATTGAATTGTTGATCAGGCCGAGAGCGTTCCGCACGCACCAATACACCGGCGAAAGGCAGTAGAGCATGCTGTGCCTAGGATGACCGACTGCAGTGGGGCAGAAATAAGATTTCCTGCAAAGCAAGTATAGAAGACGAGGATCCGTAATAGATCGACAAGCCATACCTTGTATGCTATTAAGCTTCGCAATGACAGAAATTGACTGAACCACAGGCTAGAAGAAGCTAAAGATTTATAAATAAACATCAGGATTTTGGTGGTCAGACCCCACGACTTCCCAAATGCTCTTCTACACTGCCAGAAAATGGAAGTGACCTTTTGCTATTTAATTTCAATATGAGATTTCCAGGAGAGTTTACTGTCCAGAATGACACCCAGATGTTTTACTGTGTCGGAAAAGAGAAGAACCAGACAGCTCTCCAGTATTCCTACGTCGGGTGAAGACTATATCACACTAGTTTTCGTTGTATTAACGTACAATCCCTTCTCTAGATACCACATTTCTATGGTTTGTAACTATCAAAGGCACCCGCAATGGTGCAGGTTTATGTTTTTTGATTGCAGATATTTCCCTTGGGTCTGCCTTTATTCCATCGTTGTTATTTATATAGCCAAGGAATTCTGTTTCTTCTTTTAAAAATTCCGTTTTATCTATAGGTTAACCCTAAGATTGGCTTTAAATAACTTCTGGAATATTTTATTTATTTTTATTTTTCCCCGAAAATTTATAATATCGCCAACGTAGACGTATAACAAATCCTGCCAATATATTCCTTAAGGACATCATCAATCATGCGCTGAAAGATTGCAGGCGCATTCTTTAATCCAAACGGTAGTCTTTTAAATTCATATTACCTTTTCATGGTTTAAAATGCAGTTTTTGGGATATCACTTTCTTTCATTTTGATATTATGAAAACCCGATGTTAAATCAATCGTTGTGTAGTATTTTGAATTTCTCAGGCTTGTAATTGTGTTTGTTATAGCAGGGATTGGATATGTGTCTGATATAGTTACTGTATATTCAGCCTTTTGAAGTCGATTACCATTCCGTATTCTGATGCATCCGATTTTTTTATCTAGAATCCATATTGGCGATTTGTAGGGACTTTTTGAAGGTCTGATAATACCTTCTTCAAGAAGTTTTTTATCTGTTCATTTCCTTCGCCCCTCATGTTAAAAAGGTATGGGTTGGTTTTTGTATATAAATCAGCTCCTCCGTTATTGTTTTGATTTCCGCTCTAATGTTTGTATCTATAATTTGTTCGTCTTTAATTGGGCGAAATAAAGGTAAATTGTTTTTGATAATTAACCTCCATCCAAGTGATTGTCTCTTATTTTGATTATTGACCTGAACCGATAATTTCTCTTTTAGCGGAATTTTAATGCCTGGTGTGATGGTTAAGGTGTTCTCCCTCCTATCAATCATAGCCTCCGCTTTATTGAAAGGGTCGTTGCCAATTATTTTTAATAGTTATTAAGTGCAGTTATTTTCTGGCTTATTCTTTTATCTCCTCCTGCTGATTTAATGAAGAATGGATTGTTTACCAGTTGTGCCGCTTTCGCGAGTTCTTGTTTTATATAACTTTTACTTGCGCCGGTGTCGGTGAGGAATTTTAGTATTTTATTGTTATGGTATTTATAATCTATAAGTATGGTAGGCTAGAGAGGCATCTTTGGTAAAATTTATTTCGTTATGTTATTCTGTCTCAGAACCCCTTTCGTTTTTATAACTATAATTTTCAATATAGTGTTCGTAAGTTTCATCTTCTTTGTTCTGTTCCAAATGGAATAACCTTTGCTGTTTGTGCGTTTTTAGGTTGACATCTGAATTAGCTTGGTCGATTTAAGTAATTCACTTTACTTGTTCTTATGGACTCGTCTATACTTCCATTGGTGTTGGTGGATTTGGTTGAAATGGCCTAACTGGTGGCTGATTATGATTCTGCTGTTGTTCGTTATAATCCTTCTGTTGCTGATACTGTAGCTGTAGATATTGTGGTTGTGGTTGGAAATTTTCAGGCACTACGAATATGCTTCAGGTAGGTTTATTGGTCGTTGAATAATGAGCATCTTTGATCCTGATAGTCCTGCAGTAAAACCGTCTAGCGCTCGATTTTTATACTTTTCGCTCATAGTGTCCGCATTGTATTGCTCTGTTTTTACTTTATTTATTATTAATAGATTTATTAATAGATTTATTACCCTGAGTCAATATGTCAGCTAATTATTGGTGTAGTGAAGTGACAAACAGTTTTTAATTGAACTCCAAATTTCGTCAAATATTTTGTATGATATCAATGCGGCTTCAGCGGTTCTCCTTATCTTTTGGCGGATGTTTTGTAGAATAGCGCGATATATTGGTCCACACGATATACCCAGGAAACGTAATGGAGTGGGTTTCCATCGGAAACCTGCAGTTCTGTTACACAATCAGGTATATAGTTTACTTATTTCCCTTAATTCATTTTCATCTTTTGGTCCTTTTGATAGTGTATGAGCAATCTTTTGTTGTTTCTGGTTTTCTAATTTGTTTAATCTTTGTTGTTGTTTATGTTGCTGATATGGCATTGGTCAATGTTTTATCTTGTATATACAAAATTTAAAAATTTTGCTTTAGACTCTTTATAGAACCCCGTCGCATATTCGCAAAATCATACTAAAATGTACTGTCCAAAGGTGGCGTACGCATTTATCCTTTTTTTTTATATACGATATTAAATTTTATTCCACCTCCAATTTATTTTGATTTATTTGCGGATAAAACGATGTAATCTTAGATAAAACAACGTGCCCCAAATATATTTTATTCTTGTGTACGTATCTAGAGTTATATTACAGATGAAAGTCAAAAGTGTTGTTAAGGCGCAAAGACTTTGCTATATGTGTGGGCGGACCAAAAAAAAAACTTTGCGAGCATAATTTTTAAATCGGTGTCCAGAATAATGAGTTATCATGCCAAATAAAGATTAAAAATCTTTCTTTTTTTTTGTTAGTTTGTTTGATATAAGGATTGGATTATCATTTCTGGGGTTTGTTTGTGTTTTTATTTTGATGTTAAGTATGTTTATATTTTTTTCCGGTTCGTTTTTTTTTCAAAGTTGTCTTGCCCATACATACTCGTATATATGTAGAACGTAAGTAGACCCTTTTTGTGCTCGGGGATGAAAATTATTTGAAATTAAACGAGTATAATATTTATACTTATGTGTGTATTTTTTCGGTTGATAAGAGTAAAAAAACAAAAAAAAAAAAAAAATATGATTTGTAGGATGAACCATAACTAAGGATTTTTGATTTGGTTTTAGTTAGAGGCATTTAATGAAAAGGGTAAAGTACATATATACACACACATATATGATATGACGTAAATAGTTTACGCATCACAAATATATAATGGTTATTTATTTTTGATGTAGGGCAGTTCTTATCATAAATGTAATTTTTTTTTCCGGTTGTTGTCTTATTTTTTTTTGGGGTATTTTATTATTGTGTGCTTGTGGGTGGACAATGGATTTTTATCCAATGTTGGAGGATAAACATAAAATCGATCAGAATTCGGTTAGAAATTTGCTTTGTGGATATGCTATATCGCATTAAATAAAATGATAACGTTGCGAAATATTTTTTATGATGTCCTTGATTAAACTATACATAGGCACAATCAGAGAGCTTTATTTAAATTATTGGATAGAAGATTGCAGCTTGAAAATAAAATGCATAATGTTATTTAATAGGCTGCCAGTCGAAAGAATTATTTGTCCTCAATTTCAATAATCTAAATATTCTAAAACCTTAATTATATATTTTAAAAATCATAAATTCTAGAAAATCAGGTTCATAGGTCTAAATTTGTAAAAATACAAGTGTTAATCTAAACAATTCTATATTTACAAAATTTTAATATCTATTGAAATTTAATTAAAAATTGTATCAAATTTCTATAATTTCTGTATTATCAATATAAAAATATTAGAAGGCAGATTTGAAATTCTAGACTTTAAAGGAATTTAAAATTGTAAAATCGTAAAAACTCCAAATCAAAAAATTTAAAATTTTAGAATCAAATTTTTTTTATTTTAAATAAAAAACTTTTATTTTTGATTTTATAGTTTAATTCTTCCTTATGGTGACAGTTTTTATTTTTGATTTTTTCGGTAAATCGATTTCGACTTGCGTCTTCCTCAGTACCTTGTTAACTATAAAATAGAATAGTTAACAAGGTACTGAGGAAGACGCAAGTCGCAATCGATTTACCGAAAAAATCAAAAAATCAAAAATAAAAATTGTCACCATAAGGAAGAATTAAACGTTGTTTATTAATGATTGAGGTTTGCGGATAGTAAAAATCTTGCTGATGAAAGATGCATCAAAAGTATACTTTGGTCGGACGCCTAGAGAATGAATGCGTTGCACTAAATAAAGAAATCCCCGAGTAATGATAAACATGGATTAATACTAAACCAGCAGGTCCAGATTGGTTGTCGAGTTTCCTCAAAACGAACAACGATCGATCAATTCGGTCTCCTGAAGCGACCAGTATTGGAAGCACAAGTTTTTAATCGTGTAATATAAGTTTACTGCTAGTGAAACGTGGAACTTGGATGAAACTGGAGTAGCTACGGTTCAAAAAATGTGCATAATAATTGCCGGTTTAACTTGAAAGCGCTTCAAAGATCATTTTATTCGGAATGGGGCAAGTGGACCCTTAGGAGTTGGGAATAAGTCTGGATGGATAGGAAATTTATAAATTTCTGAAGCATTTTATATATGAAACCATCATTACAATAGCCATGGCTGCTGCTTCTCGACAATCACGAGTTCCATTTGGCATTAAATCAATCCTGGTAAATCAATGACGATTTATAATATTTCTAGTCTTGTGGCTGAAGCATTGCCCAAAGCACGAATATAGTAGAATCGCAGCATTTAACACTGAAATATTTACAACAACGGACTACTTAGCATCATCTGTTACAGATCGCCTACAACACAGAATCTCTTAGAAACCTAGGTAGGTAGGTAGGTACCTACCTACCTTAGTAAAAGTTAATTTCAATTTTAACATATATATTTGTTTCTTCCTACTAAAGATTCAACTAAGCTTAGTGCCTGCAACAAACTCATTAAATTTAACAATTGATCCGAATATCACTTTTGAGGAAATATTGATGGCTAGAAATAACCAAAATATATTTAACGAGGGTCTACTTATTGCTGATAATACTGTATTTAACGGAGATACCTACCACATCAACTCACGTCAACTTCTGCAAAGAGTTTCATCATAAATGGTTTTAACCAAGAAGTTAATCGTCCATTTTCTAAAGAATGATCACGTTCTGTAAAGAAAGGAGGCCGAATGAAATGAAAAAGACTTTCATTTTAATAATAACCAACACAAACATATACATTAATTAGAGACTGTTCGGCTAGTGGATTTATAGTCCTTTGAAAGCTGAAAAGTCTCCTTGTTTTGTACACGGCTACAGGTCCGTCTTTTAATTGTTGAAAGCCACGTTGAATACAATTTTATCAATTTTCTGATTTTTTGCTTTGATTCCATTTTAAAAAAATCTTTTAAATAAAAACATTAAAACACCATCACTTTTTAGTAAGTTCGCTTCTCGACGGCTTAATGCTTCAACAGCCAATCTAATTGGTTTAAGGACATTTAACAGCTGTTCGTTGATTCTCAAATCATCTCCAAGTGCCTTTTGTACGCTACTGTTAACTACAAAAAAGCGTTCAATCATGGTACATAGCGAACTCCATTTCGTTCGACGATCTAAAAGAAGATTTAATTCTTTGCCATGATTAGGTTTAATGTAGTTCTGTAGTATATTATTCTTCACAGGGGAACTTTGATTCCGAACTTATATTATACAAAAGCGGCGGGCGACATGGAAACAAAACCTTTAATTAGGGATCTTGCCAATATGAAGTCAGGAGCGAAAAATCTAACATTCTAATAAGAGGTTTTCCAATAAGAGGTTTCATTTTGATATTTAAAAAAACGAGTATTTTTTAAGAGAAATCAATGAATGTTTATTTCATTGTAAATAGGAAGGTATGCCATTAACATTAGAAAACGATATCAGCCAAATGGCCACCACGGCTACGCTTGCAGCACCATTTCCTTTTCATGAAATTTTCCATGACCAATTCGCACATTTGCGACTGTATGTCCTCGATAACTTCACGAATTCCATCTTTAAGGTAAGATTCACCGTAACGTTTACACTAGCCTCATTTTCGAAAAAGAACGGTTCAATCACACCGTCAGCCCAAAACCTAATGTCGTTTGTGGAATGTCTAATTCCAAAGATCGACGAGGAATCGACAAACCTGGGTTTTCTTCAACACTACGGGCTACAGCAGCAATATTCTCAGTTGTTCTTGAGCGACGCACACGGCTTCGATTCTTCGTATTTTTTCGTTTTTTTTGTATTATTTTTGGAAAAATGAATATCTATAAAATATATAATTGGCTAGGTTCGTGTAACTATATTTTATTCAAATAAAAAAAACCAACATTTTTTATTACTCTGAAGGGCAAGATATGCAGGGTGGAGGGAGGATACGCCACTGAGTAGCGTCGACTGCGCTTACTGATCCACTCGTCAAGAGTAAGGCTAAATTTCTTTTTGTCTTGGGTCTGCATTTTAATTTTAGATATCAACCGTTTGTTTTGCGACATCGTAATACTTGTGAACTAATTTAGATTTCTTCTGTTTATAGAATCACGAATAAAACTGCTGGGTGTGATGGCGTGAATAGTAAAACCATCTAACGCCACGAGTTTTGCTGCTATATATTCCAAAGATTGATTTGTCAAATATTTGTGAATTGTTAATGATTTTATCTGCTGCGAAGAAGTTCCGGGCAATTGCACTTGCACATTAGGTGGGTCGTTAGAATCTTATTTACGTTCTTTTATCTTCAATTGGTGGGTACTATCAAAATGACGTATTAAATTAGGAGTTTTCTTACACATTTTGCATATAGCCATTGCCTCTTTCGTACACCTTGAAAAATGTACAAGGATATTATCTATATTTTAAATAAATAACCAACAATTTTATCTACAAAAATTTGGTACTACGCATTTCAAATCATACACTACTGTAGTACTAGAATCACATCGCAGAGGAAATTAAAAAATTGCGACATAAATCGTTTTAAGCATTATTATATTGCTCGAACTGTTTAAGAAAAACACCCGAGTTAAATTTAAATCAAAAAGTACGAGCCAGCTCGAGCTTTTTGACTTGAGCTGGTTGGATCCATAAACTCTAACTGTAGGAGTCTCTAAATTTAGAGCATTTTCCTATTTTGAACCGATGTACGTATTGGTTATCCAAAAAATGGAAATTTCCTAAATGAAGTTAAACTTTTAAATAAGTTCTTTGCATATTAGAGTCTAAAAAACCAGAAAAGTTTAAGCAACTTTTAGGAGACTTGGAAGTTACTTTAAAACGCGAGCCTCATCATGCCTATGGTAAACTGTTATTTTATAACACCGTTTCAAAAGTTGCTTCATATACGGTTTTGTTTTATTTCGTATGACAAATTAGCCAAATCGCATGTACTTGTTGATTTTGGCAGTGCGATCAGGAATACAATTTAAACCGCCGACTGGTGTATTAAAATTTAACCCGACATTATTAATTTTTTTCGAATGTTTTTATTAAAATTTTGCTAAAGGTAGGTTAAAACTGTAATTTCGTACTTTGTCCGGAAAATTCGTTCACGCAAGCAATGCTGTGGAAATGGGGAAACAAAATAAGTTAAAGTAGCATAAATACCAAAACAAGTTGAAAAAGTTAACGAACTTCTACACACTTTAAACAGCCGAAGCTGTTATTCGTATAAAAATATATAAAAGTGATAAGCTTTTTATAGTGTACGCCTTAAAATTCCCTACTGATTTGGATCGTTTTTATTTCTATATATATCCTGGTTTAGTTTTTGTTGTTATTTCCTTGTTTTGATAAAGAAAAAAAATTTCTTTTACAAACTTTACTGATTATGTATATATTATAATAAATATATACGTACATATTCAGATGTAGATGTACAAGTATATATCCTTCTTCTGAATACTAACTTCTTATATATGTATAGGACATATAATTTAAGCTTTTCGAAATACTTCAAAAAATAAATAAATAATTTATTCAAAATATATTATTTTTTAGTATGCACACAAACAATTTTTTTTTTTTTTTGATAGCCTTTTATAATATATATTTTACTTGTTCCGTTTATTTTCACCAAAAAGGAAAATTTTTCGGAAAAATAAGATATACCAGAGAATTTTTTTTTTATTTTTCGTAAACATATAATAAAAAATTTATGAGTATACTCATGTCGATTTATTTTGATGGTTGACTTATTCAACCCAAATATTGTAAAATCAATAAGATTTGTTTCCAAAAAAGAAAATCGAAACGGTATTTCCTTCAAAGAAAATATATTTTATAATTCAAAGTATGTATGTGTATATGCATAAATCATTCGATAATACGGAAAAGTATTGTATATAAACGAGTGGAGCAGCAAAAATTAATATTGATCTGATTTCTTACATGGTAACAGCTTTTTCAGAACGAGGCATTTTAATAGGCAGGTTAGAATGCTTTATACTTTAATTATTCTATTATTTTGTTATTATTGTTGTTTTTGTTATGATTTAGATTATAAAATATCAAAATTAATGTAATAAACTCATTATTTATTTTGCTCCTTTATTTTGTGCTTTCAAGGATCATTATAAGTTTTATTACTTGAATAGAGATTAAAAGTTCAGATACAGTATATATACATACATATAAAGTAACAGTATTTAACTTAGGGTATATTTACACAAAATCTGTGTACTATGGACATGTCGGTATTTTTCAATAAAATGTCAATTTGTTTTATAACTTACTTGTATTATTGAGTTTGACAGATTTAGGTTTGGTTAATACAAAGACGAAGGATATTGTTCATTTTTATATTTTGCTTATCTTTCAGTTTTATTTTTTGTATATAAAATATATAATAAATATACATACGTATATGTACATCTATACAGAACATAACTGGGAATGACTTTAAATACAAGACAATTTTGTTGAAAATATTTAAAAATCAAATTTATGAAAAATTTATAATGCTTTGTCAGGATTTATTTTATATATAAAATGTAGATAAATTAATTGAATTGTCTGTTCTCAAATTTTTAGTACCTATCCTTAAAATTTGTGCAAAATGTCATAAATTCCAAGAATTTAATTTTATTATGATCTGATGTTTTGTAAAATGTATATTTGTGTCGTCGCAATATTAATTTACATTTAAATTTTCATTTCATACGTCGGTGAATATCAAAGGTTGAACATTTTTTTTAATAAAATGCTAATTCTTAATTATATAGCTGCTCCGGGGGTTTTCGCCTACAATCAACATCAAATATCAATTATTAATCCGACACATGCGATAGCCAGATAGTTAATCTTTAAATAAAATATTTTTTGTGACACGTGTAATCGATATTGGCAAAAATATAAAGAGAAATAACAGATCATATAATTTAATATGACTGACTATGTGGTTTAATATTTCGATCTTCAACGTTTCTAAATTAATGGGCATTGATTTAAATTTCGAAATTATGAAAATCGTAGAATTATATATTTTTCAAATGGAACAGTTTTTCAAATTGTCAAATTTGTTTCTAATTTAAAACTACCTGGACTAGTCAGCCTAAGTAAAATTACCTTGAAATTGGAGTTTTCCAAATATCCATAACATTTCAAAATTTATAAATTGATTATTACAAACAATTACAGAGGGTCCTTAAACACGTAGGTGTCAACAATCTGGTAAAATATTAAATGTCCTTAAATTTAATAAATTAAAACTTTTAAAACAAATCAAGATCCTGAATTTTTGTTGAATTTCGCTTTAAATTCAGAATTATAAAAACATGTACATATATGAAATTTAACATTTCAGATGATTTAAAATTTTAAAAAATTGAATTGATATTCCTAATTCCGAATTTTGTACGTAAAGATCCCTAAATATTGAATTTTTAAAATTGATGGTATTTGGAAACGTTCAGGAACTTTACAAAAAATGTAAAAATCATTAAAACTAAATCTTCTACAGCTACTTAAATATCAATTGAAATTTATATTTTATTTATTTTAATTAAATTGCTTTTAACCAGCTTTTATAAACCAAGTCTTCATATCCATAATGAAACCCACTTCGAATTAAATAATATCTGGATTTTTTCAAATGTTTTCGAAATAAGAACCGTCAGAAATTTTTTTGTCCCCAAATAAAAAATTTTGCTAGATTAATTATTTTAATTTTTATTGTGTTGATATTCTTAAAACATATATTTAGAGATTCAAATTATACGATTTTGAACATTCATTTCATACATCGGTTAATATCAAAGGTTGAACATTTTTTTTTTTTAAAATGGGTAATTGTTAATTATATAGCTGCCCCGTGGGTTGTCGTCTACATTCTATATCAATTATTAATGTGATTGAGATACCATTTGCACATGCAATAGCCAGGTAGTTAAGCTTCAATTCGCGTAAAGTAAAATATTTTTTGTGACACGTGCAGTCGATTTTGAATTTGTTTGTGTCTTATACGAGAGCTGTTTTTAGTGAAGAATGATAGAAAAGCGTATCCGTAGGTAGTAAAATAAAGCAGAGATTTCAAATACCATGGTATACAGAAAATTTGGAAATTTGTTCACATTTCAAAACATGGTAACAAAACAAAGTTTAGCATTTCATTAAATTCATTAAATTAATATTAAATTAAATTTACGATAACTAAACTTATATGATTTCATACTAAATCTTCAACGACATTGATTTTAACTCTATATTGAACGATTGATAATAAAATGTGAGTTAGCTGTGTAATTTGTAGAAACAGCCAAAATAAGTATGCCATTTAATATGATGCCATACTTCGAAAGCCACAAAAGGAAGAAGAAGTTTGACAGTAATATAAACAGATCTTCACAAATCTTGACTTAGCCTGGTTAGACAAGACGTTAAACAAGTTGGAGTTCTACACTGAATGTAGCTCCATTTCGAAGTACGTGGAATAATGTTTTTTTCAAAACGAATAATAACAAATCGAACAGTTTTTTTGAAATTTGCCAAATTTATTTTAAATTTAAAACTACCTGGGAAGAATTGCCTTGAAATTTGAATTTTCAAAACATTCATATTCAATAACAATTTAAATTTTTTTAATTTGATTAACTCCTGTAGCTGTAAATATTATATTATCAAACTAAATATGTCGAAATTTAATATTTGAATAAATCTACCTCCTTGCAGTTATTCCAGGATTTCATCCCAAACATTTTTTAAAAATACCTCTGACAACACAAGCGTTAACAATCCATCCCAAACTTTTAAAAAATATATTCTATCCCAGACTTTTTCGTCAACAAAACAATATATACAGTTGATACCAAAAGACTCATCCCAAATTTTTTTATACGTAATATTTATTTGGTGGAAAATAAATTCACTGAAACGATGGCTATTTTGTGTTTGCGATTAAGTTAATGACCATGTCAGAAACGCCAGCTTTGATATTTTTTTAACCGTTGGGATTTCCGCAATATAAACTAAATATGGCGCCTTTTCCAACTTTTCAAAATAAACTAAAATGGAAAAAAAAAATCGTATGGCCAAGCTTTTGGTATCGTCGGCTATTTTCTGATAACGAATGATTGAGACCTCGTTAGCTAGCGTTGATAATTTTTTAACCGTTGGCATTTCCGCAATATAACTAAATGTGGGGCGTTTGCCTACTTTTTTAAGAACGCTAGAACCGAAAAAAAAACGTTTGGTCAACCTTTAGTAGGGTCGGCTATTTTGTCATAACGATTGAGTTTAAGACCTCGTTGGCCACTACTGTGCCAATATTTTTTTGACCCTTGGAATTTCCACAAAATAAATAAAGGTGGCGCGACCGAAAAAAAACGTTTGGCCAAGCTTTTGTAGGGTTGGCTATTTTGTCATAGCGATTGAGCTTGGAACCTTGCTGGCCACCACTGTGCCACCGTTGATATTTTTTTTGACTGTTGGAATTAGAGTGTGTGTCAATCGGTTAAAAAGTAGTTAAAAATTAAAATTTTGACAGCAAAATTAAAAAATAATTATTTATTCACCACAAAAAAAAATAAAAAAATTTAACTTGCTAAAGACCGCATATAATTTTTGACAACTATTGTTAAAAAAACCTAACCCAAAAGAAGTTGTTTCAGTATCATCATACATATGTACATTGAAATTGAAAATTTTTGCAATCTACAGTATTCTAATGGCTTTATTCTCTTATTTTTATTTCATTTATTAAATAAATGTGGCGCCTTTGCCAACTTTTCTAAGAAAGCTAGAATAAAAAAAACATTTTGCCAAGCTTTTGTAGGGTTGGCTATTTTCTCATAGCGATTGAGTTTGAGACTTTGTAGGCCACTACTGTACCAGCGTTGATATTAAAACCGAAAAAAAAACGTTTGGCCAAGCATTTGTAGGGTCAGATATTTTCTCATATCGATTGAGTTTGGAACCGTGTTGGCCACCACTGTCCTATTGTTGATATTTTTTTGACAGTTGAAATTTCCGTAATATAAACAAATGTGGCGCCTTTGCCAAGTTTTCTAAAAAAGCTAGAACCAAAAAAATTAGTTTGGCCAGGCTCCTCTATTTTCTCATAGCGATTAAGTTTGAGATCATGTTGGCCACCACTGTGCCAGCGTTGATATTTTTTTGACCGTTTTCCAAAGAAAACAAAAATTGGAAAAAAATCGTATGGACAAACTTTTGTAGGGTCGGCTATTTGCAACGATTTAGTTTGAAATTTTGTTGGCCTCCACTATGTCAGCATTGTTATTTTTTTGACCGTGGGAATTTCCGCAATATAAATAAATGTGGCGCCTTTGTCAACTTTTCTAAGAAAACTAAAATCGAAAAAAATCGTATGGCCAAGCCTTAGTGGGGTTGGCTACTTTCTCATAACGATTAAGTTTGAGACCTTGTTGGCCACCACTGTGCCAGCGTTGATATTTTTTTGTCCGTTGGAACTTCCGTAATATAAATAAAAGTGGCTGATTTGCCAATTTTCTAACAAAGCTAGAATGAAGAAAGACATTGGGCCAAGCTTTTGTAAGGTCGGATATTTCCTCATACCGATTGAGTTTGAGCCCTTGTCGACTACTACTGTGCCAGCGTTGAAATTTTCAAGGAAAACTAAAATCGACAAAAAACATCGTATGGCCAAGCTTTTGTAGGATCGTCTATTTTCTCATGACGATTGAGTTTCAACCCTTGTTGGCCACCACTGCGCCAGCGTTGATAATTTTTAGACCGTTGGAATTTACGCAATATAAATAAATGTGGCGCCTTTGCCAACTTTTCAAAGAAAAATAGAACCGAAAAAAACGTTTGGCCAATCTTTTGTAGGGTCGTCTATTTTCTCATAGCGATTGAGTTTGAAACTTCGTTGGCCACCACTGTGCCAGTGTTGATATTTTTTTAAACTTTTTTAGAACTTTCGTGTAATTTCGCTTTAAATTCAGAAATATAAATATTCATATAGAAAATTAAAATTTCAAATTTCGAAAATTCGATATGCCATTTTTAATTCCAAATGTGGTACGTATAAGATACCTGATACCCCTAAGAAAATATTAAAAAATAAAAATTGAAAATTGTTAATAAAATTTTAATTTCTAAAGCTCAAAGTTTTTTCTGCGCCATTTGCAAAATTCAAATACAGAAATGTTAAATTCTGTTTGAAAGGTTCAAAGAAATAAAAATTCGAAATTGAATAAATTAAAAGAAAACTTATTTAGGCTACCTGCTTTTGTAAAACATATCCAGAATGGAGAGACACTCGAATTTATTATAATATCTAGAATTAAAGTTTTCAGGTTTTTTGGAACTACATACATATTCGTATTGAAATTGAAATTCTTAGAACATACATATATTATAGAGAGCCAAGTTATATACGATGTTGAATATTTAGGTAATATAATCGTTTATAGTAAAATTTGCGTGAGAATTGCTTTTTAAAATCGATTTGCCTTGAACTCCTTACCAAACCCAATTGATAATTACTATATATATGTATAGTGGTAAAAAAAACGAGAATCAAAATATAAATCAAAATAAACAGCCTTCGTTCAATAATTTAATAGCGCAAAACATGCCAAGTCATACATAAGGGCAACATTATACGTCTTGCAAACAAACAGAAAAAAAAAATCATCTAATTTTCCACATAATTACGCACCAAACATATTTCCATTCTACATTAAAACCTCGTCAACATCTTAATATTGTGTATATAATGTATACCGGTGGCACCGATATCAAGGTTACCATATACATAAATTATTTCAAACCATCTATCTTAAACAGCAAGCATATTATTTAGAAAACATATATTATACCTATACACGTACATAATGATACATCTTGATTTAAACAATAATATATAAATTTAATTTAAATTATACGTTAAATTATACAAATAAATTACTTATACGACGACGAATAGATAGCAGAGAGTGGCATCGAATAAAAAAAGAAAATATTCTGTTTTAATGAATTGTAAGTAAAAACCATAAAGAAAGCACAAAGACAAAATAAAAAAATAAAAACCCACAAAGAAAATAAACATCTTGATAATATACAAGACAAAAAATAAAAGCACACAGTAATATCATCCCCTAATCAAAATGGAAATTTTTAGTTATATTTGAATAAAATATGCATATGGTTTTTCTTTTTTAATGTGAAAACTTTCGCAGCGGCGCTACTAGGAGTAAATTGACAATGTCTCATGCCGTATACAGTTTACGTCTTAGTATAGGAGTAAATGTCTACTCCCTTGATTTTTCTTTTTTTGCGCTCAGTTCCGTTTGCGTATATATTTTTGATTGCTTTGTTGCTTAAGGACTTTGGCTTGATTCAAATCATATTTTTGCTATATCCCCTCATCTATATACAAACTCATATATATATATATATGTAGTATATAGGGGCAGGTTGCTTGGGGTTGTAATATCATTAGCAGTATTCAATTGTAATATGACCATGTACCATGTATTCTTGTTTATATGTATCCAAATACATCCACTTTAAAATAAAAAAATATTAAAAAAATGAATTTTAAATAATTCGTAATGCGTAAATAAATAAGCAAATGGCATAAGAAAACAGAGAAATGCTCATTTTCCGCGTACAGACTGTTTTATATTAAGCAAACGCAAAAGGAAATGGAATATAAAAAAAATAATACGAAAATTTAATGAAAATGAAAATACTTTAATGAAAATGATAAATATAAATATTAACGAAGTAAAAGCATAAAAATATATGTATTGTACTTACTGTTCGAGTATACATATATACATATATACTCAAAAGTTGCGTTTTTATGTATATAGCACTGATTTATATATGCTTTAATGTATAACCGAAAAAACAGTGCGCGAAATAAAAATTATAATTTAAATTAAATATAAAAAAAAGTTCATGTTTGAATGGAAATTCGTTTATTCCAAAATATAAAATAAAATGGAAAAAATAATAAGAAGAAAATTTAAGGTAATTTTTATTTTTTATTTTTAACAAAAAAATAAAAATATAAAAAGAAAATGGAAAATACAAGTGAAAATGTAATTCAATTATTGATTTTCCTGACGGAAGGAAAAATAATACACAACCGACAAAAACAACACAGAAAAGCACAAAAAAATTGTATAAAAATGTTCATAATAAGCTTTTTCTTTACTTAAGAGAGAAGGGTTGTTATGGTAATTCATGTCTTCGTCTTTGGTTTTAAGATGTTGGTTATGTACATATACACGTGTATATACATATATATTTTCTATTTAAATAACGGATATAATTTTAGTTATCATAATTAAAAATTTATTAAGTGAGTATTTAAAAATGTGATGTTGGGAGGTTTAATATGGTTTCCATAATATATTCTGAGGATGTATATATACTTATATTGATTTAACGGATTATGTTGTGCGGCACAATAAATATAACGAATTGGGTTTATTATACAAACAATAAAAATATTATAAAAAAAAAATATTTTGACTTTTAAAACAAAATCGCCCAATAAAATTCCCATCAACACAATAATATATAACCTTAATTTCTCCTCAATTCCTACCCCAGATAAAACAACAAATAGCTTCAAACACAATAAGAAATGTATATAAAGTTGTAAACTTTTTACTTAAACTTTTGAAATATTTACACCCCACTTCTTTCGAATATATACATACAATACCTATATACATGTGTACACACATATACCCATTTTATTTTATTTTTTGTACCCGCAATAACCATTAATTTAGAATATAATGCCATACATTAAACCAATATGTACTTTATTTTATATCGTTCAGTAATAATCAAATCCATATACATTATTTATTTATATATATTGAACCGAATTTTTTTTTATTTATTCTCCAAAAAATAAAAATAAATAAAATATAAACCCGACTATAAAAAATACAAAAAATCTATAAAATCTTTTTCAAATAAATAACAAATAATAAAATTTAATAACATTGTAAATTTTAAAAGATGTTTTTCGATCAACAATTTTTTATTTTTTGTAATAAGATATTTTGCAACACAAACAAGTAAATAAGGACATACAAATTATTTGCCGCATAGATGTATCAATATCTCAAAACAAAAAATTGTATCCAGGTTATATAATATACCGGAATTAATTAAAATTATGTTTAAAAATAAAAACAACATATTTACATAATATACATAAATATTTTGATGTTCAATACTTTTGAAACTATTTGTGCTCAATCCTTCGGTTATGATAATTAAACCGCAACTTACAAGCTTCTATACCGATTTTTGCAAATTTGCGCACTATTCCATTATTTGTTGACATACTAGAACGATTTAATCACTCGAAGTAATGACGATTTTCGTAGTAGACTATCGATGCATTGCATGTTAGATAATGGCAATCAACATCCACGCAATCTAGTGGAGTCATCGTTACTATAATTATAAATCTTCAAACCACTGTGCAGTGTTTGCACGATCCCTTATGAGATTACTAAAGAGTTGAGGAATTCTAATTGTATTCGTTATAGCCGTAAGTTTAAGTTGTTAGATCTTGTATTGGATATACTTTTGGTCAAAGATTGTAGAATATGTCTTTAAAGTACTGGTGGTCTCCAAGCAAATCAATACACGATTTAGCCCAGAAACCGTTGTCAACGTTTATGTTTGACAAGAAAATATAACCGTCCTATAGATTTAACTGCAGGATGCATAGTCCCGTGGGAGTTGTAAGTCTCCTATATCACGCGTTTCCAGGTGGCGGATGGGGGAGGGGGGAGATGCCTCACCAGGTCACCGGCGGTTAAATAGGAAATAAAATACCCCTCGTGGACCAAAACTTGCGAGAAGCGTCTGTTCACCAGAAAGTGCGGCTTCAAACAGCGTCTATTCTTACCTATTAAATGGTATAAAATGCTAGGGGAAGGTTACCTTAAAGTAGACCACCTGGCTACTATAGTAGATACTGCGACAGGGGAAAGTGTAAATGAGCTATTACGCACTGAAAAAAAGGGCATATTAGGTAAATTGCATAATCACGGATCATTTCATCAATTCCGTTCCAAAGAAGACCAAATATAGGTAGATCACCTATAAAAGATAAAATTAGAAACTCGTTAGCTGATCATGCCGATGCTTTATCTAATGCCAGAAGTGATGCCAACGGAAATTTTACGTTTCGAGTAGAAAAAGAAAATATAGATCTCTTGGGGGGCTACAGCAAATGGAACAAGCATTTGCCAAGCTAAGCGAAGATATCAAGCATCTAAAGCGAAAAAAAGAAAACCTAAGATTGGGAGGTATTGAACAAGAGAAATTCAACTACATCACTGATAAGGGTGAATTAGATAGGGAGACGGGCTGGATCGTCACCTGAGGCTGGAAAAGCTTGAAAGTCACCTGAGGCTGAACAATTAAATGGTACAAGTGCCGAACCAGTCCCCGCTCAATCAACCATAAAGGTAATAAATCTACCAACAACATTGCACAACATTTGGTGCAGCCGAAAGAAAAACAATCCGAAGCCCAATATCGTGGGCGTAACCAGTTACCCAGAAATTCAGTCACTGATGAAATCGGTTACTAACAAAAGGTATAACCAGCGCTAAACAATGACATTTGTAAAATTAATATTCTGGACTCAGATAAACTTATAGAACCTCATCTATGAAGTTGAATGCGGAAAAGTATCAGTTATTTACCTATCAGAAACCTATAAAAGTTATGGCCAGCGGTTTAAATCACACTTGTTCAAGCAAAGAAAGCGAATGGATAACCTACAAAATAAAAGTCTTAAAATATACGTAACATGCTGTGAATATTATTAAAAATGACAGAACAGAAAACCAGGAAGGAATCCAAACTTTCAGTAAAAAGGGACTCCCTCTTTTTATGCTGGTATTTGATAACAAAGAAAATGTTCAAAACAATTACGATATACAACAAATTCTTCACATGAAGGTAAAAATTGAACCAATGAGGAGAACCACTACACACATACCCCAATGCAAAAAATGTTAAGGATTTAATCACACCCAAGGATATTGCAGAGTAGTCGGGATCCGAGATGTGTAAAATGTTCAGGTAAACATATTACCCAGGTATGTACAATAGGGAGAGATGTGCCAGCCAAGTGTATAAGTTGTAAGAGTCAAGAGAAAAAAAAAACTAACATCAAATCAGATGAATCAAAATCCACAACCAAGCAACGCAGGGCAAAGAAGAACATTTCAGGTAGTGAAAGGTTCAAGCTCAACCAAATATATGGGCTCTGAATTATGGAAAACATTATGAACAGCATTGAAGATATTACAAAGCGGCTAGAGGACCAAAGTAATCTGAACAACATGATACTTGATCGATTGAAGAAAATGTAACTCCCACAACGCAATCCCATAAAAAGTGTTAGGTAAGAACACAACTTTCATAATAGCAATCTGGAAGGCGAATGAGATTATGTAGCATAGTTCAGAAATAGAAATATTTTTAAATACAAAAAAATCGATATTTTTCTTATATCAACCATTTTGTTAAATCTTCGTGTGTTAAAATCCGGGGTTATAACTTATATCATTCCATTCATCCAGCGGAAAGAGCAAAGGGTGGTTCGGCATTATTTATAAAAGAAAATATAAAGCACAAATAGAAGAAGAAACAATGCAAGTCGCTACTGTAAAGATCCACATTAAACACAGACAGCTTACTGTCTCTGCAATATACTGTCCTCCCCGCCATAACTTGGAAAGGGAGGACTACCTTAAACTATTTAAATCGCTAAAACGTGATTTTGTTATTGGAGGTGACTATAATGCGAAAAACACCTATTGGGGATCGGACTTACGACGTCAAAGGGTAAAGAATTGTTTCAAGCTGGGCACACATCAAAATGTGGATTATACTCTAATGGTTTCCCATCATACTGGCCCAATGACGAATCTAACATTCCGAACCTAATAGCCTTTAATGTAGCAAGAGGTATATCTCAGAACTACATCCACATTGAAAACAGCAATTCTCTAGTATCGGATCACCGGTTATCATGAGAGTCAGTGAAACGGTAATTTGAAGGGAAAGTGCATCCAGTTTAACCAATTCAAAATCAAACTGGGAGCCCTTTCGTGAATTAATAGAGGAAAAAATCAATCTCCAAGTACCAATAAGAAATTCTCACCAATTCTCACATTTATGTAACAGTCTCAAATCCTTTATTAAAGAAGTTAAAAATGAATCAATCAAGATAGTTACTTAGCGTAACTGATGAAATAGACATTTTCGTGTGAAATATGAGGATGAATACTCCGAACTAAAGAAAATCTCTGCCGGCGTCCTGAAGGGGCGTGTTTGAGGATCAATACTGTATTTACTATATACAAGGGATTTACCAATCACAAATGAAGGAATCACAGCCACCTTTGCAGATGACAGAGCAATTATGGCGATTGGAAGTAATGTGGCCGATGCAACGAGCACAATCCAGAAGATTACCAATGAGGTTTGTGTATATTAACTTTACATATCAAAATGCTTACCATCTACCGAGAAAATATAACTCATGACAGATGCCAAATTCAAACATAGCTAAATACCTTGGCATGAGCCTCGATGCCAAGCTTGAGTGGAGAGAGCATGTCAAAAAGAAAAAAGAAGAACTTAACATACAGTTCAGAAAAATGTTTTGGCTCATAGGTATAAGGCTCTGAGCTAATAATTTACAAACAAGCTGCTGCTATATCTGCAAATAATGAACGCGAAATGTATCCAACTCTAGGGGTATACCAAGCAAACAAACGCCAAAATGATACGAACGTTTCAAAACAAGGTTCTTTGTATATAGCATCGTAAATGCTCCGTGGTACACAAAAAAGGGAAGACCTTCGCAATGACATGCGGATGTACATCAAAGATGAAATAAAAATGCTTGCCGCCCAATACGAAATAAGGCGGAACATGAAAACCCCTATATTCGTCATATGATAGATAACCCTGTCATTGAAAGAAATCTTTAAAGAACGAGGCCCTTGACCTATCAAAGATATCAATATCGGTAAGTGGCAACGATATTGTTTCGACTAGTTTCAAAAAAATTGTATGTGAAAAACGCATTGTATGTAAATAAGCCAATGGAAGCTATAGTGGTACCAGTATTGCAGTATTTTTGCGAATTGAGGCAATCTTGGCTATTCCGGAATTAAACAATTATAAATAGAAAATAGTGAAAATTGATTTGTTGACTAAATCTTATTGATCAAATGGTTTAATTCCGTCTTTTATTATTTTATGGATAACCAAATCCCTTTCAGAGAAAGGCCTGAACTAATGTACTTGCCGCTCTAGTTAGTACAGTACTGTAAGTATCGTGCTTGCTTTGTTATTCGAGGGCCTCGGGTTCGATTCCCGGTGGTGACCAAAAATTACGATTGGGTGATTTTAATGTGTAAGCATATATGTTTGTCTGGATATTGCACCGTGGGCCCGTTAGTGGCATTGAGTGCTGGAGTAACCGGCCCAAATAAAAAAAAAAACTCATGTACTTGCATTTGTACTTATGTACTAATGTACTTGTTGTTTATATTATCCAATTCACTATACAGAAATACAGAGCCCAGATCTTCCGTTCGTTCGACTAACTCTATCTTTGAATTTAATTTTCGAACTGATCTGGGTTTAATTAACGCCTACACCTGAATCAACTAAAAATGAAAGTTTTGTGTTGTAAGAAATTAGTAAATAGTACGAGTGTTTTCTAATGGAATCTGTACACTGAGCAAAACAAAAAACGCGACAGTAAAATTTTTCGATAAAATACCCTATTTTCAAACGCTTGTATCTTGGTGAAATGTTGGTTTAAATATTTTTCAGACCATACGAAATCGGTTAAAGGATTATCGGCTAAGATCACGTCGACCAAATAGAGTGCCATTATCTGACTAATAGTAGTCGTCGGCTACGAAGAAACTATACGTTGATATACAGAAACTGAACTCATCGCGGCAGTGGCGTAATCTGTTATTTTCGGATGAATTACGGTTTAACCTTTATGCATCAGACGGGCGATGCAGAGTTTGACGTGCAACGGGAGCAGGATTAAAGCCTGTTTTCGTGATACCACACTCAGAAAAAAATCTAAACGTAAAATTAATAGATCGCATAGTTAAATCAATTGAATATTATTTTTGTTTGATTTAATCAATTCATAATCAATATACTTTGAAACAATACAAAAGCCTTTTAATTTACAGATTTAATATTTTTTACTTTGAATTTATACTGATACCTATTTGATGTGACATGGTAACTGCAATGTTTTTGTATTATGTATGATTCTCATTAATTCAAAAGGATTTCGGTTTAGAAATACATTTGCATATTTTCTCAATATTGATTTAAATATGAAACAACTTTAATTTTGTATTGTTTCAAAACCAACAACACGGTTTATAAAAACCGTGCTGAAAAACGGTACTTACCTAACCTAACGATAAAGAGTATTCTTTTACTTTATGCACATCATTCGTCAAGTGATAGTGTAAGCAGGAACTTCTATGTTACATTTTTTTCTTTTATTCCAATGTGCTTTTTGTGGTTAGAAAAAAAATTATAATATTTCAATTTTTTATAGTTTTATAAAAATTATTAGTTATTTGGTTATAAACATAATGAATTCTGATTCAGTGCAAATTAATAATTTGAGTGATCTAAATGTGTGCAATAATCAAGTTTGTTTGAATGGACAAATGTATCAAATTATATCTGATGACCCAACTCTATACGAGACTGTAACCACCGAAACCGCCGCAAAAAAAAAAGATGATGAACAAAATTTGAATTTATTATTGGAGAGATTCGAACTTCAACATATTTCACAAACTCTCAAAGGTAAGAATATTATTTTAATCAATTGTTTTCAGTGCTATGAACTCAGTGTTTCATTGTGATATACCTGGACATAGATTCCGGTTTAAATATTTAGGCGAATAGTTGATGTTGAAAAGAAATTTAAAGTTAGTGGAATAAAACTCTCGTCGCAAAATTTTATGAAACATTCCATTTCACTGAAATATTCCGATGACCTGGCATGTATGAACTGGATAGAGTAAAATATACACAAAATATGATTGATGGTATGCTCTATTTTTTACTTTAATTTGATTTAGAGGCCAACGTTACTTATCGAAGCTTGAAATATCTATCTAATGAAGACCTCAAGGAAATAATCACTGATATCCCTTTACGTGCTGAATTCAGATACAAATTATTCCACTGGCGAAAAGAGGAGGTGAAGTTAAACAGCTTAATTAGTGAACGATTAATTATTACAATAATTGTTTTCAGTTTGGTATTGATGATACAACTATATCCACAAACACTAAAGTCGATGATTGGTTAACCGAAACACTATTGAACTCCGACACACAACAAACTCCGTCAACGTCATCAGGTGCTCCAATACAAACCATAAAAAACAATAAGGTATGAATAATTAGTTTAATTGTTTAAAAAAATATATTTTATTTTACGAACAAAATTATTCATTTTGTATTCTTTTCGTACTTTAGTCCGTACAAGAGCTATTGAAGGAAACGGCCAAAGGGAAATCCCTCTTAAATAGGTATAGAGTTCGTCAAAAATTAGAAAATAATGACAGAGATGAATTGATTCTAATAATACTTGAGGATGTAATCGGAGTTGGCAAAGTTCTAAAGCCGTTTGACTTTCCAGCTATCGTGAATGAAATTATACACGTGTTTCCATCTGAATTAAATATAAAAGTACTTATTGCGTTATGCGTATATAATACATATAATTTTCAACTGAAAATATTTTTTAATTCCATATTTTCTAACTTAATTTATTCAGGAATACTATTATATTCCACGTCAAGGAAAGAAAAACCCAGCCGGGAAACTATACACCAAGTACTCCAATATTAGAAGCAAAAAAAGAAAATCAAATTCGGATAAAGATACCACCGAACATTCACTTCCGGCACCTGAAAATCCGGTTGAAGTTGATGAAACCGTAGCCATTGCCTTAAAGTAATTTTAAACCGAGATAGCTGTGATTGGGCTGAAATTGAAGATAGATGGGAAAAAACCTTCAATCTCCGCCAAAACGAATTAAAAACTCTAACTAATATTCAGTTTCTTACCGAATGGTCCAAGTTTGCTGATAGCCGAGCACCCAAATTGGTAAGGACTAAAATTTGATAAATAAGCAAGAATAATTTTATTAATTCCGTATTATCATTTAATTTTAGATCGAAATTGATTTTAAACTTCTATACCATGATAAATCTTATTGTTTATTTGCAAAATGGGAAGCATTTAAAATAAAAATAACAACATACTACGAAATTAACATTCGGAACGAAAGGTGTCTTGAAATATTTAAATTGGCAAAAGTAACTTCAGACAAAGGTATACAATTTTAATTAAAAAAAATATTATTTATTTTATGTTTAGGGCATATGTTTTGGAAATACATATACCAAACTTCAGTTATATATGATATTTTGTTGAATATAACTCAGGTATTCTGAAATAGAAGGATATGCCTCCTGACCTCAATCTTATTATATCATATTTAAAAAAATTAAATAACTTAATATAAAAACAATTATTTCAGATACTGCAGATTACTTGCTAACATCTTTATTAAATTCGGTTTTACTGCCGACAGCGCGTTTTACTGATAGAAACGGGAGAAACAAACGAAAGGCGACCATCGCGGATGCGCAAGAGTGCTTTATTGTTCGTTTGGATTGTATTAATGAGTACAAAAATAAAATTGCCGAGATTACAAACAAATATTATAATATTGGGATCTCCATACAACCGTTCATTATCGTTGAAGGTGCCGAAAGTTTACTAAACAATTTTTACGTATATTTTGATAAAACTTTATATAAACTAAATTCATTCATTGAAAGTTTGGATATTTGTTTTAAAATATTTCAAATTTTATCACTACAATATCCACAAGCTTGCTTATTTCCATGGAACTTTATTCAAAAATACTTTTACAACATTTACACCAAATTTGACGTAAATTCTCCAAACTTAACATCTATTTTATCAAATATGACCGACAATTAAATCAAAAAAATTGAAAATGTTTATATGCTGTAAGTGTCAAAAAACGTTCGAAACTAGTTTTAAACTGATTAGTCATTATAAATACGATCATTTAATTTCATGTAAGCTGCTATCAATAACTTGTAAACAAAATAATTGTAATCAAATATTTTGTAACTTCAAACATCTTCGTTGTCACCTAGACAACATTCATTGTCTAAATAACAATCTTCAAATAAATTTACCTTGTTTACCTTATCTACCCTCTAACAATCATGCCATAGAGTATACGGAAACTAAAATTGAACACCCTTTGCCTACTTCTTCTTCTCTTGCCTCAAAACATGTAGTTTTAATAGAAGAAACGATTCTTGGATTAAAAAAAAATGCTTTAAGTTTATCATTAAACCTATATACCGAAAATTCCATGTCTAGAAAACAAGCAATAAACTTTCAAAAACTAATAAAAAGCCTACTTACAAATATTTCTATTGCAATAAAAAATTCTACTGATGCAGTAGTTTTTAATGAAAATAAAACAGATTTGGATTGCATACTAAATTTTTGTGAAAATCCGTTTAATGAAATACAATCAGAACACCGCCTTTTTAAAGTTTTAAAAAATTTAAACTTATATAATTATCACAAGTCATTTATAATTAATAGTGTTGTAGGCGAAACAATTAATGTAGGCAATCTTTTATTGGCCCCCAAATCTTCAACAATCCAAATAATGCGTTTAGTTTTCCAGTTTAAGACTATATTTGAACTACCAAATACTTTAAGTATTACGTTAAATAACACAAAGCAAATGTTAAGTGATCATACTTACCAAAATTTTGCTCAGGAAACATTTTTAAACATAAACAAGAAAAACTTAAACATTCATTAGTGATTCCTTATATTCTTTATTCAGATGATTTCCAAATCAATAATTCCTTATAGTCATACATCCTCGGTTTGTGGTTTTTATTATCAATTTCCTACAATGCCTCAGTATTTGATATCTAAACTCGATTACATTTTCCAAGCAGCATTTATCTCATCCGGCGATTTAAAAAAGTGTGGTAATCATAAAGGTTTATATCACTTAGTTGAGGAATTAAAAATTTTGGAGAATGGTATTGACATTAGTACTTCTAATGGAATATTAAAAATTCATTTTGTTCTAGGAGTGCTTGTAGGTGACAACTTAGGTGTAAATAGCGTATTAGGTTTTGTTCAATCATTTAATGCTAAACGTTTTTGTCGAGTTTGTACTAGAGATCGCGATGAAATGAAAACTGATACAGTTGAATTTAAAAAATCCCTAAGAAATAGTGAAAATTACAACCAACACCTATTAGAAAACAATTTCAAGGAGACTGGGATTAAAGAAGTTTGCATTTTTGATAGTCTAAAATATTTTAATGTATATGAAAATACTTGTTTCGATATAATGCATGATGTATATGAGGGTGTGTGCATTTACGACGTATGTAACATATTAACTGCTTTAATTAATGATAATATAATTGCGTTAGAAGTAATTAATAACAGAAAAGCTTTATTTTCATTTGGAGAAACAGAGGTGGGAAATATATCGCCACGTTTAGATTTCAATAGATTAAAATCTTTTAATTTAAAAATGACGGCAAGTGAAGTTATGAACTTCACACACTTTTTACCATTAATGATTGGTGATTTAATTCCTCATAACAATAAACATTGGAAATTACTTATTATTCTGTTACAAATTATCGACGTTCTACATCGTTCAATTTATACTTTACCTGATTTAGAACTTCTACGCTGCTTAGTAAAAAAGCACCATTTACGGTATATCGAACTTTACGGAGAAACTTTAAAGCCAAAACTTTTTGGTGCATTACGCCACAGCTATACAAAGTTGTGGCTCGCTTAAATATTTATGGGCTATGAGATTCGAGGCTAAACACAAACAGTCAAAAATCTATATGAATAGTATCACGTCGCGTTTAAATCCCTCTTGTTCGTTGGCTGTAAAATCTGGTTTGAAATTTTCCAACTTCTTGTTAGAAAATGAAAATGGTTTCGAAGAACCAATTGATATAAAAAATTTTGAATATAAAAACATAACAGAGGACGAAATATTTTTTAAACTGTTGCAAATACCAAATATAAATTATAATTACGTACAGTTAAATTACGATTCTATAAACTTTAAAGGTACCAAATATAAAAAAAAATATTATTTAGGCAAATATGATAATAGTAATTTCGAGCTATTTAAAATAGTATGTTTTTTATATGAAAATAGTTTATTTATTTTATGTAATGAAATACAAATTAAAATATTCGATAATCATTTGCAGGCCTATGAAATAGGATCTATTGACAGTGAACAAATTTTTATTAAAGATATTAATTATTTCACATCCCCGTCTTTACATTTGTATTCCATTAATAATGGCAAAACATATGTTAGAAATTAGTTTATTTAATAAGTGTATGTTATATTTTAATTAAAATGTATATTATTTAATATGATTTTGAACTTAATTTGAAAATGAAATAAAATTCTTTTGTGTTTTTTTAATATAAACATTTATCTTTTTTTTAAATAGACTAACTAATAAATTAAAATAGTAAGTATAATAACGTACTCGTATCATGACGTAACAATTATAATAATAAATTCAATAGAAATTGCATAATTGAATCAAAGAAAATGCATTTTAACTTTTAATGAGAATTATATTAAACTAATGGAGTTTATTTTGATTTGATTAGTATACCATTCTTGATTCATTTTATGGTATAATTAAATTTACAAAGAATTATTTTAAATATAATACGAGTTAAGTTTTAAATCAAAATAGTACATGATTATAGCAATAAGTATTTCAACGTAAATTCAATTGTTAACGTATTCAAATTAATAATGAGAATTTTTAAAACAGTTAAAACATTTATAAAATTAAATGCGAGTAAACTTTTAAATCAAAATCGTACGTTATTATATCAATATGTAATTCAACGTAAATTCAAAGTTCTAACCATTAAATATAATTATGAAGATTACGAAACAACGTTGTATCCAATTAAGTTAGAATCAATGAAAAATGCATTTGATTTTACTAAAATCACTATTGCGCCTTTTTCAAATTGATTTTTATTTGAATTGAAGTAGTTTTTATCGATTTTACGCTGTTTTTTTATTATCCTCTCAGTGCAGTAGCGTATCATGCTCGGTGATGGTTTGGACCGATTTACCGATTTGGTAGTTAAAGAAAAATTGTAATTTTAAGGCTTCATGTGCTTGCTATGAAAGGAGAAATTGGATGTGTTAAACACACGACATTTATTGCAACAGTAGGGCATCCGTCTTATCAACCATTCTCGGTGAAGTTCAGATTTAAACCCTATATATAGAGCACGTATGGGATATGTTGGAGCGACGTCTAAGAAACTGGGCAAGGCAACCAACAAATTTGCGAGAGCTCAGAGATTACTATTCTACCAATACGGATCACTTTTTTTAGGTTTTTTGTATTATGGTTGATAAATGTTTAAAATGTGGTTCTGTTATAAAGCACCGTTTTAGTGTTTGTTGTGTTCCTTGTGCGACCAACAATACGTGGAACTCAAGTATTTGAATGGTTTGTCTCGTTTTTCGCTAAAACTGCAATAACTCAATAACGATTTGTACATCTATTTCAATAGTCTCATTTTTAAGGTTTCTACTAATTCTATAATTCTCTACAAAATGGCTTATTTGGATTCGTGAATGATACATCAGAAAAGTTCATTGACACTCTTAAAGTTTGGTTTTTTTTCTGGTTAAAAACATTTTTGTTTGACTCAAAAAGGTATGAAAAAACAAAAAGTAGACTTAAAAGTTTTAAATGTTCATCAAGATACAAGCGTTTTTTGTTTTGCGCAGTGTATTTGATGGAACATGTGCCAACAGTATTAGTTTTTTAATATAGCTACAGTTGGTTGTCTGGTATGGTGAAATATAGCTTGTTGAGCGAACCTCGTACATGTCCCCGTCGACAATGGCGTAGACAACTCAGACAATGTCGAAAATATTTAGACAATGTATTCAATTATTTTTGTTGCTATGTTTTGTTGTTATGTTTGCATCAAGACAATTATTTGATAAATTTGTCAAAATATTCATTTCACCAACACACAATAAATTCTAAAGGCATAACCGATTAAGTTGACTTAAGGCAGAATCGGCTTAACGTCACAATTTTACAGTGATTCATACCATGACCAGTGCGTAACAATTCGTTCGTTGCTGCCGTATATGAAACCTTGTAAAATTTCATCATCCGAGGAATTGGTACCCATTTATTCGGTAAGTTGGCACTAACCAAGGAAACTTTGGTATTATTAGTTATAAAAAGAATTAAACAGTGAAGCATCTCTTCAACAGCTGAATATATACAATGACAAGAAAAAAGATTTATACACTTGTAGGTATAACACTTTGATTACGTTGTGTAGTACGGCGCAACACTGAAACCAGGTGGCTGATCTCCAACAACAGAAATTAAAGGACGTATATCGTTAAGATGTGATCTCATCCGGAATGTGAAAATTTTTACTGTATATGTAATCCCTTTACTTTTTCTAAACTGGACAAATTGACTGAATAATATTAGTTTCCTGCAAACTTATATTGCTATAAATGAGCAATTTTAGAGACTATAAGGTTTTTGTTCTTAGCGCGTCTATATCTGAATCTTTTTAAACAACATCTAACTTTTATAGCTAACCGATATAATTTAAGAAAACACTTATGCTGTTGGAAAATGTTTTGATTTAAGTGACTATGCAAATTCCAGACTATTTACAAAGCACATGATAGGTACTCCAAAGCACTCGATTATTTACATTACCTTGATGGTCAACGTTCGTGCCGGTTAGACTAAAGTAGAGCCAGTAGGATATTAAATCAGGTTCAGTTGTTAAATAAAAAAAGTTCTCACACTTGTCTTTTAATTTATTTCATACGTATTTTTTGCTGTTGAAAATCATTTTATTTATGAGCTTTTATTACAATTTTCTAAAAAAATATTTTAAATATAAATTAGTTGAGCCTATTTGCGAAACATTTTCATATCGAATTTGTAATATTAATTTCAAACTTCATTTTGCGAAACTAATTCTTTTACAGTCTCTATGTAAAATACTGTGAAATGCGAATGTTACCACCGCAGGCAATCGATTCTAGAAATTATAAATGGATTTGTGTATACATGGGAATGGGCGCTCGCCACAAATTTTGGGTATTATGATTTAAAAACATTTTTTTTTGTATTATTTACGTTGCTAAAAAAATTTCATTATGGTTATAGAAGAGAAATGAAAATCTACCTACACAAAATACCATACCAAAATAAAATAAAAAACCAATCAATATAATTACGGTATGAAGGCAGACACAATTCCCGCACCAAAAATTCTCCGAAACTTCAAACTGAATATTTAATGAAATTCTCACCACATCTTGAGTTTGTTATATTATATATTTTTAGTTAAAAACAATTGATTGACATTTTGTCAACGCATATTACATTCCAATATCGTTAAATCGACAAAACACTGCATATCACTTTATTTATGTATAAATATACAATGCCGCGACGCTACTCAGCTATACTATAATTTATTTTTAGAACTTGTCTAGTATATGTACATATGTATATGTACGAGTATATACCATGTTTCCCAACCGTATATTTCTTACACACCATGCACAATCATATGTTTTGGCGACATTTTTGGAATTCAAATGAACAAATATCACAAGACGTATACACAGTAGAATTGAATGACGGGTTATTTTTCTTATGGCAGACTGAATTTTGTATTTTACTTAAGTACTGGAAGTACATTTTTTTCGGAAAAACAATTCATCGAACCAAAAACTTTCACCAACATAATTTGTATAATAGTAATTTGATGTTGGAAATGACATTTTATATTTGGTACGTTGAGAGTTAGAGTAACGATGGAGATACATACATATACGTACATATGAACGAAAAACTAATTTATTTTCAGTACAATTATATGCTATGATAAGTGATATTTTACACACACCCACACACAATAGAAAAAGAAAATATTTTTACTCCCACACTTAAGCAAAAAAAAAAAAAAACGAAAAATGACGAAATACATACATATTGTATGTACGACATAAAGAAGACAAAAAATAAAATCTCAACAATTCTTGTGTCTAAAAACAAAAAAAAAAAAACAGAACGTGATATGTTTTATCAAAAAGCATATTATGTATATGGAAGCAGATTGTGAATGGCAACAATAAAAAAATCTTTTCCTAGTTTTGCTCATAGTTTTCTCAACTGGTTTCTTCTTATATTCAATTAGAATATAGCATATACGCAACATTGGATTTTCATTGGAAATTGAATTTCGAAAAAAGTTTGATCCAAATTTTATTATATTATTTAAGATCTATACGTATTTATAAACATAAAAAAAAATTTCCTTTTTGATTGGTTTGAAAATGAAATTACGTAAAGCACACAGAAAAATCAAATTAGAATGGATTTTGTTCCATAACTTCATACACAAAAAAAAAAAATCTATTTAATTAAATTTATTAGATAAATGTAGTTGTGGCAACAAACTCAATATCGATTTGAGGAAATTTTTTCGTTTTATTAACGCATCGGTCGTTTCAACGAGCAGAAATGCTTAATAAAACACCCTATAATTACTCAATATTATAGATTATGTCATTTATCCTAATATCCTAAGCATATAATTAAAATTCATTAAATAAATTTTCTTTCTGACTAAAATATGTAATTATGTATCCATTAGAATTGTTCCACACTAATTAACTAGAAAATTATAGTACAAAATGTATCGACATAATTTTCTATAGTAGTTTCAATTTATCTCTAAATCGTTGTTGTTGTTGTCAATCGAATAAATTTTATGGTTTATTTTGAAGAGATAAAAAAATTTAGTACATATTGCATCAAATTTCTCGTTGCTTAGATTGGTAAATAAAAATTAGGGCGTTTTTTTATTTCACAATAACCAGTGACGTAAAAAATTAGACTTATACGATATATTGAAACGAATTAATAGTAGTGTAACATATGTGCTCGACGTCATTGTTATTTGATTAAAATTAACGCCTTAATTTTTTTTATCCACAAAAGTTAAATCTAAATTGAGTAAATTAAAGGACTACTATAGGCAGATTTCATATTATGGAAGACATTTTCTTTTCATCTTGGAGCTCCTGACAATTCTTAAATTGCCGTTTAATAATAATTAACTGATGAATTCTGAGTGATTTAGATTGATTGTTAAATTTTTAAAACAGCGAAGAATTAACTAGGTTAACATTTATTATCTAAGGCTCGGTCAATAATTTATTTATATGTAGTCATGGGCAAATACTAATTATAAAATCTTGACTCATTCACTTGAAATTTGAAATTAAATTTTTATCGGGATGAAAATGCAAAATTTTATGTTACACTTCGTGCTTCCGTTTATTATTCTGAACTCTATTAAAAATTATTAACTCCAATCTTCGATGTTTAATTTCAGGTAAAATTTAATTGAAAGCCATTCGTGATTGAAAAATCACCGAATTTTAATTTAAAAGTTTACATTTTTTAATTAATTTATTTTTAGAATGCTTTTTATAAGATTCGTCACCTAGCCAGAAGTCTTCAATTAAAATGTGAAACTGTATACAAATAACCACCAAAGAGCCCATTTATTTACGAATAAAACGAAGTATCATACGACTTGAAAGATTTCACGTGGAGTGCAAAGATTTCAGAATTTTATCGCAGACTAATTTTAAATATATCTGCTAAAAAAAATATAAAAACATATTCAAAGTACGAATGCGGAAAATAACCGAATAGAATTTTTGCCCAGTTCCAAAAGGAAAAACTCGTGAACATAATATCATTAGAGGAGCCATTACCAAAGTCAAAATTCCACCGGGAAAACATTTGAGGTTTTCACATTTTTTATAACCGACAAAGTGATCAAAGTAATAGTGAACTGTACTTCTATGGTTCTGACTAACAAAGACAACTATGGAAACCAACAGACGACATTGAAATTCGTTGTTTCATTGACTGTTGATTAACGCCAGTTTCAAAAAACAAGCAGTGTCAAATCTTTGGGTCTTTTGCCATCCCTTGTTTGGCAGTGTTTTGTTAAGAGCATAAGCATGTCTTGTAATAGATTCATGATTCTCTTAAGATTAGGAAAAAATAATAGTGACATTTTTAGCAATTACATATGGCAGGTTTTCCTTAACACAATATACATTCCTTTTAAACCGGAAAAATATAGAATAAAAATCGGGTGTGATAGTTCAAATAGCTATCCATTCAAAGGAATACACTATTTCTGAAAGGAGGGACATCAAAAAGGAACAAATTTGGCATCGAATCTTTTACTCCATTTTACAACTGCAAAAGGACCGTGACATTTGACAACTATTTTAGTAGTTTCGAACTAGTTGGTATCCTGCGAAAAACTAAAATATGTATATACATTACATATATATTCCAAAAAAAATCGAGATGTAATTTCACTATCGTCTACACTAGTATCGATACTCTGGACAAATTGTGTCATGCATTTAAAACAAAAAGGAAAACTAAGAAGTGTCCATTACCACAATTTTTTAATTTTTTCGATGCTACTCGTCCCAAAATATTTGTACAAGAACTAGAAAAATGGTGGCGCCAACTATACAAAATAGTAGTAAATCATGTTCAAGCGTAAACCGAAACAACTTCTAATAATACGAGACAGCAAAGAAGCTACATGTGCAATCCATTACTTGGACGAATGTATAACAGGTAAAACATTTATGTAACATCTGCGAAGAAAACGTCCAAAAACATGCTTCTATATGTAACTATTTATAAAATGACCTATCCTGATTAGGGTTAAATAAACATGTCTCTTACTGATAATAAACACCACCATTGAAAGCCGCTTATCGCCACAGTTAAATCGTCAAATTATTTATTTGTTGACTTTAAGAACAAGACGGACACTGGACGGACACTTATTTTTTCCATGTCTCAAATTTTAACATCTACCAAACACGTACACGTCGCAGGTCTGAACTTAAATGTTGAAAGCCGGTTAGCTAAAGAATTAATTTGCTATAAAATGAGACAAAATTTTTGATAGTTCTCATGATTTCTGGTTTAAGGATTACTAACTTGTTTTCCATGCTTAAAGAACACATAACGATATTAGGAGCATTCTTATACGCATTTTTATGTAAAATTTGGATTTTGGATCCAGTAGTGACGTAAAAGATTTGGTCATTTAATTGCAAACATAACTAATCAATGTGTTTGTGATCCTATTTTCCTTACTTTCAAGAATTAATCAGTAAATGTGTGTGGACGTATCTAAATGTTCAAAATGACAGCAAAATGGCAATATTACTGGTAATTCAAACGGGATTACTGGTAATCCAATCATTATTGCAGCTGCGATAATAACTCAGTTATAAATAGTTATATTTATATTATATATATATTGAAAGTAAATAAATAGTTTATATTGAAATTTTGCCGTATGATACATCTTTCTGCTGAATAAAATGAGCATATTCATTAGTGATCAACAGTTGGGACAATTTTAACTTGTAATAAAATTAAAAAAAAAAAAGTATGATTGTTAATTATAAATTGATAATAAAATTTAATAATGATCAGTGATGTATACGATATATTGAATAAATAAATTAAATATTTAGCACAATAAATAATTTTGTGACATGTATTCGAAGCCCTTATTATATGAAATAAAAACAACGCCCTAATTTTTTTATCCAAAAAAATTAAATCTAAAATGAGTGAATTAAAGTACAGCCTTAGGCTGCGGACTTGAGTTTTACTTTAATTTTTTGTAAATTCATTTACCTTATCAAAAAGTAGGGTAAAGCGACTATACACAAAAGTAAATATTTAACGTTTAGGTTACTCATTTTTTAATGATCTACGAATTGAGTAAGCTGAAAATAAACAAAATCACGTATTTCAATAAAATAAAAATTCTAAAAATCTACTTTTACCATAGTAATTGATTAACCCGTGAATTTGTCCACAGCCTAAGTAGTAATCATTATGGAATTAATCGTCATTTTAAGATATTGCGCTCCAAACCGTATGTCGCTGAGCTTCAGTATTCAGTAAACTACTTAACATCGCCTAGAATTGTCTATAGCGCAGCTGACATTTCACTAGAATCAATATACTTCAGTCTTGGCCAAATGAATTCATCAACTTGGGTATCAATATTTTGGATGCTTTTCTCAGGTCATAATAAACGAAGATTAATTTTCATTCATATACTATACTCGTTTCAATATGTCCGTTTTAAAGTTTAAACTTGATATTGTAAATTTGAGTTAGAGGTGGGAAATGTAATCAGTAGTTTGCACCACTTATTCCTCATTTTGTATAATTTTAACTTATTATTTAGATAAGAAAATAAATAAAGCATCTAAATTTTTCATTTTTCGAGGCATTTACTTGTTGATCTTTTTCAGATGAAACAAACCGCACAAGACGTCATAGCACGTGTTTTTGTCGATATTACCGGGCGCATTCAGTGTTGGCCAAATGAACTCTTCAACGTGATTCTCAATAATTTTCTGCCCCCCTCAGTTATGTATTGAAATTTTGCTCTGCAGAATAAAATGTGCCTATTCATTTGTTGGGACAATTTTAATTTGTAATTAAAAAAAATATGTAAGATTGTTAAATAAAAATTAGGGCGTTCTTTTTATTTCATAATGACCAGAGACGTATACGATATATTGAACAAATAAATAAAATATAAAAGCCAAATATATATTCAATGCCATAGTTACATGGAATAAAAACAACGCCCTAATTTTTTTTATCCAGAAAAATTAGATCTAAAATGAATAAATTAAATTACTATACTAAGTAGTAATCATTATGGAATTAATTGTCATTTTAAGATATTGTCCGCCAAACCGTATGTCCCTGAGCTTCAGTATTCAGTAAACTACTTCGCCTAGAATTGTGCGTTCAGCTGACATTTCACTAGAACCTATATACTTCAGTCTTGGGCAAATGAATTCATCAACTTAGAGTATCAATATTTTGCTTAATTTGTGTTAAAGTTTGACCTCAATCAGTAGTTTGCACCACCTATTCCTCATTTTGTTCAAGTTTAATTTATTATTTAGATAAGAAAATTTGTGCCTGGTTTTAATTTAACAATCTTGGGCTTATATAACTTTTAAATCCTAATACTTTCGTTTCATTCCAAGAATTTGAAGGCGAAAATAAATAAAGCACCTAGATTTTTCATTTTTCGAGGAATTTACTTGTTGATTCAAACTGATTGTGCTTTTTGTAATTTTAATTAAAATACTGACTTTTCTATATATATATATATATATATATATGTATGTACATACATTTACACTTTTAAATAGAATTACATTAAAAATATGATTTAACAGGGCAATCATTTATACAACCACGTTTTGAATTCAACAAAACGAGAGAATCATTAATCATAACACAAGCTCTTGTGATTATTACGTATATCTGTACATAAAATTGAGTACAATAAAGTACATTTTTCTACTTCTCTATATACGTACGTACATACTGCCCCTTAGAGACGTAATATAATTCTAATCTTAAAGCAAAAAAATAAAAAATAAAAAAATTGTATAGAGAATCGAAAAGTTTTTTATTTTTTTTTTTTGGAAAAAGCTTTACATTTTAACATGAAATCAAATCAATCTCTATTATCAAACCATAAATCCCCAAATTATTATATCGTATACAAATTCTAAATTATAAAAATATCGTTTTAATGGAAATCAACATTTACCGTATAAATAATAAATTTTCTATTTCTAAAAATATATAATATATTTTCCGTTCGTTCGTCTCATCTCATGAGATTATACCCTTATTTTATGTTACCTTAACTGAGTACTAAACAATATAAATTTACCGTATACATATAAGAAAAACAACTATACACAGAGACATGTATATACAATAGGTACAAAAAAACAAAAAACTGGTGAAAATGGGAAAATGAAAATTCACTTCACTTCATTATATTTCTGTTTGTATATATGTGTGTGTGTGTATACATATTCCATTTTTTGGTTTTGTCTAATAATCATTTAGATTTAGAATACATGACGTATCGTATATATAGTACACAATGAAAAGTGGGAAAAACGGAACTAAAAGTACCTAGATATTCCATTGTCTATATGTTGATGTATATGTTTATACCATCCATACATATACTTATACTGAAACAATAGAAGTTGAGAATAATGTATTAAGTATGGATATGGGTAGTTATATAAATCACGCATACATAAATTATTTAATGGGTATTAGAGAGGGAGGGGGGGGGGTGGTGGTGTTTATTGTGAAAACTATATACCAACTTAGATGTAATTTTCTTTATGGATCATTAGGTACATGTATATATGTATGTATATGTGAAATAGAATGAAACTAATCAAAACGGAAGTAAAACGAAATAATATTCCAGCACAAAACTATATCCTTACTTTATACCTTATACATATAATATGTACTGTGTTAATTTAAATAAAAATGTAATTTTAAGAGAAAAGCTCTTGGTATGACAATGTTAAAAATGCAACCTAGATAAAAAGGAAACATTCCAATTTAAACTCCTTAATAATATTCTCGTTTTTGCGGTATCCGACTAATAAGATAATAAAAATTGAAATAAAATGCATTTTTATTTCAAATTAAAAAAGTTTAAATTGGGTTTGGCTTTTTTAAAGAGTAATATTCAAATTATGTTGTTTTTGTAAATATATACGAGTATATGTAATATACATAAATATAGATTTAACCAAAGACATAAATATTATATATTGTAGTTAGTTGTTTTGTGGTCGCAACTAATATATAATTAGGCCAAGGATTTGGCATCTTCCTATATATATAGTTTTAACAAATTAAATTTACCAACAAACATAACCTTATTTTTATATATAAACATATATGTGTACATTATAATGCCGTTGGTGGTTCCATGGAAGCTTTTTATATATTAATTTTATTTTTTTTTTGGAACACCAGAGCGAACAGAAACCGAAGAAAAATGTGTTCATTAAATTAAATCCCATAAGACATACATATGTACATTTATATTGTATATATGTATGTGCATATGTATATTCCATGTGTAAAGTTTGTGTATATAAAGTTAAATGAACTGAAAAACTTAATTCAAAGAAAACAAAAAAAATATGATTTTCACTTTTATTCGATTCGTTGTGAAATACTAATGAGACCTTTTGTCGGTATAACACAATTTTAATAGTGTTAGTTGGTTGTTGAATGACTTATTAGAATACAAGTATTTTTGTTAGGCTTGTACCCACGGGCTATACTTAATACGCTGGTATACTTACTTTTTTAACGGCGTCATTTTAGATCTTAATCCGAGACATAAACTATTTTAATGGTTTTGTCATTACAATTTAAAATCGATCTTCGATGGGACAGCCGGCACATAATTATCCTACAAAATTTTGGATAAAGTTCGATTGCCTATAAATTTGAGTAAATAATGTCCTTTGTCTCCTATTCCTATAGAGTGCGGTCGAAATGGGCATTTTTCAAAAATTATTAACGTTTCATGTTGGCGTTAAATTATTAACGTTTCATTATAACTCGTCAAGCAAGAACTAGTTTATGAATTTTATACCCTGTTAAAGTTAGTCGATAGTTGCCAGCCGAAAAAATTGATAATGAAAATATTTGACTTGAACATTAGAGTTGAAGTATATTTTCTCTTTCTATCATACTGCTAAAATTACTGAAAATTTCCAGCCGATATATGTTGATAATGAAGATCTTTAATTCTTGAATAAAATAGATATGATTAATTTCGATATATTTGTGAAATATTTTTTATTAATATCGGTAGCAAAAGTTTCTTGTGGGGTTCTTGCGTAATTAAGATTTTCCAAAATCACATGGACGGGTTTGTGCATAAAGATTTGTTTTATTTCAGAAAATCGAAACTTTGATATTGAAGATATACACAATAGCAAATGTAGACTATGCGCGATACAAGGCCAAAACGTGGTATACTAAAATAAACCATATACCACGTTTTGGCCCAGTATTGCGCTTGGTGGATACTCTTTTTTTTTTCCAAAAATTTTTTTTGACTAATTTTTGTACAGGGAAATATAATTAATTTAAGTATATATTTTAATGGCCCCTGTGGTCGGGGGCACACATGTCTCGTAAGCCTAAATTGCACGAACATGTTTTCCAAGAATACCACCATATAGTATCCTTTGCTTGTCGTAGGAGGCGACTAAACGGGTGGGTCGCTGGAACCGTAAAAAAATAAGCTGTTTGTAAAGTCAACAAAAAGAAAAATGGATACCGCTAAAACAACACCGGACTCCCGCGGAAGTACCCGGATACGAGATTCAGAATCGCCACGTGGAATGTGCAGTCACTTAAGAAACCAGGAGCGTTAGACGGCCTAATCACATGCATGAAGGAATATCGGCTGGAACTCGTTAGGTTAGGTTAGGTTAGGTTGAGTGGTTGCTATCGCACACTTAGACCGGCTACGGCCCATTGTGATACCACAGAATCTACTTCCCTATAACCCCTATGAGAACCAGTTAGAGCTACTTATGTAGCGTGATAAGTCTCGCACCTTACAGTTTTCGAGATCCGAGAGGCAGTCCATTGAGAATTTACCCAAATAATCATGTCTTTTGTGAGCTAAAGCCGGGCAATGGCATAGAAGGTGGACTATCGTCTCTTCCTCCTCCTCGTTCTTACAGCTTCTGCAAAAGTCATTTGCATCCAGACCTAGCTTCCTCGCATGTTCTCCAAGTAGGCAGTGTCCTGTGAGTATCCCCACGATCGTTTTGAGTTCACGTTTTCGTAGGGAGATCAGTGTCCTAGAGCGTTTCCAGTCTAGCTTTGGCCAGACTTGCCTTGCTACCTTACATGAGAGGGTGTTCGTCCACCTTTCATTCGTTGAGGCTTCTGCCTCCTTTTTGAGCCCATTCTTGAGTGCATTGATGGGCCTCCCCAGTTTTGCCCTTTCCGGTAGCAGTTGGAGAGTTGTACCATGCCTCGCTAATTCGTCCGCCCTGCAGTTCCCCATGACGTCCGAGTGGCCGGGGACCCAGACAATCTGGATGTTGACATGCTCGCTCATCTCATTTAGAGACAAGTGGCAACCCAACGCCACCCTAGACGACAGAGAAACCGAGGCCAGCGATTTGATTGCCGCCTGACTGTCCACATAAATTGCGATATCAGTCGAGGATACCACGTTATGCCTCAACCAATTCAGGACCTCCTCAATCGCTATTACCTCTGCCTGGTACACGCTGCAGTGATCAGGGAGACGAACTGATATAAATACTTCTAGTTTATCACAGAAGACTCCAGCTCCTACTTTACCGTTTAGCTTGGAGCCGTCCGTGAAGAACTGCAGTGCTTCCGTTTCCGCACCCAACCCGCCCCTCCAGGATTCTCTTGAGGGGCAGGAAGTTCGGAACCTTTTCTCGAAACACAAGGTTGGTGTGACGTAGTCTAGATTCGCGAGTTCCTTCCTCAGCGATCTAATTATCGTCGAGTGTCCTGTCTGGAGACACTTCCACTGAGATATGGCTGATAGTCGGGTGGCCGTAATCGCCGCCCTCTGCTTGCCATAAATATCGACGGGGGGAAGGTGAAGCATAACCTCCAAGGCGCGTGTCGGTGTTGTCTTCAGCGCCCCGCTTACAGCATGCAGGCCGTTCTTTCCACCTTCTCGATCCCCTTTCTGTACGTTGCTTTATCAAGAGCTGGCTACCACACACTCACCCCATACATAAGCACAGGTCTTACTACGGCAGTGAATAGCCAGTGTACCAGCTCCGGCTTCAGGCCCAATCTCTTACCGATGGCATTCCTGCATGAGTACATTGCTATATTCGCCTTGTTAGCTCTTTCCAGAATGTTGGGCTTCCAACTAAGCTTGCTGTCCAAGATTACTCCCAGAAATCTTGCCTTATCAGTAAAAGCTAGTCTCCTGCCGTTTAGTATAGGTGGATCTACTACCGGGATTTTGTATTTCGTAGTAAATAGTACCAGTTCAGTTTTGGACGAGATAATTGCCAGTCCACATCTGATGGCCCACCTTGTAGTGATTAGGAGGGCATTTTGGATTACCTCCTTCACCGTGCTTAGATACTTCCCAGAGACAGCTAACGCTACGTCATCTGCATAAGCAACTACCCTGATCCCTTCTCTCTCCAGCTCCAGCAGCAATCCATTGATTGCTATGTTCCAGAGAAGAGGAGACAGGACACCTCCCTGCGGGGTTCCCTTAACCACCCGCTTCCTGATAGTGGATTCCCCCAGCTCCGAGTTGACCATCCTGCATCCCAGCATGTGATTGATTAGCTTACCTACAGGGTAATCCACTCCTAGGAACGACAATCCTTCCAGAATTGCCTCCGTCTTAATATTGTTGAAGGCGCCCTCAATATCGAGGAACGCCACCATACAAAACTCTTGTGAGAATATCGATTTCTCAATTGTACTTACCAGGACGTGCAGGGCTGTGTTCACAGATTTCCCTTTACAATACGCATGCTGAGACTGAGCCCAGTCACAAGGCTTTATTTTTGAGCGTATATAGATATCCATCAGTCTTTCCAAGGTCTTCAGAAGAAAGGATGATAGAGTTATGGGTCTTAAGTCCTTGGGGTAGCCATTTGAGCATTTACCCGCCTTCGGAATAAAGATCACTCTGACCTCTACCCACCCCTTTGGAATACAGACCAGTTTTAGACACCCTTTGAAGATCATCTCCATCCATGGGAGAATAATCCTCGAGTTGTTCTGAATCTCCGCTGGGATAATACGGTCCGGACCAGCAGATTTATAAGGTTTAAAGCCTTCAAGAGCCCATAGGATCCGTTTTTTGGTTACGATATCCTCTATGTGCAGTGAATGTGCATCCCGATGAGTGCTAGTCTCAGTCGAGTCGTCTGAGCTTCCCGGAAAGTGAGTATCGGTGAGAAGTCTCAAAAATTCCTCACTAGAAGCAGTCCAGGATCCATCCGGTCTAATTAAATAACTGGGACAGGTTGGATTAGTAGACAGTATCTTCCTAAGACGAGAGGTCTCGGAGACTTCCTCCATTTTATCACAGAAGAGTCTCCATGACCTCCTTTTTGCCTTCTTCAATACTTTTTTGTAAACTTTGAGGTCCTCCTTATAGGAGTCCCAGTCGTGAGCCTCCCTCGTGCTTTTGGCTCTGTTAAAGGCTCTTCTGCACGCCTTCCGGAAGGTCCCCAGTTCCTTGGATCACCAAGCTGGTTTTTGCTTGCCCCTGGGCTTAACAATTGGGCAAGCAGCGTTGAAGGACTGATTGCAGGCTCTAGTGAGTGCGTCCACTATGCAGTTCAGTTCCTCCCGTGTCGCTGGTGGCTCCGGGACCTCCAGCGTTAATAAATCATTAAGCGTTTCCCCATACTTACTCCAGTTTGTCCTTCTAGGATTCCTAAAAGCTTTCCGGGTAACAGGGGAAACTTCAAGACTAAAAGTTATATACCGATGGTCAGAGAACTCTCCATTCCTTGACCATAGGGTGTATCATTTCTGAGGCAAAGGTTACGTCTAGAACCTCCTGCCGAATTTTAGTGATAAAAGTGGGTTCGTTCCCAATATTACACACCCACAGGTTGGTATGTAAAAGGTAATCAAAAAGTAACTCACCTCTTTCGTTGGTATCGGTGCTGCTGGAACTCGTTACTCGATGGTAAATTTAAATTTTCAAACTCTAGTGCCTTGACGGATTAAAATTCAAACATCTAACAAAGCATAATCCATTCGAGTTCATATTGAAATCAACTATCATATACGAGAACATTAATTTTTTAAAATCGAACATAATCATACATAATTCTATTTTAGGAAAATATTATCAGCCAATATGTTATGCTGGAAAAAATATTGAAAAACAAAACATACCATTATTGATTACCTCCTCTCCAATTTTAGTAGAAATTTTGGTTGGAAACTTTAACTTACTTTACTGATGGTCTATTGTATATACAATTTCGGTACATGACGCACATTCATCTCTTATCATCTACCCATATAAGATAGGCAATATATAGTAAACAATATATTTTCATGTCCTTTCATCTGCCTCTTTTTATGTTTTATTTTCAAATCATAAAGAACGCAATATGTAGTTTATTGATCTTTAAGTAGGTATACATGCAAACAAAAAATTATGTAAAATTCTAAATGTTTAATATATAAGAAAAAGATTATAGATTTTTCAGTACCCTTAGGCCCATGAATAGAAACAACAAAATATATAAATAATTGTTATATATTTTCAAATATGTGATCAAATTAATAAATTACAAACACTCACCTATATTAAAGCAAAGACACCATCTGCGACAAGACGGCAATGAAATGACTTCAAAATTGGTCTCGCTTGAGCACCAGAATAATGAACTAAGGATAAAATGCCAGCAATATGAGGTGAAATACCAAGATATTATGGTAAACTTACAAAGCAGAATTAAAACACTAGAGACTCAAATGAAACCTTCTATGTCTACTAATGTGAGAAGCCAGAGCCTACAAAATCTTTACAATGAATATTTTACGGATGAAGAGGAGCTTGAGAAGGAAGTCACTCAACACAGACTAAATAAGGTTAATGTTAATAAAAAGAGAAGGCTCTCCGCCATTCCCAAGGGTATCTCTAGAGAAATTTAATGAAATACCAAAATTACCACAACCTGCTCTCCGGAAAGAACTCTTACCACCACCAATCAATATGAGCAATATTAGAGATTTCAATATACTCAGAGCTCAAGTATGGGCAGTGGCAGAGAAATCTGCTCAGTTTAAAGAAATATCCAATAATGGTATCAAAATAACAACGCAGTCTCAAAAAGACCACCGTCGAATTATAAAGCTACTCAATGAAATAAAAGAAACTCAATCCAATATCAAGGATAGTACACTATATAATATAGAATATCTTACTTATCAGCTTAAAAGTGAAAGATGGCCGATCGCGAAGAGATTACAGCAGCAATCGAGGAACATGATTAACATTATTAAGATCTGATATATCTCATAGATGAGCCAAATGTGTCAAATGTGCAGAAAATCATCAAACAAAACAATGTCTAAGGCCGAGAAATATTATACCAACTTGTGCAATGTGCGGAGAAAAAGGTCATCCGGCTAAGTTATAAGGGATGCCAGGTGTATTAGAAAAAGCTAAATGCTCAGCTACCGAGTAACACAACAGTAGTTCAGCGAGAAATCAGGCCGAAACCTGTGCCCAACGAGCCAACCATCAGTAATATAATGAAGATGCTCACCGAATTTCGCAGGCTGCAATGAGACAGCATTTCAGCTAGCTCTCTAACAGGGTGGAAAAACTGAAAGATAATTTCAAGCCACCAAACAAAATGCTAAAAAAAGATAAAAAGTAAATGACTTTAACGTTTCTACGTATAATAGCCTGGAACGATAACGAATAATGCAAGAGCCCAAGAACTAAATGTATTTCTAAGAATCAACAACATAGACATAGCTGTAATATCAGAGAAGCACCATATAGAGACATTTTTAATCACAATTATGGCATGTAAAGGCTATCCTGAACTAACTCTATGGGCGATCTACTGCACACCAAGACATAATATCGTAAGAAATGAATATGTCAATATTTTTAATAAACTTTGGCCAAGGTTTACTATAGGAAGTGACTACAACGTGAAATACTCTGTATGGGGAATCATTACTCACAACACCAGGAAAAGGAAAAGAATTCCTAAGTGCAATAGAAATGTCAGGTTGTGAATATCACTCATCGGATAAGCCAACTTATTGCCCTACAGACATCAACAAAGTTTGATTTGATTGACTTTTGTATCTCGAAAGCCTCTAATTACATTGAAGTTGAAGGTATTGAAGACCATGTTTCCGATCACACACCGTTCTTATAATGACTCTGAGTACATCAATCATTAAAAAGAAAAGGAAACTTAATCTTACTAATAAATTCACGGATTAGGAATTATTTACAGAGAAACTGAATAATCTAATTGAGTTAAAAGTTGGTCTCAAAACTAAACAAGAACTTGAAATACAAGCTGGATATTTTTTTAACAATATAAAGCAGCTATAAAGAAGAGGCTATACACCCGTATTAGAGGAGAAAGTTGTACAAAGTGTCGTAGGAAAAGACGTATATGGCATAGAACCGGAAATATTATTGACAAAAGAGAATTTAATCGTATAAGTAATAAAGTTAACCGATTAAAGAAAACAAAGAGGCTTGTACTGTAAATTATCTGAAAGGCCTGGGTCGTGAAGATGACAAAAACTATTCTTTTTGGAAAGCTTATACTAAAAAATATAAAACACCAATAAGCCAAGTGCCTCCTATAAAGAATACAAATGGAGAATGATGAAAATGCCGAACTGCACAACATCTGGCATCAGTATTTCAACCACACGATATACAGTCTAGGAAACACGATCCAGGATTGATCCTAAACCAGTCTATAGATCTCCATTAAAGATCAATAGTGTCACCCCACTAAAACACGCCCAAGAAATAGATATGAATTTTACTCTCAAAAAGTCACTTGGAAAAATTAAAATTCGATCCGACAATCTGTTATTTCTGGAAGAAAAGTAACGATGACAAAATCATCTTACTGGTGAGTTTGTTGGCGTTTTGGATTGAAGATCTAAATCAAAAACGGATTCCAGTTGATACAGCCACCATAAAACAAAAGGCAACGCATCTGGAGACCGAGTTATTAAGCCACTACTCGTTAACAAAAGCCTCAGACCACGAGCCCTAAAATGCAAAACTTGAAATCGTTACCTTTTCATTGGATGCATGGTAACTTCCACTGTATTTACACAATGGTTGGAGAAATTCTTGAGGTATTGAGGAGGTTGAAAGGTAATTAAAGTTAAAAAAACCTGTCATTGAATGTTCTTTTAATAATTGATAATGCGCCCGGTCATCCGTTGCTAGAGCCTCCAAACGTAAAAATAGAATATCCCCCTCCAAATACGACCTCAATATCCAACCGTTGGACCAATGTATAATTTCAACTTTCAAAATGTACTTCTAAAAAGAACGTTTCAGTTCCTTTTTAGAATAGATTGAAAGCGACGAACAACTGCATCATTGACGCGTCGGCAGCAATTTAAGAGTTACGACCATCTAATTCAGTTGTTACATACCATCCATGGCGAAGGATTTGAAGTTGTCAAGAATCAAACAAACACAGCGACGAAGATGAATATGAACCTTCATTTAGAGCCGAAACAATATAAGATGGCTTATCAATTGCGACAAAGCTAGAAAATTATTTTTTAGCGCACGATCCAAATGATGAACGATTTCGTAAATTTCAAAATGAATTGAGACTCTGCATGATGGGTTATAATGATCTTTACTAGGACCAGAGCAGACGGGATCGATCTAAAGACAAATAACCGAATTTACTGTAAAGACAAATAAATCGAAAACAGACCAAGTTAATTCTACTGCGGTCATTGTAATTGATGAGGATCAACAAGCATGAAAAAGCAAGAATTAATTTTATTTTTTTCATCAATTTTCAAAAATTTATTGAATTGAATAGCCTGTTTGTTTAATTGTTTCATTATCTGTAATTTTAGCCAAAGTCAATGATGAACCTCAAATTAGTAACGAGACTACAGAGTTCTATACTGATGAGGAGGAGTTAACAAAAGAGACCGAATGGATTGTCAAACTGAAAAAACGTCCAAGCAAGAAAAGGAAAACATAATACTCTCCGGAAGTAGCTAGTAGCTCGCAGACAGAATCTACTAATAGGAAGGAGGCAAAGGTACCGCCCCATGAGGATCAACGAGATAAAAGTGAAAGCAAACCACCGAAAGAAGAAAAACCACCACCAATTAATATTATTGGTAAAACCGAATATGGAGCTGTACAAAATATTTTGAAATCCATTACAGATAAGGAATACAGAGTAATATCCTTAAACAACAATGTATGGAAAATCTACACACCGGACTCCGATACTTATAGAGCATTATCAACAAAGCTTAATTTAGAGAAAATCGAATGGCATGCTGCTCAGGCATGTGCACTAAATAGAAATTCCCCTCCAACATGTGTGAACTGCAAAGAGCAACATCCTGCAAACTACAGAGGATGCATAGTAGCTAAAGAACTACAAAAAATTAGAGACAAATCACGGCAAGCTCCATCATATTATAAAACGCCGATAGCCAATAGCGTAAACACCAACCTAGGAAACTTTACCACATCTATATCGAGTAAAGTAACTGATCGCAAGTCGTTTTCACAAGTGGTGGCATCCGGGCTACAAAGTACGACCCCACACAAATCAGTAAATTTCAAAGACTCCAAAGATACATCTATGCTTGAAAAAATATTTAAAAGCATCGGAGCGCTAAATACACGGCTTATAAGACAAGAGAGATCCATAGATGCTTTGAACAGGCGACTAGATAGCCGAGAAACAGTGGATGAAATAACATCCATATTATACTAAACTAATATGATAAATAAAACATTAAGAATTGTAATCTGGAATGCAAATGGAATATTCCAACATATTCCAGAGTTAGAGATCTTTTTAAATACTGAAAAAATAGATATATGTTTAATATCAGAAAGCCATCTTACTAGAACCTCATACACCAAAATACGTGGTTACGTTTCTTATCACGCTTTACATCCAGCAGAAAGAGCAAGAGGGGGATCAACAATATTTGTGAAAGAAAATATTCAACATCATGAGGGAATAAAAATTGAAGAAGAAAGTATCCAGGTAGCTACTATCAGCATTCAACTTAACAATAAAAAAATATTCAATGTCTGTTCAATTTATTGTCCTCCAAGTTATAATTTAAATAAAGAGGATTATAAAAAGTTATTGAACCAGCTAGGATTTAATTTTATCATTGGAGGTGATTTCAATGCAAAAAATACTTTCTGGGGGTCAAGATTAACAACTCCAAAGGGTAGAGAACTATACGCCGCTGGTCGAGCTTACAATTGTGAATTTCATTCAGGAGGAAAACCAACGTACTGGCCTACTGACACAAGCAAAACTCCGGATCAAATTGATTTCTACATTACAAGAGGTATATCCGAAAATCACATTTTTCTAGAAAATAGTGAAAGTCTCTCATCGGACCACTCGCCCGTCATTATGGCTGTTAGTTCAACGATTGTTAATAAGGAAAATCCACCTAGACTAACAAATAACAAAACCAATTGGGAATTATTTAGGAAATTGGTTGATGATAACACCGATCTTTTTGTCCCAATCAAGGATCCGGTTCAATTAGAAAATGAAGTGGAACTATTAATCACTAATATACAACAAGCAGCATGGGATAGCACCCCTGTAATCCAAAACAAGGAGCGTAATAATTTCATTTATCCAGTCGAGATCAGGGACTTGGTTAATGAAAAACGGAAAGCAAGGAAAACATGGCAGAGAAACCGAGCACCACAAAGCAAAAGAATTTTTAATTACCTCTGCAATAAGCTTAAGCAAAGAATTAGAGAACTAAAAAATGAATCGGTCACCCGTTATCTTCGTAGTCTTACAGACACTAAAGAAACAGAGTATTCTCTATGGAAAGCTACAAAAGCATTAAAAAGACCAAATTATCAAATACCGCCAATAAAAAATGATGAGCGAAATTGGGTAACAAGTGACAAACAGAAAGCAGCACTGTTCGCATCTCATCTTGAAGAAACGTTCCAACCATATGCTAGACAATCGGCGGATGAAAATATAATACCAGTGCACAAGGAGGATTGTAGGAAAATACCACCTGTAACTCTACGAGAGTTGAAAAATGAAATTAGCCATAACATAAATACGAAAAAATCTCCGGGCTATGATTTAATTATGTACAGGTGAAATAGTGAAGGCACTTCCTGAGAAAGGGGTGCGAAAATTTCTTCATATAATCAACGCTTCATTTCGACTGAAATATGTACCTCTGCAATGGAAAGTAGCAGAAATAATTATGATACCAAAGCCGAACAAACCATCTAATAATAAAAAGTCATATAGGCCAATTTCTCTGTTTCCAGTACTTACGAAAATTTTTGAGAAACTGTTATACAAAAGGATGAAACCTATAATACTTGAGAGAAAGCTAATACCACCACATCAGTTCGGATTTAGAGAAAACCACTCCACCATAGAGCAAATTCACAGGATTACAAGTATTATTGAAGATGCACTTGAAAATAAGAAAATATGCAGATATTTTCGCGTTAGATGTGAACAATAATTTTCCGAGCTAAAGAGGGTATCTGCAGGGGTTCCCCAAGGTAGCGTGCTAGTGCCAGTGTTGTATTTACTTTACACAAGTGATTTACCAAACACAAGCGGCACAACAATAGCAACATTTGCGGACGATACAGCAATTTTAGCTACTGGTTATAAAGTAGACGAAGCAACCAGAAAACTGCAACGGGCTACGAACCAACTTAGTAACTGTACCAAAAAATGGCGCATTAAGCTAAATGAAGAAAAATCAACGCACGTTAACTTCACCAATCAAATAGTTAATTGGATACCAATAGAACTAAATTCCAAACAAGTTCCCTATGCTAACACAGCCAAGTATCTTGGCATCACTCTCGATGCTAAGTTAAAATGAAAAGAGCACATTAAAAAGAAGAAGGAGGAACTACACATTAAATATAGAAATATGTATTGGCTAATTGGAAGGTATTCAGAGCTGTCAATACCTAATAAGTTGCTACTATACCAACAAGTTTTAAAACCTATATGGACTTATGGTATTCAGCTTTGGGGCTGTACTAAGAAAACCAATATTAAAATAATACAAGCTTTTCAAAATAAAGTGTTACGTGGAATAGTGAATGCTCCTTGGTACATAAGAAACGATAACCTACATAGGGGCCTCCGGATGGAAAACGTCGTAAAGAGATAACAATTCGTGCAAAGAAACACATACAACGGCTTGGTCAACATGAAAATGTTGAGTTACGTGGTATGCTGAGTAACACAAATGGAGTACGAAGGCTCCAAAGAAAGAAACCGCTGGAATTGGGAAGACTACAATAGGGTGGCCAACATTTTAGAGACTAACTAATGGGTTATATCTCTGCAAATTGAACATAAGAAAGATAGAGAAATTACTAGATGATATATGTAATCAGTTGTAATATTTAAAACAATAAAAAAAAAAAAAATTATCTGTAATTTTTTATTTGTGATAATAAAAGTTGAATTTTGTGATTAAACAAAAGTGTTTTACACGACTTTCTTTGTCTAATACTTTTGTTAGACATAATTGGTTTATATGCAATTTTTTTAATCTACTAAACCATTCAATCATATTTCCACAAGAATACTGTTTATTTCGTTACACGATTTTCTGGTTACACGATTTGGATTGGGTGTACAAATACGAGTATCAAAGTGACAGTTTTTTTTCGGGTATTTCTAATAAGTAGCCTTGACCCAAACTATTTCAACAATTGTGGGTCTGGTCTAAATTAATGTGATTTCCAAAATATTAGTTTTCAGTTACTTACGACTGGGCAGATTTGTTTCTAAATAATCGAACTGAAATATATCGATTTCTCTTAATATATTCATATGTTTCTAATAAGTGGCTAATTGGATTGGGGACAAGAAGCCCTAATAAAAACTACTACTTTTTTAATGATGAAAAATAATTCTAGGATTTTTCAGTATACAAAAACTCATCCAAAATATGATTGGACAATAATATATATGTATGTCGATTCGAAGACTTTTAAACTCTGTCTAAAATGTAATAGAAGCTTGTTAGTAAAATCAATACGCCGAATTATTATATAAATTCGATTTTTATTTATTTATATTAGTTATTTGACTTAGTGTAATTCATTATTTAACTTCATTGCTATCAAGATTTTACTGAATAATTAATTTTCGTTTTGTATAATGACTAGCACTTTAAAAGCTATATATGTGAAACTATTTTTTATATACTCACACAACGTATTCTTTCTGTTTTTGAGTTGATGTCGTATATTTTGACATGGAAAGTATATTATTAGAACTTTTACGGTGAAAGCACACACACACACACAAACACACATACACAGGGAAAAATAAAAGTGAGAAAATTATGTACAAATAGATGTATGTATATCAGAAGTTTTTGTCATTTTTATTCGCGCGAACGTCACACACCTAAGAAAAGCTTTAATATAAGTTAAAGCTATATACCTGCGTAATTACAACAAAAAGCAAACCGTTAAAATATAAAAACAAAACAATAATTATAATTTCAACAATAAATAATGTAATACAATAATGTAAGTACATTTATATATAAATTTGAAAATGAAGAAAATTATTTTTCCTTTTGCTTGTGCTTATATTTATTTGATACCCCGGGGATCTAAATATGTTTCCAGTTTTCATTTTTTTTTCTGCATTAACTTTTCCTTATATACGTCTATACATACATACATAATATACATATTTGTACGAATGTATATGTATATATTGTTTAAAAATAAAACAGGCTTTAGGCCATATGATTTATATTTTCTTTTCCGTTATATTATATTTAAAAAGCGTATATATACGAGAGAAGAAAAAGAGTTTTTCTTCCTTCTGATATGCTCCGTCGTCTTATTATTTATTTAAATTATGAAGCGCGTAATTTTACTTATTTTCTCAGATACGTTTTGTTATAAAAACAATGTATATCACATTGTGTGTGTGTGTGTGTGTATGATTAAATAATCAATATTTTATGTAACCTTCGCTTTAAGGACCATTTCCAGTTTAAAGAAAATTTGAAATCTTTAACTATAGATAGTATAGCTGCAGTTAACTAAAGCTTCGTTTGGCACTCGTCTCAACGTTTCCTGTATTCTGTATAATTTTTACACCATCTATCGTTTACACGTCTGTTGTATGTACAAGCCTATTGAAGGTGATCCTAAAACAGAACATAGTGGTTTATTAACTAACCAAAAATAGTACAACTGAATGTGGCAATGGATAAAATTGATTCAAATGATTATTTAGTTTATATACCAAAAAGCACATCTATCCAATATACTAATTCCGATAAGTCATAATTTCCTCGATTCAGTCATAGTCATAAAAATCATAGACATGAAAAAGTTATCGTTGAATTATCGTGCTGATTCAAGAAGAAGAATTTTATTTCTTGCCTCCACCGCAGTGTTAGTGATACCGAACTTAAATGTATTGAATAATTGGTGAACTTGACAGAATGTGCATGTAGTGGGTTATTTCAACTATCGCGACTTAATTCTAAAACTTAACCATGAGAACTATACACATCTATGGTTATGGATATGACCACTTAAGGAAACTTTTGAATTTAGATTTCGCGAATGTGGAATTTGTTTAAGATATCCCTATACTCGAAGTGATGACGGGTCGTATATATTGGGAGCCGTGATTTGATAAAAATGTTAGTTTGTTTAATCGTATGACTCGACATTTACAAGTCATCTACGTCGACATGTCGGTGGGACAGTATTAGTATAATGTATCTTTAGGAAATTTAGAACTATGTACATTTTGTCTTTTAATCTGTTACGAACATTTCTTTGATTTCATAACTATGCAAGAGATAAAATTAAAACTGAAACGGTCAAATTGTTATTTGTCATATACGGAATCGCTATTTAATAAAATAGTTCCTCTCCTACTTTCGCCTGATCAGATAATTTTAATGGTAAGTAACATCGGTTCTACCTAAAAACAAGATTAATTGCAAAGTTTTACCAACAAATGTTAAGGAATTCCTTAAATACATTTTTTATTTGGAATGAGTTAAAAATAAACTAATTTAGAAATGGTATTGAAACTGTAATGGATTGGAGTGATCAAATCTTTTAATAATAATTTTATGAACTAACGTTAATGACCTAAACTTAAATAAAATCGAAAGCATCTGAAATAACTAATTTTGCAAGATAACTCGGCGGTTCTAGAATAAAGCTTGATGCAATACTGCTGAATTTTTAAACTGGGAAAGTCAATTCCCTAAGACACGGCGTAAGGTATCGTGTCAACGGCTAGATGCAGAATACCGAGCACATGAAAAGATATATCGCAGGAAAATAGCAAACGAAAAACATTGGTTGAAATCGAACGTGGAGGTAAAATGCCAGCTTTAAAAATTAAATTTAATTTATTATTACTTATTGGAATTTTAGTAGATACTAAATTATAAGTTTGAGTGGTTTTTTTTAAAGTGAAATTTCAAGTAGATTTGTACTATGGAGTCGATTTACATTTTACATTTTGCAGACTTTTTACGGATTTTACAGCAATTTAAATATTAATTAATAAATCTCAAACATTGATTAGAAAATAATTTTTTCTTGTATTTGGTTGTGATTGAGTAGAATATGAATTATATATTTTGAGTGGAACTTTTTAAGTTAAAGTTAGGGTGCAATTTTTGCTATGAAAATGAGATTTATACATCATTTGAATGCAATTTAAATTATAAGTATTATTTGAGTTTGTATAGACTTCGAAGTATGTACTTTTTGACTGGATTTGCTTAAGTGGAATTCCAGATTAGAACCCTAGAGTGAATATTTTGAATTATAATTTAAGGTATAAGAATTTAAGTCAAGTTTAAATTTCACTTTAGAGCGAAATTTACGTAAATTTGAAACAAAATCTTTAGTTAAATTAAACGACTGAATATGAACCAAAGTTGAATGCAACTATAAATTATGTTTAAGGCTCTACTTTACTCAATTTGTGGAAACATGCGTATCTTACAAATCGTTTTATGGCCACTTAAACTTAGGCATTGGCTTAATTTTTTTAAATAGCAAAGTTAAATATATTTGCAAGCGAGTAACACACGCTTTTTTTTAAATTCGCTATAGTTTTCTCGTAATTGCGTCTCAAAGTTGATGAATTTTTGACAAAAACCATTCACTCACAAACCAAATTTATCAATATTTTTCCACTAATCTGTAAAAGTTTTATATATGGTTACGTTCAGGAAGATATTATCTAGCGATTAACACACGTTTTTATAGAAATTCGTTCTAATAAGCGAGAAAATTGAAAATTTAATTGAAAACTATTTTAAATCGATAAGCTGACAAATCAATTTATTGAAAAAAATGTATCTTCGATGTAAAAATGGTTTAGGAATCAACTAAATATCGTATTTTTTAGTTCATCCCTTTTTAACTAGATGTCATAAGTCGCAAAAAACAATTTTTTCATGGAATATTTTGTAATTTTCGTTAGCGGAGATTTACACTATTTCAAATTTTATTTTAGACGCATTGTTTGGCCTTTAAATATCGACATCAATTGTGATTTTTGTTCTTGGTAAAGTAGAGCCTTAATCGCATTTGTATTTGAATAGCTTTTCAACTATGTTGAGTGGATTTTCAACCGCGTAGATTACATTGCGTAATCTACCTAGCCCATCCCGGCTTCTCGACCGATACTTGTTAATTTCTTGAAAAATTCGTAAGGTACTATACCGTATATTTGACCGGGCATGCCAACTACATCACGATATCCATACAAAAAATGAGGTAAAATGTACGTCTTAACTTGAAGTTGAATGTTAGATGTAGAATTGAAGTCGATTGTTAGAAGTAAGATCTTTCCAACATTCTCAGTAAAAAATTTATTTTTGGCACATGCATTCCAACTGTTAATTTCAACACCTAATTTTGTTTTAGTGTATACCCAGGTTATTGACCGTTACTGAAAACTTGATCTCCGTTCCATTTATAACAATTTTGGTAAAATGGTCGGTGTTTTGTATGTCTTGTATGGTTGCTAGATTGTATGTTTCGGTTCATCAAAAAACTATTATATACACAACAACGGCCCCAGATTCGATCCTTGAGGGACACCTGAAGTTATATTCTAAACATTAGAAAACGAACCAAAGGATACGGTTTGGCTGCGGTCGTTAAGATATGATGAAATGTAATGTAGTGCAGCAGGCAAGCAAAATAATGAATTATCTGTTAACTTTTTAATTAACAGTTGATGGTCAATTTTAACAAACGCCTTACAATAATCAAGCAATACTAGCATACATGCTTGTTTTTGATTAAATGCCCTACGAATATCATCAGTAATATTCGGCAAGGCAGTAATGGGACTGTTGTTCGAATTATCTCTAAAATCGTAGAGAGCGCTGGTAACAGACTAATTGGTCGAAAATCTGATAAACAAGATATACTCTGGTTTTTGGGAATTGGTACTGAAGTGAAACTAGAAGAAGTAATAATACTATTAAATGGACAGAGGGTATGGATTGTTGACTACAAAGATAAATATTAGAATCGCTGAAAAATCAGTAACTAATTTATATTTTTTTTTTGTTAAGTCTGGGTTTGGATTTATGTAATATGTTTCCAAAATGGTTTGATTTATCAATTTAGAAAAGTAAAGAGCATTAGCGTTTTTAATAGCGTTATTATTATTCTCCAACGATTGAAAATACAATTGCACCCAATTATAATGTTAACCTTATCATTGGGGCCAATAAATTGTAAAATTTGTTCCAAGGTAATTCTATTTTTGAAATCTCGGATTATAACGAAAAATCAAACTTAGTGTTATCTGCTTCATACGAAAAATACATAAAATCATGCTCAGAACACCCAACCGAGATCTGTGAAAAAAATCCATTTTTTTAGTATTCACTATCGGTTCACTATTTTGACAAGTGCAACTGTACCTTTCCAGCATTCGTCTAAGATGTAGATTGCATGTAGATTTATTAGCAATGGGATCACAATTCAAGTCACCATAAATTATAATATCGCTGTATCTGTCCATCTATCGATGCATCAGATATATAATCAGAAAGCCATGTTTCGACAAAACATAGAACACTTATTGTGACATCCTAAGTTTAATAATTTGATCAAATTTAGGGAACATGCTACGGCAGATTAATATATTTATTTATAGATATCCAAATCTACATTCCCCGACAGCAGCATAACCCAATACACCACAATAATATAATATCCCAGTCACTATAATTGGTGAACTTGACACAATATGCATATTTATTTATAAGTTAAAAAAACTGTGGCCTGTTCAAAAAATGCAGAACTATGGGCTAAAATAAAATAATTATTTTTGCTTCCATCTTTGGCACTGTTTCTATGCAACCTACAAATTAGTGTGAAAAATAAAATCATTTTTGAGTATTTTTGCTAATTTTGTGGCCGATTTCACCTCGTAATAAATTGGAGCTGAACCGATACTTAAATATGTAGGGTCACGTTTTTTCTGTTGGTCCTTAACAATGCTCTAAGGTTGACTGTTATTTCATGAGCGACCAAAATCCAGACACATTTGGAACTCTTCTAACAGTAATAAAATTAAGAAGTAAAAAATACCATTTACGAACATTTGATAATTCGGAATATTAAATTTTTATTTTAGACGTGATGGCGTGATTTTGTGTTTGAACTCAATTGATTACCGAGCAAATAGCACAGTGGTTAAAGCTGTGACGTTTGGATCTATGACCTTTTGTTGGCATGAAACGATTAAAAGTCTACTCATGTGATATAGATTTTCCTACTGTTATAATGTTATGAGCTACAGTGGTGTATGTCCCCTTATTATTGTCGATATCTAATTTGTTTTCCCGGCGTGCTATACAAAAATGGAAGTTAAACCTAAACTCAGATTTATTGTATATTCCGAAGCACTCTAAGGTTCATACGACTTGACCCACCGAAAGTTATTTACGATCTAACTGGCTTTGGTTGCAAGGTTAGAAAAATGAGATTTTTTCTGATTATAAAAGCTTTTTGCCAAACTTGTTGCATATATTGGTGGTCAGCCTAATATTTGTAAAAAGGAGTGGTAAACCGACATAACATCTTTCAATATTCTCTATTATGTGGCATATTTCCGAAGTATATGTATATTTCACAAAAATTTTAATGCCCGGGTAAGAAACAATTGATTTGTGCCCTTGAGCTTTCCTAATGCTTAAGGGAAATTATTTAGAAATGTTCTATGGCGGGATAATTTCACTTACCAAAATCAATCAATACCAGATAATTTTATAACATGTATTTCAATTATTACCTAAATGTTGTTTTTCATTTTTACCCTTGAGCATATAGTTCTCAACCCTATAAATTTAGTAATGTGTTTCCCAAACTAAACTATGAATTCAGCGTCAAGTTTTATTGATTGGTATTTAGCAACTGGAGTTATAAACCAGATAACAATGTAATAATTTTATATTTTGTAACCATAACTCTATAAGGAATATACGAGAAAATATTATGCAATACGTTTATGCTACTAATCAGGATACAATTACCTTCGGCAATATAAAATAAAAACAAATAATTGGATTAGTCATCAAACAAATTACCACTTTACTACAGGTACTACACAACTATATGTATGTCAAATAAAATCAAAATAGTATTTGTAGTAACAATTCAAAATGGACATATTAAATTCAACCTTCTATTCCACAAACCATAAAAAATATTCATACAACATATTTTGTACGTCATATTATTTTTAAGGTTTGCTGTATAAAGAACAAAACAAAAAGAAAATTCTTCTTAGTAAAAATTAATGAGTGAAGATAAAATTGAAAAATGAAAATAATAAAGAAAAACAACAACAATTTGGGGATGAGGAGCCACACAAAGAATATAAACAATACCATAAACCAAAATAAAATACCTGTTTCTCCATTTTCTTTATATAAATCAATACGTACATACATATGTACCTTAAGCTTTTGTATATTATACATACACATATGCATATATATGTATATACATAAATAAGACGAATGAAGAAATTATATTACCTTAATATTTTCTAGGTTACATTATCCTTTTCAAATTATGTAAGTGTATATGCCATAGAAAGGAGAGAAAACACCGAAACTATTATAACAAAAATTTGTATATGGCGTGGAAAAATCAATAATCAAATGATGTGAGCTTTATGTACATATGTATATAGGAGGGAGCTTTTTATCGTTTTTATGTATGGTAAATGATGGATAACACACATATAGATATATATTTGGGATCAAAATTACAGCTACTTCCGTTTTTTATTTTCGTTTTGTAGTGTGTGTGTGTATATATAGTGTGTAGAGTGAATTATGTATCTCTGTTGATATTAAAATTTTTTGTATTTGGTCATAGCGGGTGGGTGAATACTAAAATTGTTGATTCTTACGTTGAATCAATCATATGGCACTCCTAAGCATAACTGTTTTCATTTATATACATTTTTTGTTGCCATTTTTTTGCTTGCTTGCTTGCTTGTGACACACGCAGTGGTTGAATGTGATAAAAATAATAATGTGCGGTATTTTGAAAAGCCTTGGGTTTTTTTTATATATTTTCGGTTGGAAATATAAATCGATAGATTATTTTTTAGGCGATATAAATCAAATCTTTTTAGAAATATTTTTGTTGTATATATCTAAGTCTCAGGGATATTTGTTCTTTGTTAGCATTTTGATTATCTTTAAGTGTGTGTTAGTTTAGGATCGATATATCTGAAATTTGTCACCTTTTTAGTAAAATTTGGACAAAGTGTAAATTTAACTCATCTCAATGTAACGTTTGTGTTTACGTCGATAATTAAGACAACGTCAAGAACTTGCGATATTTTTTTGCGTTAGACCTCGAATGAACCAGTTCACCAGTCCAGTATATGTTTGTAATAGATAATAAAATAAGTCATCCAGATTACATTGAATTATTGAAATTCTAAATTTCTAGAGATAAATTATGAAAATATAAAAAATTAAAACTTTTCTAACATAACTTAATTTTTTGAGAGGATAAGTTAGATTAAAATGTGTGGAATATAGTTTAAAAATATCGTCGTTCTAGTATCATTTACAAAATCACACTATATATATGAATTGTCTACATTATCGACGTTGTTGATGTTATCTATGTTGTCTATATGGGTTGTCGACGCGGCAATACAATAGGGCAAACCACTTTCGGGCGTTGTTTTGCAACTTGTAATAGCCACCAACAATTTACTTCTTTATTTCCACCAACGATTTAACTCTCCGCATGCTTTGTCACATCAGACAAAAACTTTTACTTACAAGCAGGTATTACTTACACTATTCTAAGCGATAAAAGCTGAAAATTGTGGCCAATTACCTCCATGAAATGTGCTCAAGCTTTTCCTCCCGAATGATGAAAGCTTACTTACTTTGGTTGCCATGATTGTTGTGAGCTGGTCATCGAAGAGAAGCCACTTTGAAGCGGTTCGAAATTGTATAGAATATGCAGATTTGATGTATACCTTCAAATTCAACTCATTACTCAAGTTCAAACACAATTTTTCATTTTTTCCAAATGTTGCTTAACTCACTTAGATTGAGTAACAAATCAACGTTGAAATACTCTTTGAATTAGAATTAAAATTGTATTCTAGCCCATACTAGAATTTTAGCTGGAATTTACTTAACAAAATCCACTCAACATAGTTCAAAAGCTACGAAATACGATTAATCATAATGTAAAATGCACTCAACTTTTGTTCATATTCCGCTGTAATATTAAATTATATCACTCGTTTAATTTAACTAAAGAATTTGTTTCAAATTTACTTAAATTTCGCTCTAAAGTCAAATTAAATTTATTTTTATAACTTAAATTATTTTTCAAAATCAAACTCAAACTATAAAGAAACTGCACTAAAATTATGTTGAAAAATTGCTTTATTTTCACTCAAACAATTCCATTTAAGGTTTTGGCTCAAATTCATACTCGGATTCTATTCTGGATTTCACTTAACAAATCCACTCAGAAAATTTGTATATTTCGCAGTCTATGCAAACTAAAATATGAGTAAATATTTATAATTTAAATTACACTCAAATAATTTATCTCAACTTCATAGTACAAATTGTACTCTAAATTTAACTTGAAAAGTTCCACTCAAAATATATAATTATAAAAAAATTAAATTTTGGAAAGCGGGCGTTATTACCCCCATCTGACATTTTCAAGCAACGTTTTTCGCTTGCTTATTTTCCTCAGTATCTCGTTCCAGGTGCTCGATATTCTGGGCAACCATTATAGAGCATTTGTATAGCCTCATGTGGATCTAGCCCATACGCCGATGCTCATTGATTTCATGCTCAATATATTTTAATGTTTTAAAGCCAATTTATAAGTTCAGAAGTATTGCTAACATCAAGCTTTAAATCTGGTCATCGGTATAATTTAAAACTAGTTCACTAAATCACTCTATCAACCGTCTACATTATTAACGTTTCTTCGAATTGTCTACTCTGTCTATGATACCTGCATTACCTACAGGTTGTCGATACGTGAACGTAGAAACAATCAAGTTACACATATTTATTTAAAAATCAGGCTGTCATTCTCTCTTCCAAGCCACAAAAATAAAAAATTATTAAATTTTAAAGGTTTTGGTCCAGGATTTGGGAAACAAGTGGTGTTGGGTTTACTCAAATGACAAGTAAAATTCAGTTAAGTCTAAAAATTAGTAAAATACTAAAGAGAATTGATGTACATGGTCTGAAGTTGTAACTGTAGTGTTGGTAAATTGAAAACTGGACACAAATTGGACTTTTCGTATTTTTTGAATAAATCCCATAACAATTTTTAAGATTTGGTACAAGATCCAAACCGCGGTCAAAATGAATTTTAGAGTGTCGATATTTTGCAATTGTTTAGTAAACACATTGCGGTTTTTAGTCATGGCATCATTTTCGATTTATAAAAAAGTAACGATTGCCTTGTTTGAATGGGCCTGAATTTTTTGAATATGAAACTGCGAAAACTAATGATTGAATCAATAGATTCAGAAGGATGAGAAAAATTTCCGTAGAGGAGCTTTTTTTTGAAATGTATGAGAACAAAAGGATGACAATGGGGCAAACACGAATCAATAAAGCAATGGCGTTTTATCATTCAAGTGGACAGGAGGTTTATCCTCAGCTCTGATTCTATAACGAAAAACAGGGAATGGCAATTTACAGCGATTAAATTTTGAAATATTTACAAATATACAAAGTCATGAGCAGTAAAATGAAATTGCTGTAAATTATTATTTGATAAATTTCTCTGGTTGAGAGAAGGATTAAATTAAAGGTTCAAGTTTTTAATATGATCATCAACAAACCCACAAAATCTCCATGGACTATTTATCATAGAAACAAAAACCGAGCAAATAGCGCAGTGGTTAAAGCTGCGACATTTGGATCGGGAGGTACCGGGTTCGAATCCCAACAGAGGGGAATGAATGTTAGTTTGAATGTGGGTATTGCACCGTGGGCCCATTAGTGGAATTGAGTGCTGGAGTAAAATCCGCCCAATTTTATTTATTTTTTTTTATCGCGGAAACAACAAGCCGCAGTTTTCATAGAAAATTTAAATGCACAGCAAATAGTTGAGAACTTTATACTTCGTGATTAAAATTCGTTAAAAAAAATTCATAAATAAATTTAAATGTTTGATTTTGCAAAATATTTTAGAATTCAAATCTAGAATTTCTAAAAATAGAAATTTCGATTTAGAGATTTTATTATTGAATTTAAAAAATATTAAGTTCCATACGAATTCAGAATTTTAGAAATTGATGTTTGTACTAAAATTTTAAGAACTAAATTGCAGTAATTAAGAATTATGTATTAATTAAAACTTAATTAAAATTAAAATTAATTGAATTTGGATTTTAGAATTTTTAAAATACTGATTTTCGACTTAGAATTTTTATTTAAAGAATTAAGGTTTACGAATTTAGAATTGGAAATGATTATTTCAAAATTTAAAACCAACAACTGTCTGTTTAGAATTTTATGTTAGGTCTGACATTTTTCAAACTTGGATGTTGTAAAGGATTCACATCTTCGGTAAAATTTAAATTGTTATCATTTCTAAATCTAAATTTTTTAGAATAAGCGCATTTGATTGTGGAACTTTAAGTTCTTAAGTTAATTAAAATAACATCATCATTTGTAACATTTCATTCTTTAGAGAGCGCAAGCACTGGAATTGGAATAGGCATAGAAAAGTTTGCAAGTACGTGTTAAAGGTGAATGGTTGGATGATAATTTATTATTCTGTTGAGTAAACAGTTTTCGTAGAGAAACATTTTCTGGGACGAACCAATAAAGCTAATGCGCTCCTTTACCATTTAAGCTGACAGGAGCATTGGAGCCTTAGTCCTAATTCTATAGCAGAGGACAGAGAAGGACAGGATTCTTCATTGAGAGCAGTATTATATTTAATTTATATTTTCCGCGTTTCCAATAAGATCATCGATTCAAGATTTCTCTAGATTTTGAAGCCGCTGTAGACTCGGACTTCTAGCCTAGTATGTCTCCATGGACTAGGGTAGAATCCCGAGTAGCAATATTTTTTCTAAAATGAATTTTAAGTTCTTCTTCAATTTTCTGAAACTGCAGTTCTCATAGAAAATTTGAATGCATATCAAACATTTGAAAAGTGTTTGATAGCTTAAAAAGTGATTAAAAAGTTCAAAAAATGCTTGAATAAAATAAAATTTTGACACATTAAAGTAATGTGTCAAAAATTCGCACTTAGAATGCTAGAATTTATGAAACGTTTTAGAATTCAAATAAAAACCTTATTGTTGATGTTTTTTAAATTTTGACCTGTTAGTTTGTAAACTATAATTTCTGGAATACGAAACAATTAATTTAAATTCGTATAGTTTAGAATCTATGGTTTGAGGTCTGACAATTTTAAAAGTTGGATGTCTTAGTTAGGAATTATGTGTTAAATCAAATTCAAACTGTTATCAATTATAAATCTGAACTTTTTAGAATAAACAGCATTGGTTTCTGGAACTTTGAGTTTAGGTTTTCTGCAAACAAATCAAAATTCTTTAAGACTTTATAAATTGATTTTAATAGGCGTAGAACTAGGCATAGATTGAACGAACAATCAATAAATTTACCAAGGATATGAAAAATTGGTAGGCATGTGTTAAAGGTTAATGGTTAGATAATAATTTATTATTCAGATTCTAAAAATTCTACCTTTAATTTAAATTGATTTGTAAAATGTCAATGCCACCCACACACACACACACACACATTAATTCAATTTGAAATATTTTCATAATTTATTAAGTGATTTTGATTTAATTTTTTTTGTCGAAACCATTGAAAGTGTTAAAGCTCAATTAGGATTGAAAAATTGGTTTTCACCATCTCGATTTTTCAACAAATAAATACACACAGTAAATATCACCTAGTCCCGGGAGGCAATAACAGTTTGAAAAGAGCTTTTCAGAAAAAAAAACAATTTATTTTTGATCAAATTGATTTGAATTTTTTTGTTTGTTTGAAAAACAGTCAGACAAAATTCACAGAAGTATAAAACAAATATATATTAAACTTTTTGTTATATGCCATATCGCCATGTCTCGGCACATGTTACCGTAATTGTATTATATTATGTGAAAAATCTTTCTCGTTTATACTATAGCTTTATGCGTACATATACATATACGTATATATTTTGTATATAACCCATATGGTATATATAATTATGAGAAGCTCGAAAGTTTCAAAATCTTGGAAAGAAAAACAAATTGAACCAAACGAAGTTAAGAAAATTATTTCACAACGCAATAAAAAGTTTGTCTCATTTCCTCGCTATATATATATGCAACGTATACATACTTGTATATAAAAATCCCAAACTCATGTACATATATACGCCGTTATCGATTTTCTAATTTTCGTGCGATTTTTCTTAAAAGCCAAAATACCAATTACCACCTAAAATGAAAAACAAAATCCAAACCAAAGTATATTTTCATGCGATAACAACGTATATGTGACCTCTACTGTAATATGATTGTGACCGAGCTAGAGAATTCTCAGGTCTTAAAATTTAGCGTGTTTTGATTTTGTGAACTTACTTTTTTATATATTTTTGTCGTTGTAGTATTTCTGGTGTACGTAATCCTTGTATATGGTATATAGTTGAGTAATTATAACAAAATTTATAAATTTGAAACACGATTTTACTTTCTTTTTTCCTTGTACTCTTGTGTGTACATAATATTATACACAACACACATGTATGTATCCAACTTAACACCGAAAATTCATTTTGAAATCACAAAAATACAAAAATAATATTTTTCACAAACAACAACAACAACGAACATAAAAATGTTTTTCATATAAGTTACAAAAAAAAAAAAAAAAAAAAATATTAAAAAGAAAAATTATTTTCTGACTCATACATCAGTTCCACAACCTTCTTGATAACCTTCATCAGGTGAATTTCTATTGTTAGTCATAACACGTTTTAATGCTGTTATCGGTGGTAGAACAGATACACCACCGCTATGCCATACCCGTAACGTTTTAGCATTCGTTGGCATTACATAAGCTGGTAATGTATTATTTTTAATTATTTTATTCTCATTACTCTCTGTCATTGGGATTATTAATGATTGTGATGATTCGGTTAATGTTTTTTTATGTAGCTCATCAGTTGATACGGATTTTCGTCTCCGACTGCTGCTCGTCGCCGTCGTCGTCGTCGTTGTCTTCGTCATCGCATTTTCATCATTCATTTGATGATAATTTCCTAATTCCTCATTTAATAATATTAAATTTGAATATGTTGGATTAGTAGTCGCATCACTATTATTGTACGTCGTATAATTTGATTGATGCGGATTACGATGATGATGATGATGATGATGCATTATCATACCGCCGCCACCATCACCGCCCATTTCATCCGTTTCAACGTCAACCACACCCGTATTCCAATAATGTAAATTCGTTTGAATCGATCGATCTGAATACGTTGTTATCGTATTACTATTGCCACCGGTCAATATGATCGATGACAATAAATTTGATTCGATTTCGCTTAAATTATTAAAATTACTTAATTTATTTAAATTATGATTTGCTGCTGCTGATGTTGCTGATGTTGTTGTTGTTGTTGTCATCATCGATGATCCGATTGATGCCGTCCGGGTATTACTTATTAAATCCGGATTAATATTTTCTATTGAATTTGTTATTAAATTATTTCGATTTATTAAATTACTATTATTCAACATTAATTCATTATTTATGATCATATCTTGTTCAATAATTTTATCATTACTACTATCAGCACTATTATTTAATGATTTTAATTCTATAATATTATTACTAGTACGTTTTGGTATTTTACTATCAGTCATCGTTTGCAAACTATTATTACTTGTATTTGTATTCGTATATTTTATACGTAATACAATAAATAATATTATTAAAATAATAAATGTAAATAGTAATAAAATTAATATTAAACTAATTCCAATGTTATAGTTTAAATTAAATATTGTTAAATTTGAGGTGGCCATTGTCACGTGTATGGTAAAATTCATTTCAGAATTGCCCGCTTGATTCTCCGCCACGCAATATATATCGTTCGAATCGATCTCCTGCGAATTGGTTAGCACGAGTTTACTCTGTTTCACAAACTCATCCTGAATATGTTCGTAAATGAATATTTTTTGATATGTCGACAGGGCCGAATTATTATCCAGACTTCGACCATTCAAAAACCATTTTATTGTGGCGGTCGGTATTGCTGTGGTTTTACATAAAACTGTTGCATTCGTATTTGACATGACCCGTATATTTTGCATAACCGGCAACATTTGCGGTTTGCATGCAAAATCATCGATATTCATTTCATTGAAATTATGATTTTGTACACGCTTCGGGCCACCCAAACATTTCGGCGCGGACAACAATGGTATATTATTATTGGTCAACCATAATTTTATGGTACGCATTTTGCAATCACAAAACCATGGATTATTATGCATTTCGATGCCGTGCAAACCGGTTAACGAATTTATCGCGTGCTCATTAAATTCGGTTAAATTATTATTGTTGATTTTTAAGAATTGCAGCAGATTTAAATTCTCAAACGATTTGGCCGATATGTGTTCGATGCAGCAGCCGGATAGATCGAGTTTTATTAAATTTGGTACATACTTAAATGCATAATTATCGATGCGCCGAATATTATTCCCGGTCAATAGTAATTCACGCAGTGATGGTATAAATTTAAACGCCTCCGTTGGTATCCGCGTAATTTGATTGAACGACAAATCTAATTCGATCAAATTTAATAATCCCTTGAATGACATTTGATCGATTTTTTTTAAGCTTGAATTTCGTAGAAATATTTTTTGTAAATTTTGTAGTTCAGCCTTTAAAAAAATTTCCTTCGTTAGATATTCAATTTGATTGCCCGATATATCAATTACTTGGGTCGAGGGATCTATATTGTCCGGGATTTTATTTAAATTTACATTTTTACATTCTACCGTTTGTTTGCCACCTTTCCATTTACAAACACAAATATTAGGACATGAATTCTCATTATCATGTCCTTCTACATTTAGTAACATGAATAATAGTATTGGAAATAATAAATTTGTCATTAAAACCAACAAAACAATTTAATTTATTATTTTGGATATTTATTGTATATAAAATCGGAGCTTTTATTAAAAACTTATTAATTTTTGTTTATTCGATAACTATATTTTTGTTGCACATATTAAATTTATATCACATAGAAAATACCAAATCATTTTAAATAATTTCGCATTACAACAAAAATTGTATTCACTTTGCACACCACAAATACACAAATTTTTTTTTTTTTTTTTTAAATAAATAATTAAACATTACATCCTTACGCGAAATAATTTAAATTTCAACTAAACTTCATTTTAAGATTGTGGAAATAGACCAAACCAATTCAGATTATATTCTCCTTTGGTAAATTTTCGGTGAGAGCTTTCCGTTGAGAACATATTTTTCCGTCTGCATTGCGCATAAAGTTTTTAATGGAAAATGTGTTGGAAACGATACAATCGGAATTTTTCTATATACATCAATCGTATCCCACTCGAAAATAATTCGAAGCGCATGAGCTTTTCAAATTGGTGATATTAATGTAATTCGAACAGTCGACGATTTCCTCGCCTATACAAAATTAGAACAGATTTTTGTTTCGAACACACACACATACACAATAAATTATAATTTTAAGATTATGTAAATTATATTATTGTTGTTCTTGTATATATGTATGTTCAAGGATATTCGAAAAAAGAATGTTAAGGATAAGTACACAGTTTTGTTTAGCTGATTTATCTCGTATATATGTATATTTATATGAATTCGGGTGAGGATGAGAGCGTGTTTCGTTACGTAAGAATATTATTAAATCATATATAACTTTGAATGGCATCATTTTCAGGATCTATTAAAGAATGTAATTTTTGTGCTGTACATAATAATAATTTGACCACTGGGTGTGTAATATTATTGATTTGTGTACATGTATACAAATGATAAACTGTACGCCTACACTATTTAAACGGTGCGTATATACTAACCATTTATGCTGCATATATGATGATGATGATGATGATATGATTGAAGTATTATTGATTGCTATACATATTAAAAATTTTGTAGGCGTAGCTCGGCTCCCTATACTCGTATACTAAACATTATGTACTTTACATACTTATAATAATTTTGAAATATAATAACTACCCACAATTAGAATACAATGTTAAAAGCTACATTAGAAACTAATTTCAATTGTTTAAATTTAAATAGATAAATATTTGACATTTTGAAAGCTTTTATATGTACCATACATAATATATATATATATATATATATATATATATATATATATATATATATATATATATATATATATATATATAATATATATATATATAAATATATGTTTTACTAATTTATGGTTGTAATTGCTTTGATGTGACGTGTGGCCTTATTGATTAAAATCGATCAACGCATATGTTATAAAAGAATAGGTGAAGTTTAACATTTGAAAAGCTTTATCACTTAGTTTTTGGTGATGAACTTGGGTTACCCCCAAAAGTTAATTTAATCTTAAGGCAATTTAATTTAATTTGGATAGAGATAAAATCATAATTATTAAATTCCAAATAATAAAGTTTGGTTTTTAAAAATTAATTAATAAATTTAGGAAAAATTTATTAGCGTTGGTGCGAACGCCTATGCATGAAAGAATCAACTTTACGACGGATGTAAAGAGTTCTTAATAAAAATAAAAATTAATTTGAATAATATAATGTTGAATATACCAATTCTATTCAGATGTTGCCTACTATGCTGTATGCTTGATCCTAACCCGCAGTTGAGTGTAAAAACGGAGTCTGCATATCCAAAAATACTCCTGTCTATCCTTGTTTTACTACGCCTTCACGCACCACTCGTTAATTGCCCACATAACACTCTGGGACACCTCTCTCTCGCCTGACTTGATTATTCGATTATGAAGGAATATCTAAGATAGATTTTCTGTTATTTAATATTTTGTATATAGTTTAAGTATTTAAGATTGTAATATTGTTGTGACCGATATACATCACTCTTCCTCCTGCCTTGAAAATCTTCCCAAATACATTGTAAGGTTGAAGGAGGAAATATTTGGAAACAAATGTAATTTATTATAAAATATTAAGGCCTCCGAAATCACTTTCTTTAAACCAAACGCACGGGTAAATTGTTTGTTGTTAACAGACTACTCAGCGGCGCTCTCGAAACAGCTGAAAATGGTCTAGCCGAAATTTGTAAATATTATAGGTACAATAATAATTTGCCGCCAAACAAGATTTCCAGGCGCCAACACATACGAGCCAAATTTTACGCTATCGTACTGTTCACGTGACATTTTATGTAAACAGTGTCAAAATTATTGTTATCAACACTATTGTAGAATGAAATTATCGCAAAAACTGGAAGTGCAAATTACGCCAAATGAAGTTATTATTATAGAAATCGGACACGTCCTAAGCTGGGACATCGTAGGGCGGTTTTAGTCTATCAATAGAAACGTTTACGAATATAATGTTTACGAAAATGACGAATGACTTTGCAAGGTCCTTCGTATACGGAGGGTTAAGCCGGTCGTACGCTGTCAATACGAACGAATACGTAATCGCAATTATTTAAAGATTTGGGAATTCAAATAGGCGAATCAGTTGACTTGTCAATGAGTGTCAATGGGAATTATGTTGCGCATGGCTGCACGAAGCCTTTCGACATAGTTATGTGGATCGGAACTATCCTTGGAACTTGGGTCGAAAAATTCTCCTGGTAATCTGAGATCTTCACCATAAACTGGTTTAGCTGGGGAGCTTTCATCCTAGCAAGACAAAAGGCAGTTCAGTGCACCATTTAATTGTAAAGGGATTTTTTAAAGCCCGAGAGAACTTGAAATTGTAAAAAATAACACAAAAAATTAAATTCTAATCAAAAAATTTTTTTATTCGAAAGATCAGTACATGGCATTATTATTTGAAAATGATTTCAGGCATCTGGACGTCCAATTTTGGGTCACTTTTCCGAGCACTGTTGGCCGTGTGTCTCGAATAACACGAACAATGCTGGCCACCAAGGCGTCAATTGTTGCAGGTTTATCAGCATAAACCAGTGTAATCGAGAAGTGTCAAATCGCATGACCTTGGAGGCCAATTGACAGGTTCCTTTCCCGAAATCAACTTCGCCAAATTTTGATTTTAATAAGTCCTTGGTTGCGGTCGCCGTATGGCACGTCCACGTAGCACCATCCTGTTGAAACTATACATCTCGTCCGGATCAATGTCATCCATATTTACAAACAAAAATCTTTGATTGAGTCCCAATTCTTGCGAACGACGATGAATCGATAAATTTGAATCTTCTTCCACACTTTCGTTTACAGCGGCGATATTCTCTTCAGTACGCACATTACTTCGACGTGTTGATATTATTGCTTCCTCTAGAGAATATGTGGTACGAAATCTATCCACAGTTCGACAAATGGCTTGCTCAGATGAACGATTATGTGAGCCATAAAAATCACGAAGTCTTCTTTAAGTTGCGCGAATAGACGACTGATATTCAAAGTAAATTTTAATAAATTCGTAGAGTCGGTGTAATTTTTCGTCCATACCATTTGCCTGCGTATGATAGGCAGGGGTACGAATATTTTATGAGCACCTAGTAAACGCGCAAGTTCAGAAAAGAGTTTGGACTTAAATGACTGACTCGTTCTGTTGTGATTTCCAGAGGTATCCCCAATCTTGAAACGTATTGCTCAACAAGCAAATGATCGATTGACGCCTGTTGATATTTCGCAATAAATTGTAAATTTTGTAAGGATGGTTTCGGTTTGGTTTTCGTATATAGTTTTAACGAACCGAAACAAATAATTCTTTATATCCAGGCAAATAAGACAGTGGTACAGGTACCAGGTTCGAATACTAATGGCGGGCCGTAAAAGGGATCCTATTGGTCTCAATCATGTTGATGATAAGCACATCTATGATCCCCTCTGTGTGCAGAGTGCAAAATCCATGCGATGAGCCATGTTCATATCAGTACATCCATCTTCCAATGGGCTAGTAATGGTTTACGTTTAAGGTAACGATGCTAAATGCGAACTGCGAAACCGTTGAGCCTTGTAATCCAAAACAAGTAGAAAAATTAAAAAACGTTTTGCTTCTTAAATAAATTGAATTTAACTTCATCAAGTTTTTATAAAGGTCCATGATCCAATAATACAAATAATTTGAATCGGTTTCTCGTGATCGTAGCTACCATGTTCGAAAAAATCGTTTACGATAAAATTATATTTGGGGCGTATATTTCAATTTCGTCGGATCGTCGAAAAATCGAAGAAAAATTGGAAAAATCTTTAAATGAAATCGTTCGTATTAGCTTTCCTGAAACCTCCCCTTAAATATCAATACCACCAGTTCGTGTGATATCATCAATTTATTTATTCTAAATTTATAATGTTACACAAAGCAAAAGAGCATCATTATATAGCTGGTTTTTATCCTAACCGGTTTGAAAACCGGAATGAAAAGTATTTCGGTACGGGAACAAAAAATCTTTTGGAACTGAATCCAAATCTACAACGATAAATATAACGGTTCGATGCTCAGGTCTGAGCTAGATTTATAGGATCTAGATTGAAGGCCTCTATTGTGGAAAAGTGATCGCTCATCCGTGACAGTTTGTCAGCGATCACATTTTTCTTATACCTTCTATATGGTGAATATCCATACTGAACTGAGCGATATAGTCAACATGATCTATAGAGGCTTATTAGGCTTATGATCTATATAGACAGTAAATTGTCTACCTTCCAGGAAAAAGCGGGACGGTTAAATAAATAGCACGGAGAAAAAAATCCCGAAGATTGCTAACAATCATAGACCTGCTCCTAATGCACTACCAGATGCATTAGTGAGATGCTCATCAATGTCGAGTTGGCATTTGCAATTTTAATTTGGGCGAAACACATCCTTTCACTCGTCGCACGAAGAAAAACATGTTTTGTTGTTGGGCATTTTGTTTAATGTTGCCAATGATTCGGTTACCTTTGGAATGAATAAATATTATGTTGTAATTAAACCAGTTATACCATTTAGGGTAGTTTGGAGATTGAGAAACTAGAGACCAGGAACATAGAAAACGCAATTTGAAATTTGGGCATTCATTCCGATCTAGCTTAACTGGGTTTAGCCTGAGTCATCTTGAACATGGAAGTAAACTTCGGTGTAAATGTAGGGCAATTATAATGTAGGGCGATTATATTAAGAAAGGAACATCTTTGAAAGCAAATTATATCCATTTTTAGCAGATATGTGGACTATAGTGGAGGTGTTTTAACCTTTGCTGTCATTGCATTTTCAGCAAGATTCATCTTGTAATCTTAAAGACATTTTCCAAGTTGGTCGACGAAGAGACCATATTTTGTTGGGAAATCATCAGTATACCGATAATCGGTCTGTCAACTGATGCAACTGTAGAAATGTGTGGAAATTACCGCCATAATCCAATGTTAACTTTCAGCAATTTAGTCCGGTATGTTTAAATTACTGAATCATTAGCGGAGGGAAGGTCCAGGCCGGGGTCTATTTTAGACGAGTCGTCGGAAAATATTTTCCGATGAGGACCTAAATATCAGCATTTCTGTAAGAAATGAGACAATTAAGTTAGTAGCACTCGCTATGTGAGATTTGTTTTGTGAACTATTTTTATAGATTCCGAATTGTTGCTATTGGTGGTTCTTCGAGTGTCTGTCATACATCGCTGATATTAACGTAGATTCTAATTCTAGTGGTTCATTTACTGTCCACACCACTTTTTCACTATCCAACAAAAAAATTCCATAATCATGAAACAAATATTAGACCATAAGTTCATTTTCATCCATACAAACTTCAACTAACTCAAAAATTGAAACCGAAACGAAATGAAGTTATTTCAAATCCTCATTTATTCGCACGAAGCAGAATATCATCCTCCGTAAGAGTCACTGTTTGGTGTGGTTTATGAACTGATGGTATCATTGGGCGGGCCGTTGTTCTTTGAAAACGAACAGGAAAATGTCCTTACAATGAAAGAGGAACGTTATTGCAACTGGTTTTATGTGGGCCAAATTATATGAATTCCATGTCAACGACCTTTGTTTTCAACAAGACGTAGTGACATGGCACGTAAATGCGTGCAACAATCCATTTATTGACAACAAAATTTGCTGATCGCATAATTTCAAGAAATTGTGAAGTTCTTTGGCCGCCAAGAAGCCCGGATTTAACAACGTTTGATTATTTTGTGTGGGGTTATATGAAAGGTCAGGTCTATGTTAATCATCCACAAACAATTTCTTAACTTAAAAACAACATTCGAGCTGAAATTGAAGCCATTGATCTGTTTTTATTGGAAGAAGTCATCGGAATTTTTGATATTCGGGTGCAGGGCAGTAAACGAAACCGTGGTGGGCATATGAACGGTATTGTATATAGAAAAAGGACTAACAGATGGCCCACCCTGTACTATAAATTTAAACTTTCGAGCTTTTTGCGCTTCTATTAGTATTATTTGTTTGTTATTATTTATAAATTATAGTAAATGGAATTTTTAACAATGGCAAGTACCTGCACACAGTAATTTTTGTGTGTTTTGCTATGTGAATACTTCGAAAGGTTGACTAAAATTTGGTATCGAGAAATTTACTGTATTTTATGTATATTGTCTATACTTGGAGCGATTTGGAGCTTTGTTGATTTGAAACAGACCTGAAATGGTGAACCTTTTATATGTGTTAGATTTAAGTAATTTGAATGGATTTCTTCTTGCCAATTGAAATTCAGTAAACTGTTCATAAATTTTATGTTATATTATATCAAAATATAGTGTCTTTCTATATTACTCTAAAGTTTAGTGACTTAAAGCTTAACTAACTGACAGCGTTAACTGTGAAAAGTTTGAACAAATTTTTTATGAAAGCTCTATTTGATTTGATTAGCTTTGATCAACTGGACGTCTTTCGTCTCATACATATTAAATATTGTCCTTATATATTCTAACTGTATGTATATACAAAAATGTATCGTTCATAATATTTTATATAGTTGCAAAATTTTCAAAACTTTGTTTTATTTATTCTTTATAATAAATAAAAATAATGTATAAATACATACGTCTTGGCATAGTATAACAAAAATGTACACAAAAAAGCACAAACGAGAGCAAAAAAAGAAAGAAAAAGCTGCAACAAAAAATGTTTAGTCAAAAGAAAAAAGTCTATGTATATGCTTGAAAACTATAATATGAATACAACCATTCCAGGTAATAAACATTTAAGCAATAAAAACGAGCAGGTACATACATATAGTGTATTATGTAATATATAAAATATAAAGTCAAGTGGAAACTAATATAGAAAAACGAGTTGGATATAAAAAAAATAGAAAAGCTCTGAAAAAAAACAAACGAATTTGTTGACAGAAATGTTGTTATTAAAATCAACTGAATAAATATTAAAATGAATTTTTTACTACATATACTCTGGAAAATATTATGCTCCGATGGAAAATTTAAATATAGTTTATAGACCTATCTAGGATATTTTTAAGCTTTTGCACCTTTTCGCTATGCTTGTCCTCTATACATTTTATATATCCTCGTGTGTAATACAATAATATGGGCGATGTTGACCTAAAATATATACATATACACACTTGTTATTTACGCTAAAATGAAAGCTCTTTAAATTTCATTGTCATTTATGTACATGTATGTTTATAAAATTCGGTCTAAGTTCACGATTCTTCTCTATACTATATACATATGTATACATAATATATTGTATGTACATATATACGGGATTAAATAAGAAAGTCCGTAAATAAAGACTGTATGTATACATATAGAAAATGAAAATAAGTTTATCAGACGACAACGAACCTAGTGGCTATATATAGTGTTATGTTTTATCATTGACCTTTGTGATTGTATGGACCGAAACCAGTATGTATGTACATATATATATTGAGATATCTGATTTTATTCGTCATCCAATTTTTCTCTGAGGTTATCTCAGAGAAATTGCTTCATTATAATGTTTATTATTTGAGTTTTTAGTAGAGCTATGTATGTATGTATATAATTTATATACAATATATGGATGGAAATGGTTTTATTAATGCTTGATGAGATGAGACATTTCTCGAGTGAATTTATTTATTTGCCCAATTCTAAATAATGTTACCCCAAAAATATACAAAAAAAATTTCATTTGTTTTGCATATCTCCCAATTTATGTGTATATGTTGCGTCTCTCTGTTGAACACATATAAAATTCGGGGAATCTTATTTAAAAGGTTGGGGACATTTTTCTGTAAATAATATGTTTGTATGTACCTACATACTCGTATTTTAAAATAATTTTGTACAAAAAAATTCGAAAAATTCAAGGTGTATTCATTATTAAATAAAATAGGATTATAAATTTTTAATAAAATTAAAATTAGACTTAAAATCTATAAGTAAATCTGGTATACTTCTTAAATTTTAAAAATGGTTTTTAAATTCTTATGCTTAATCTTAAACCTGAAAAAATTTCGAATTTTAGCAAAAAAAATTAGGGCGTTATTTTTATAGTATAATAAGCCATATGAAACAAATACCACATTATTATTATTTTTTGTTATTTAATTATTATTTCAAAATGTCTTATTCTCGTTACCATATTTTAAATGCGTCAGGAATTTCATTGTCATGAAATAAAAAATAAACGCCCTAATTTTTTTGCTAACCTTTTTAATTCTATCGACATTTGGTGGTTAATATCAATAAAATGCACGTCAACTTTAATGCTTAGCAATAATTTATTTTATGAGTTAACTAAAAGATAACACTAAATTTATTTAATTACGAATAACAACAAACACTAATTTAATTAATTCACTTATTTAGCGTCACAATAATTTCTTTATTACACTTTAATAACACTTTATATACCCTTAACTTTCACTGTTTCCTTTTTATTGTTACTAGCACTATCACAGTTAAAACACAACTAACTAACTCCTAAAATGTTATCTCGTATTTATACCAAATATTGTTACCTTCTAGAATATTTCACAATGTTCGAGAAGGTCTAGACTATTCTTGAATAGTCATCCAATTATTACAGTTTACATTTACAGTAGTGTCGCTACTCATATGGAGATGTCGCCTCAATCGTATAGCTTCACCCTCTACCTAATCCTGATTCGCTCCGAACAGAATCCAACTGATCTCCTCTGTAGAGTGCTAATCGCACTAAGTGCACCACATTCATTTTTTCTCTTTATCCTTTCTTAATCCGGTAAACAAGGTCGTTTAGACCTTTGAATTACGATGTAAGGTTCATCCTATAAAGGTTGTAGCTTTGATGAAAAACCCCCTACGATTGCAGGTTTTAATGTCATACTAAATTTTCTTCTTTGAAACTACTGTTATTTATGCGCACATCAATCCGAGCCATCATTCGTTTACCTGATAATCGTATTTTCTCCCGTGCAATTGCTTCTGAGTTCGATTATGAGTTCCTTATGAAGTCCATCCCAAAGATGATCTCCCGTATTCCTCCTTTAATTAGATCTTCTCGAACAAACGTTTCAGCTGCTCCTGTATCTAGGGTTATAACACAATTCTTCCCGTATACATCACTTTTAACTGTTAAACCGTCTCCTCCTCGTCCCAATCTCGTTACAAGTATGTAATTTCCTTGTTATTCGATCCTCGATGTACCAGAGATTCTCCTTTAACAACTATCTGCTCCAAACTCCGTACTTTAACGTTTCCGTCAAAAATTTTTTGCTCCTATTCTGGAATTCCTGTCTGTGATTTTTCTTCAACTTGTAGAACCACCGACTGCATCGTATTCACCTTTCACCGTATAGAGCGGTATGCATCTGCTGAAATCCCTTGTCTATTATTTGTTCTCGTTTTAGACTCCTCTGATCAATTTTTTTACTTAATTGATCAATTATCTGCTTCCTGTCCTGATTCCACTGTTGAATAACAGCAATTAACTGCGCAATATGCAAATTTGAAAATGGTATTGGTACAACCTCCACTATACCACTTATTTATTTTCTCGATCCTTTTTTGCTTGGTCCGAAAACGTTGCTTCATCGAAACTGTAACCAGCTGGATTAATACCATCCTTCTCCAAGACTTGAAGTAATCGTTGCTTCAATACATTTTTCTGACTGGCCGTTGACAAACCACGCCGCTGCCACTTCTTCTTTAAATTCTTGAATAGTCTAGACATATCAGTAGTGTCACTACTCATATAGAGATGCCACCACGATCGTAACAATATGCACCGGCAGTTGGAGTTTGGCAACGCTAAATTCAAATCAGTTGATTTGTATTTGAATTTCACTAATTTGTTTGTTGTGGTATAGTTTTGAATATCGGTGAATCGTGAAGTTTTGAGACGATATACTTTGAAGCGGACGGCTGATATAGATATTTGATCAGCTAAATAATCGCAATTATTGATCGATTTTGGAACGAAAATATCGGTTTCTTTCGTTGGTCTTGTTGTCGTCTGAATAAGATTTTGCATGGTGGTGCGTAGTTGGTCGATTGATTACTGTGTCGGTTGTAGGTGGAGACGGTACAGGATTTTCGACAAAAATCTCACCGGGTAGCTTGATGGCTTGTCCGTAAACCATTTCAGTTTCAGATCTTCTGTAACCGTTGTTCGAATACCAAGTAGTAAGAATAGTGTTTCGGTGCTCCAGGGGATTGTGTTGCCTCGGGCCTTGAGAGCAGCTTTGAGCTGACCGTGGAAGCCTTCAATCATGTCATTGCGGCTTGCGGATGGTTAGCCGTTGTATGAAACCGATGTAAACCGAAGAGTTTCGTTAACTCCGCGAGAAAAGTTTCGACTCAAATTGGGTTATCTTGATTAGTTGTGATGTCAAGTGGAACGCCAATATTATGAACGAAGTGGCCTCTATATAGTTGACCTGTGGTTAACAGAATTTTAACAATTCACGAAATTTTCCAAATTCGCGGTCGATTTTGCTTGCTGTTCAGCCTTAGGTGGGCTCTTAATTAGGGATTCATGAATTAGTGTGAATCTGTCGCAATTGTAAAACACAAAGGAAGCAGCAATTCAACCAACTTACCATTATAATCACATCATCCCGGTTAATTATTTTTTCAATCCATCGATTATGACTTTGATACCTAACTAAGATAATAAACCATCAATACAATCCAAATTACCAATCAAAATCTGTCTCGTATTTTATTGTTTTAATCGTATGCCATTTTTCAATGTAATCTCCCGCTAAAACCATCACAAGCATAAAATTTGTATACTAGAATATTTTTGTTAACCCACTCGAAAACGAAGGCCGTACGTTGCTGCAGACATGTCGGTCATGAAGTGTGCTTCTGGCCATCCAGTGCAACGATCGACGTAGGTGAGTAGGTAAGTATATCCATTGGATGGCGATGAAGTGATGACGATAACCAAATGAATATGTTCTAATCGACCAGGTGTAAATTAAACTGTCAAGTGGCTTCTTGGTGTGCCGTTGAACTTTTTATTTTTGGCAGGATAAACGTATATATGGGTCACGTTTTTGTTTGTACTGGGCCAAAAGTAGTTAGCAGTAATTAATATACGGGTTGCACGGACAGGATGTGATATACCGTGTAGCGTGTCGAAGATGGTTCGACGTAGTGGTTCTGCAATGTACTTGTAGATGTTTTACATACGATTTCTAGCCCAGGTTGTTTGAAAAGCTAGTGTGACGTATGGAGCCAGAATATAAATTCTGAAGTCCGCGTCTGCTTTTTGCGCTTGTGCGATTTTGTTGCAGTCGATGGTGTTTGATGGTGTGCGTAACAGTGTATCTGCGAGATCATTATCGGGGCTCTCAGCATTTATTGTTGAACTGTTTCATTTATCAGTTGTTACGCTAAGCTTTAAGCCGCTCAGTTGTCGCATCAAGAGTGTTATTTTTCTTATTGTTACAGAATACCATTAGGTGCTATCTTGTGGCTGAGGAACTCAAGAGTGGAGGTGTCGAAGACGCATTTTGAGCTCTTAATATATGGATATTAAACTAACAGGTCGGTTGGTGGAAAAGTGTTCCCAGATAGAGTTTGTGTTGTTCCTCATTTTTGGATGCTACAAACATATCGCCAATGTTAGCGAAAACGAAGTCGAGATCTCGAACGACTTTGTTCATGAAGCGCTGTGAAATGTAGGCCAAATGGTGTCGTGATTGCCATTTTGAAAAATGATTGCCAGAACTTTACAACCACGCAAGTGCATGGATTAGTTTTGAATGTGTGGTATAGGATAGCACGTTATTGTAACTGTGTCTAATCGCCGATAGTCCCCACGTGGCTTTCAAACGTGGTCTTTCTTCTTCGTTCTTGGACCATATGTAATGAACAAGAGACGGAAGATGTCGATGTTCGACAAATCCCTAATTCCACGTTGAAATACTGCTTGTGCAGTTTTGTGGCGCACCGGATCTAGTCTCGTTGTCTTTACGTGGTCTCGACACTGGAAGATTTCCTCCGATGACGATGTGGCGTATTATACGTTGCAATGGCCAGGCAGTTTATAGTTCAGCTCTACTGTTAAGAAAGGAAACTTCTTAAGCGGAGTACCGTTATCGACGCTAAAATGGATTTATTGCTTCGCTGCCGGATCAATCAAACAGTTGTGTTTGACATCCGGCATTTTCCGACCAAATCATGTTTTTCGTTTTTGTTTTAATTTTTTTTCCTGATATCAGAAAAATTTAAATTCGAAAATATCAATTCACACATAGCTGTAAAGTACATGAGAATGTTTTAATTTCAACAAAGTACGACAGTTTTTAGTGAAATGAGTCATTTTTACGAATATCATTATTAAATTTTCCTAAGAACAACAAGCAATAATTTTCAAAGATTCATCAGATAATTCAACAATAACGCGAATACAATTGTTTCGATGTGAGTGAGCTAAATATGTTTAATCAGTAGCAAACCAAAACGTGACCATTTATAGAAATTCCATTTCAGTTCAGAAATATAAAGAAATATTTTTTCATCAACAATCAAATTTCTACACGATTATTTTTGACCTTTTGGTTAATTTTGCGTGTAAACAGTCTAACTATACATTTACAGTAAGCAAATTAATAACAATTAATTCATCCAACTTAGACAATTGCGTAAACACTATACTTCAAATGCTTCGTCTGGATTATAGAAAAATAAAATTTTTTTTTTAAATTTTATTGTATTTAATCCTTGAAACATAATTGTTTCAATTGCATTGTTCCATAATTTACGCAAACTAAAACCGTACAAATGTTTTGTCATTTATTTAGGAATTTATGAAAATTTTATGATTTTGCCACATCACTGTGTTTTTTTATAAAGCTGATAACTTTACTGGTTGACTTCAGATATATGTATACGTCGATAATTTGCTGTCTGGAACTCATTTAATTTAAGTAAAACGCATAGCACGGCTGAATGATGAAAAAATGTTTTCGATGCCAAATTTTAGCCGGCTATGCCATGGACTCACATAGTAAAATATACGGAAAATAGTCTTGCATTGATTGTGTGTAATTTTTCGTGAGTTTTACTATGTGGGTGCTTAGCAAGGTCGATATAAATTTTTGTATTTTGATTAAAAACATATTTGGAGGGACCTAATCAGGGATGGGCGTTTACGAGTCACCTATTATTTTCTACGTCGTCGTGTCGACAACCTGTAGACAAATGTAAACAACGTCGATAATGTAGACAATTCCTAGAGTGATTTTGAGAATTAGTTTAAACTAGGAAGGCCAAATTTTGTTAGCATCAATGTGATACGGGTTGGTGACGATTTCACCATCGGCAATTGAACCCGAGACCCTCGACCACCAAACTACCAAAGCTAGGACACTATATTTACTGTACTTTCGGTTTCACTCATTGTTCGTCTGTCTAGTCTGCCAGAGGGTCATAACTTTTGAACTATATATTCGGTTAGAAGAAACTCTCGGATGCCGAAAACAAATACTCTGCATTCAACGTGCCATTCAGTCTAAAATTAAACGTAATCCAAGGCAATCACGCCACTTAGATTATATTAGTCAATTTAACACAGATTTCCAGCATTTTCAAAGTACCAATAACGTTGTTGCAGATCAACAATGATAAATGGCCATCCTGCCAAACATCAAAAGTAAGTTTTCGAAACTTTTCTCAGAGTCTCGGCAATGTCATGGGGAACGCTCACACTGACAGATCAAAACTGCTCTGAAGGTTAGAGGCAACACAATTAATTGGATCTCAGAAGTACCAGCCGTTTTACATGGTATCGGTAAACAAATCGACATTTTTGTTCCGAAATCACTGCTATTACGTCTTGCTATTACAACTGCTATTACGTCTTGGTCAGGGTTAATAAAGTTCGAACTGGGGTAAAAACTTCATACGATGAATCCATACAAGGTTAGACGCCGCATACGCAAGCAATTTATTGTCTGAATTAGCATACGGTATTGTCTATTCACCTAACCAAATATCAGTCACGAAATCATACAAAACCGCCCGATTCGTAGTATAATACCTTACATTTTCATGGTTTTCCGTCTGATCTTATGATATTCGAAACTGCAACAATAACTAAATTAGAGAAATTCAATGGCTGATTATACCTAATTTTTAATTAATTTACTTAATTTTTTTCTGAAATAGTAGTTCTAATAGTAATCTGTGGAGTAAAAAATAATAAAAATTCTCGACACCAACATTTTATCGTCTTGCCAAGCCTTCACATAGTAACACACACCTAAAATTGTCCAGCGCTGATTCTAGGCAAAATTTCGTGTGATTTACTATGTGAGTATGGCGTATAAATAACATTTCGTTACCAAATTTTAGTCGTCCTTGGCCACTCACATAAAATACGCAAGATTATAACATCCATTGAAAATAATCCAAGGATCTCTGATTATGACCGTACCATAAAATTGAGTACATCCCGTGCCATGCTAAGACGAATTCGAGTTCAAGAAGGCTATAAGAATTATCGAGTTATTAAAAAGCCATATCGTTCATGTGCCGTGTGTGTCGGTGTTTTATTACGAAGATTTGACAACATTTTGGGAATATGTTTTGATAGATGACGAAAGGTACGTGAAATTGGATTTGAAATAGGTTAGCAGGTCAAAAGCTATATATCTTACCAAAAATAGTGACCATGCGTCTTTGCCACATCCTTCACAGTTACGTCGAATGTGTACGAAAAAGAATGACGAAAGACACCTATTTTGTTTCTAGTTTGTTGACACGATTCAGCAGTAAAATGTTGGCCTGATTAAGCTATAGTTACACTACTCTAAAGCATGGAACATATTTTATATCGTTCTGGTTTTGAATTCAGTTCCAAAAGAGGTTTTGTTTTGGTTTCCTGCGCCGGTTTTAGGAAATGTTTGTTCTGGTTTAGTTCCGGGACGGAACCGGGTTAAAACCGGTTAATATTTTTAGATACATCTATTGTTTTCCTCTTTTAAATTAAGATTAATGCAAAATTGGTTCAACAAAACAGGTTCATTTTAATATTTTTGGAACACAGTCCTTAATAATAAACAAAAATGTTCAAAGTTAAAAAGGATGTTTCAAAGCTCTGCTCTAAAGACGCCATAAAGGAGACTAATCAAATCAATGGTATCTCAGAAAATCTAAGCCGACCGGTTTTGACCTATCCAAAAATATTTGGATATAGAGAAAAGAAAAATGGCGGATGCGATAAGATTGCTGAAAATATGCATTTTAAATGGAACAATATTGCTGCCAAAGTCACATCAGAAGCTGTGAATATCATTATCACGTGTGCTTGATTTTATCCTTAATAACAAAATTTGAAATTAAGATCAATCCGAACGTTTAGTACAATAAATTTTCTTTAATTAAAGCTTCTGTTTGTTTTATTTCAACACATATTTACAAAATTGCAGTATATGGTAAGTGATTTCCGATTTAATTTGAATGATTCTTTAGTTTCTCCTGACGGCTTAACTGAATCGTCCTTTTCCAAAGTATAACTGCGCACTGGCGCATTTTATTTCAAATCATTAAAATATCGTATAGGTTGTTGACATTGACTTAATTGTCGATGTTGACAAAAAATATTGCCAAGTAATCTACAGATTATTTTACGTGTCGACAACCGAGTAGATTACACGGCGTAATCTACCTCGCCCATCCCTGGACCTAATCAAAATAATGTATTTTATTTTGTTTGGATCAGTGATAGTGATATAAGTTGAGTTTGGTAGAGAATTGTTCGGAAGATTTTGTGGTAGTTTATAATTTCTTCATCATTCAGCACAAGGAGGGTTTCTGCGTACCATACATATAATTAGTGATTAACCCTCAATTTTATTGTACCAATTTTGAAAGGGTTTAACAAAACTATCTACATCCTTTAATCTATTTCAATTGCACTTTAATTCGATTTGCTTTTTGTTATGATACGTCGTTGTATATACGTATGTATATACAGTCTCTTCTTGAAATTTTGTTGTTGGTTTTATTCCATTTTAAATATATATATATATATATATATATATATATGTATATACATATATATGTAGTAGTGGACTTATTTTCATTATAATTCACTTTAATACTTTTGATGGAAAAATTTAAATTTTATTTTTATTTATTTTTTTAAATCACAAAGGATTACGATTTTTTTTTTTTTTTGTATTCTTATATCATTACTGTTTTCTTTTTGTTTCTTGGAATTGGATGGAAAGGAATAATGGCTATGAGTTCGTATATACATAACATAAAAGACGAAAGAAAATGTGCTCATGGTACATACATATTCTAAGGGGATGGATGTAACTGTAAAACTTTTGAGCGAAAGGGGTTCTTCCACATTTCTTTATAGCATTTCGTGTATATGTATATTTTATTGTTGTTGTTGTTTTTTTTTAAATTAAGAATGGAATTAGTGATTTTAACATTAAATTAAAGTTTTTTTTTTATGTATGTATATAAATTTAATTTTTGATTGAAAGATTTGTGTATACGAGATTTAAAATTCATCGGTTTAAATTTGAATAATTCAAGCATTATTCATGAGGTATCAATATATAAAAAATAAATAAATAAAAAAAAATATTCTTCTACATATATACAAAACGAAAATCAGTATTCTCAAGTATACGAAAGCGATTAAGGACTATATAGAAAGGATTTTTATTTTGATTTGTTCTTTAAATAGCTGTATATGTAGTATGACGTGGTTTCGTTTCTTTTCTTCTCGAGATATTATAATTTTAAATTCAATGCTTTCTGATGATTGTATTACTTTCAATTTATTTTAATTTTTTATTTTATTTTATTTTTTATATTAAATGTTGAATTAGAATGGAAATCTACACAGATTAGTCTCTAATTAGAATTTGTCTAAGATAAAAAAAAAATTTTTGTGTTTTTTTTTTTTTAGAATAAGATGTTATTTTTAAATTGAAATTGTTTGAAGGGTTGTTTCTTTGGTATGGAATTATTTTAAGATTAGGATTATACAAAAAATATATAATATAATTAGCAAAAATTGTAATGTATATAAATTTCTTATGTACTCCATTTAGTTCACATATATGTATTTATATACCGAAATCAATCTAGAATAAATTATTTCTTATATACCATTAAATCTTATCTTTATATTTAGCTAAAATTAATCATTCAAAAGGCCATTAAAGCTCTATCTACATTATTTCCTAAAACCACAATTATTAACGTAAAACATAAAAGCTCTGTTGTGTACATATGCACAACCATACATACCATATAGTATAATTCCTATGCTATGGCAAGATAGAAAATGAATATATTTATTATAATTTATTGATGTTAAATATAAAAATTTACTTGTTATTTATTTATTATTTTTAAATTTATTTTTATTTAGTTGAGAAAATCAATTTAGCTATTTTTATAGTTATACATATTACTCGTACGAGTAAGAATGAAATAAAAATCAATCAATTTCGATTTAATTTTCATCAAGTCAATTCAAATAACTTATAAATCTTTCTCCAGTGATTAATGATTGATAGAAAATTATTATGTGGATATATTATAAATACAGGGTGACGTACACATACATACATATATATTAGGGATTATTGTATAGGTAAAACTTTTGATTTAAATTTATATGGCATACCCTGTTTTAAACAAGGCTAGGTTGTGTGGTCTGCCCTGTATATACGTATAGACGTTTCCACACAGTAATTTTATCGTTATACTCGGTAATAAGGAATTTTTTTTTTTTTTTTTTTTTTTGAAAATTGTATACAGATTAGTTTATAAACTAAAAAGGATTTTTGTGTTATATACTTGGTTGGGTGTGTTTGCATGGAATGAAATTTAAATTGTAATTTATTATTGTGGTTTGAATTAATTTCAACATTATAATGTACATTTTTGTTTTGTGGATTATTTAATTGCATTTTGAAGTTTGTGTCATTTTGAAATTATATATTGAAATATTTTCATTGTATTCTCTTAGGATTAGTATTTTATGTGTGTGTCTGTGTGTGTTGTATGTATATATTTTAAGTTTAGTCCGTGGTTTTTAGTACATGGCTAATTTGCGTAATTTGTAATTTTGTCCGTTGCCTTTAGTTTGGTCCAATGAGAGACATGATTCACATTTTAAGAGACAAACTACACATTTTGAAGATTATATTGTAAGGTTCAGATTGTTTGATAAAAACAAATAACACACGGTAATTATATTTTATAATAGACGCACTGAATACTGTTTGTATTGGTATACCACCGATATGGAGGAGAGATCATTATTTTGAGTTTTGGAAAGACGACGCTAATTGATTTATTTTTAAATTTCTTCAATATAAATTGTAAAGAGAACCTCAATTCGGGGATCACGTATGTGCAGCTGATCATTGGGCTGATACTTGGATTAATTAAATAATATACGTATATGAATTAATAAGAATAGTGTATCAAAAAAAAAAAATAATAATAATAGTAAATGAAAAGCTAATTAGTGGAGAGCATATGGCATTAACACGTGAAAATTAGAACTAAGAAAATAAATTCATGAATTAGATCAACAAATGCCTAACTTATGATTTTTTTTTTTTATACTATAGATCAAGTGTGGTGGTATTGCGATTTTTTTTCTTGTGTGATTGCACTAAGATGATTATCTTCCGGATGTAATGCCAAATTGACTCGATGTTGATGTTTTTCTTAATCATTGAAGGCCACTTGGAACTGGATTGATCAGGTGAGTTGAAGTAATTTTTATGGGTTATCCATGTCGCTTTCCTTAAATAAATTTTGTCTTTCGTTTTAAGTGAAAATCCTAATTTAAATTTAAAGTAAATCTTGTGCTTTGTTATTAATATTTTTCTTCATATATTGGTGAAATTTATGATCCAAATGATCTCGGAAAGATCAATTTAACTTTTATTCTCACGAACTCAGGCGGATGTGGACTGTAGGCTGAGCTTGGTCCGGTAAGCGTACTGGATATCTCTCGCCTAATATTTAAAAATAAAAATTAGAAGAACAACGAAATATCGATATCTGTATAAATTCTTTAAAAATTAAAGAGATTTTTTCCGACATGAGGTTTTGTTTGTGTTTCGTAATCCACAGACATAGTTTATATGATTACTAATCGTTATTTTTTTTTATATATAATTATAATTTTTTTCTTCTTATTTAAATAAATATTATATTTGGATTTATACCCGATTTGGGTTAAAAAAGTTAGTTGTTTTTATTTAATTTTGGCACTCTACAATATAAAAAGGTATGATTTTGTTAATCATATAAATTATAAAATGTGGTGGCTAAATCCACAAAATGTTGGGTAAATTCGTCATACTAATTCCACATTAAAAGCTTTATTGATTAACTCCAAATTGACCTTGAGTGAGTTTGAGTTTTTACCGGTGACCCTTTGAAATACTAATTCCACCTTCTCTGTATCTCCATAAACGTTTTCGAGTTAAAGCTTAAAATAATATTAACAAATAGTTGTTTAATATCATCAGTGGTAATAATAATTTATATATAAATTAATAATTCAAAAATTTAAAAATTTAAGAATATTAAAGAATTTAAGAATTTAAAAATTAACAGTTTAAGTGATTAAGAGGTTAAGAAGTTAAGTGGTTATGAAGTTAAGAGCTTTAGAGTTTAGCGTTTAAGATTTTTAAGAGCTTGAACGTACAAGACTTTGAAAGTTTAAGAGTTAAACAATTTAAGAATTTAAAACTATTTTAAACATTTAACAGAGTAATTCACGTTCATTAGTAGTGAAAGAATTATAAATGAATTAAATTAAAGTTTAGTACTTTGTTTTTAGTCCATAATAACCAATGACGTAAACGAGTTATAAAATTAATAATTTTTTTATTGTTTAACCACCATTTGGAACAAATACATTAAATAATTGAATAACAAAATAAAACTGACCAAAAATAATTTCCACGGTGTACGAATTATTTCTAATATTAATAAATATTGTCGATCAAATAAAATAAGTTAAATAGATAAATAAATTAGATTAATTAAACAATAATTTATTTATTTAATTTATATAATTGGTAAAGTTAATTTATAGAACTGTTGTTCGAAATTTCCTCAAATAATAAACAATTGCGTTTTGCAGATCATTCCATAATGTCAACAGTTGTTAGTGATTGCTTAGAACCCGGCATTTTATAACGCAAAATTTTTTACTTAATCAAATCTGTCCAGTAAGTACTCAATCATTGCCAAATCAACGCGACCTAATAATTTTTAATCAATAATTAAATTTCTAGATAATTATAAAAAATTATAATTATTAAGAATTTTATGTTTGACCTTTTTGTGATTAAATATTCAAATATTCCATGGAATCGGTAAAACTATACATTTAAGAGTTGGCAAATTAATAACAATTGATTTAACCAACTTTCATAATTGCGTAAACTATACTTCAAATGCTTCATCTGGATTACACAAAACAGCAAAACATTTGGAATATATTGAGACATAATTGTTTAAAAGCGTTGATGAATAATTTACGCATCTTAAAACCGTACAACAGTTTAACATAATTAATTCCATTATTTCTGAAAATATTATAATTTTATGTTTATCATCGATGGTTGCAAGTTGGGCAAGAATATAACGAGCACGTGCGAAAACACATTAAAATGGAATTGGATGCGAGGAACCCATCGATGGGTATTTTAAACCAATCCTATTGTAACACACTAGATCAAAGCGTCGTCTGGAAAACATTGGTAACCAGGTGGTAGAAATTCAACTACTTTCTTCGAAGTGTTTAACTTATAAAATATAATTGGCAATTTTCATGTTAAAGAATCAAATAGTCTATATAGACCATGGTGTCTAGAAGTGCTGGTAGCAAAAGGAGGACAATTTTAAATAAATGAAAAACTATCATAAGACTTATTGCCTCTTAAAGATAATTTATTTAAAATTACTAGAAATCACTAGTAGACTTCATAATAAATTAATATAATGAATTGTTAAAATATGATTATTTTAATAAATGAAATGTATTTTAATAATAAAAATATTGTCTTTTTGACTAAAAATAATATTCAGTACAATTGCATGGAATTCAGTACTATTTTCTTAAGCAGATTAGTACAATTATAAATTCTCTCATATCATCCCCGGAAATATATAATGAGCACGTGCGAAAAGATAGAAAAAAGATTAGATATAGAGAACTATGGGATGCCAAATAAATTTGAATAACATAAGGAACCCATCGATGGGTATTTTGAACTAATCCTATTAAAATAACCGTTCGGCTCCAACAGCATTTTTGTCGTTCTGAATTAAATTAAAAAATTCAAATTTTCTACATCCAATTTCTTGCGCTCATCGGTCCATTAACTATTCATTAAACTGAAGACTTGCTCCACATTCGCATTATGACCACGAGGCAAAGAAGTATTGACTCATTTTAAAGAATTCTGAATTTTGTTCGTCGTTTGAAACTGCAACAAAAAACTCCAACCCACTTTTCGTATGGAAATTTTTCAATAAATCGTTGTTTTTTTGTAGGGGCTTTCAAAAAAATGTTTTAATTATTAAATTGGCTTATGCGAATCGAATCGAAAGCCATCCATTTGAAAGTAGAGTATCTTTAAAATGTATTGTCCATTAAATAATCGAAACAATTCTTGTAAATTTCAATGACATTTAAGCAAAACATTCATTGACTATATCTTCATTTTTTCGTAAAAAATTTCCTCTAGTTATGCTTGAACTGCTTCCAAAATACTCATTATTTCAATCAAGGAACTATGCTTTTTTTGCATTTTGTTTATGTTCAGGTGAAAAACGTTTGCCCATTAATATAAGAAAGGATTTGCAAAAAACAGTTTGAATTTTACCGGTGCTTTCGGCATAGAAAAAAATATAATCTTAGAGGTACATACAATTTCAATATACCCGTTCGATGGCAAGAAACAGTGACAACCACTGATTCTTAGACGACCTAAGAATATTTGGATAATCCATATGGAGAAATTCACAAAACTCCTTAAACTTTTCGACACGAACTGTGAAATATGAAAAGAGATCATACAATTTCCCAATAATTTGCGCAACCCTGACTGGCCGTAAATCCGTGCAATGTTTAATACAATTATTGAGAATATGAGTTGGGAATGTGAGCTATTAAATCCCCTTCTTTTGATACTACAAACATTTGTGTAATGTAAAAACATTTTTTATTCAGTTTGCAATTTTTCATTAAATTGGCATTTTCTTCTTTGACTACGTTTTGCACTGGCCATATCGGATTTATACTCGATTTTTATCTTCACAATTAAGCATATAACAACTATTAATTATAAGATTCACTTTGTTTAAATTTTTTGGATCGTAAAACCAAAACTAAGCTTATTTTCTAATAAATAAATGAATACTGTGGGTGTGTTAAAAATTACCGTTAAAAGGGGATTTATGCGTTTTTGGCTGCTGCAAAATTGGCTGCAGGTTAGGATGAAGTTAATTGCTTTTAAAGGAATTTTTATTCTAGTATGTTGGTAAATGGTTTTTTGCTCAATTTGTTGTTGTTAAAAAAGTAAATAAATTGATGTTATTTTCAAAGCAAAAAAATTGTGATATGTGTGTCTGATACAATAATATTGTTGGAAATTCCAATGCATAAAACTTCATTACGAGATTGTTGAAAACCTTTGAAAGGAAAACCAAACTCGTAAGGCAACCTCCAAATGATATACTATATACTCATATAGTACCAATATAGTTGTCATTTAAATTTAAATAAATAAATTAAATATTGTCACCCTGATATATATACTCAAGCCTGAGCGAAGTTGAATACGCCGTGTAATCTACGCGATGGTCGACACGTAAAATATTTCGTAGATTGGCAATATTTTTTGTTAACGTCGACAATTAAGAGAATGTCAACAACATCCGATATCTTAGCGATTTAAATAAAATGCACCAGTTCGAAGTTGTTTTGTTAAAAGGGCGATTGAGTTAAGCCGTAAGAAGAAATTAAAGAATGATCATTTCATAACAAGCCAAATTCGCGGTGAATCAAAATTTTTGATATCGGAAAAAATTGATTTAGAAAATAATCTATAATAGGCCTCAACAGATTTTTGTTCTACATTGTATAATCTGCTGAAATTTTCTTTAGCCGTTTTGCAGTTTGCATTTTATTCCCTCAGGAGCCGAACTATAAATTATAGGCCCCTGCATGCTTTTTGCATGCTCCCCTCTTAAAACTGGTTTATAAATTATTAACAAATTTTGTTGTATTTTGTGACCCAAAAAATTAAAAACACCAAGCAAATATTAATCTTCTTAAATTATAGTAAATGGATATCTAAAAAAAAAATTAAATTTTAAATTTACAAATTTTTAGCCCACTTTTCCAAGCACTCACATAGTAAAATACACGAATAACTGTCTAGCTGTCATGCAAGATAATTTTTCGTGGAATTCTATATGAGTGCATGGGATTTTTATTTATTTATATTTCGATACGCGATTTTAGTCAAACTTACCCAGCTTGCACTAGGTAAAATACACGAAAAATTGTGTTGCACTCATGCAAGATAATTTTTCGGATGTTTTACTATATGTGAGTGGTTGAAAAAGTCGAATCATTTTGGATACTACATATATGTTGCACAGGGATGGGTGGGATTACGGATGGGTTAGATTACGCCGTATAATCTACTCGGTTGTACCGACTTGTAAAATATTACGTAGATTACTTGGGAATATTAGTACAATTAAGAAATTGCCAACAACTTATGATATTCCAGCGATTTGAAATAAAATGCGCCAGTTTGCAGTTGTATTTTGTAAAACAGCGATTCAGTTAAGCGGTAAGAAGAAATTAAAGAATCATTCAAATTAAATCGGAAATCACATACCATACTACAATGTTGGAAATATTTGTTGAAATAAAACAAACAAAAGCTTTAACTAAAGAAAGTTTATTGCACTAAACGTTCGGATTGATCTAAATTTCAATTTTTATTAATATTGTTATATTTAGAGGGCATATTTGCAGCTACCTTATCGCATCCGCCATTCTTCTTTTCACTATTTCCAAATATTTTTGGATAGGTCGAAAACCGTTCGGCTTAGATACTTCTAGATAACATTGATTTGATTAGCCTCGTACCAATTTGTTTGATTTTTATAAAGGAATGCACCATGATACAACAAAACGTTCGATTCGGACTGGTTTTAATAGCAGCTATACTTGATCGAAAAAACGTTTACGATCAGATTAAAAATGTCAAAAGCATTAATTTTAACTTTTTATCGTAGGCACGGATTAATTGTAATTTAAAACATTTGTTTTGATTATTAAGGCTTGTGTCCCACGAGAAAAATTCAATTCTTGAGGCTGAGTTAGCGTTATTTGATTGAACAAAAATTTTGATGACAAAAATGAATGTAATTATTGTTTTGACTAAAATTAAATATATTTTTTTTTTACAAATTATCGTTCGAACAGTTAAACGAACCTGTTTTGTTCCAATTTTGCATTAATCTTTATTTAAAACAGCATAATAATACAAATAAGTAAAAATTTTAAAAATGTTTAAACAAAATCGTTCGTATTATAGCTTCCCTGAACCCTTACGTGAAATGTCAATACCCCAATTCGTGTCTTGCCTTAAAAGTCAATATCTCAATATACAATTTAAAAATTGTAAAATTGTAGTCTAGGAAAAATACAATATTACACAAAGCAAAATACCATCATTACATGGTGAGTTAATTTTTATTCCAATTTTAACCCGGTTCCCGGAACTCAACCGGAACAAAATTAATTTCCTAAAACCGGAATAAAGAATCTTTTTGTACTGAATCCAAAACCGGAACGACAAACAAATCGGTTAGTAGTGTGAACTAGCTTAATCAGACCAAAACTTTGCTGCTGAATCGTGTCAACCTATTAGAGGTATAATACGTTTCTGTAGTACGTTTTCACATTTTTGGTAAGACACAATTTTATCCCGGCTAACCTGTTTCGTCATCCATCAAAACACATTCGTTTAACGAACAAGTTCTGGTTGTCTGAACGATTTGACGTTTTCATAATTCTTCTAGCCTTCAGCCTTCCTGAACTCGAGATCGTCATGGCCACAGATCCCGGATTATTTTTATTGGAAGTTATATTCATTGGAAAGATTTGTATCATAGTGGTTTGTTTTCAATTTTCTAGGCTTAAACCTTCGATATGCCGTTTTATAACGCTTTATATCGTTGATTTGTGCACAATTATAGGTTTCGATTATTTAATTTAATATCTTTGGACACTATTAAAACCGATTTTAATGACGGCTAATTATAACTCAAACAATTCCAAACAATGTCGTCACCACTCGTATCGCATTCATCGTAAAGAAATTTGGTCCTCGTGGTTTAGAACTAATTCTCAAAATCACTCATTGTCTACATTATCGACGTTGTCTACGGGTGGTTGACACGTCGACGTATAAGAAAATATATAATGCTCTTATGTTGCACACTCTAGTCGAAGATCCACAGGCCGCTACTACATTTAATCACTGTCTAAGTATACTATACTTTACGGAAAGCTCTATCACTTCATATTTATTCAATATTATAGCACTTTGTGGTGAACGATAAATATCAGAATCCCAGTCTAGCGGATCGTTTAAAGAATAGTTTCGGAGATATTCACCAATGCCCTTGTACGAACGCTCCAGTGCTCCGTTGGTTTGTGGATGATAAGCTGTCGCATTAAATTATTCAATTTTTAGAAGTTTGCAGATTTGTTTAAATAAATCCGACATAAAATTTGAACCTTGGTCTGTTAAAATCGATTTAGGTGAACCAAATGTACAAATAATATTTTCCACAAAAGCTCTAGCAACGGTCTCCGTTTCTTGATTGGTAAAGGGAATGGCGAACGAATATTTAGTTAGATCGTCTTGTACTGTTAGAATATATTTGTTGTAAGCGTGACTACTTGGAAGTGGCCCGACGACCATATCGAGGAACAATTTATCAAATTGATGTTTCGACGTAGTTGTTATTTTCATGGACATTTTTGTATGAAATGAATGTTTATTTTTTTGACAAGTGACACAAGATTTAATAAAATTTTCAATTTTTCGCATCATTCTATGAAAATAATAATATTGTTTCAATCGCTTATACGTTCGAATTATGCCCTGATGGCCACCCAGTGATGTGGAATTCTCACAGATTGGATGTCGTCGTAGTTTCCCAGTGTTTTAATCGTTTTGTTAACAGAGGGAAGTTCGGGTTCCGATAAAACGGTTTTCTGATTTGGTTGAATTTGAAAGTTCAGGTATTAAGGTTTGTTGAATTGACTGAAGGGAATTGTTAGGGTTTGGTATAATGGATTATTGATTTGATTGAATTGAATGTGTAGATTTTTGCAGTTTTTGTTTCACCTGTGCTCGAGCATTATTTTCTTCAGAAACACTATCAGAAACGTTCCGACTTAAGGCATGAGCAATACAATTTTTCAAACCGGGCTTGTGGATAATTTCGTATTGATATTCATCAAGAGTGATTCTCCATTTCAATAAACGAGATATTGGATTACTAACCTTTTCGAGCCAAATTAGTGGCTTATGATCGGTATAAATTGTGAATTTGTTACCGTATACATATGGACGGAAATTTTACGCTCCAAACAATAGCTAGTACTTCTCGTTCGACTGTTGGATAATTCTTTTCAGCTTTGTTAAGTGTACGGCTAGCATATGCGATTGGTAAATCAACATCAGTATTCATAAATTGAGACAAAACGGCACCTAAAGCAACATCACTAGCATCTGTAGAAATTATGAACTCTTTAGAAAAGTCTGGGTGTTGTAAAATAGGTGGACATAAAAGGTTTGCTGACCATTGAAACTTAGCTGACTTTTAGCTGAAATGATATGTCCAAGATAGGTTAGTTGCTTGCAAACAAAATTACATTTAGAAGCGTTTAATTTTAGATTATTTTGCCGTATGCATTAGAATAATCCAGTCAATCTTTCGTTGTGTTCTATAATATTTTTTCCACAAATAACTATATCGTCGAGGTAAACAAAACATTCAATTCCATTTAGCTTAGTGAGAATTGTATTCATAAGCCTTTGGAAGGTAGCTGGAGTTCCCTTTAAGCCAAAAGGCATCCTTAAAAACTGATTATGTCCAGTGTTGGTACTAAATGCAGTTTTTTCATAAGAACTTGGTGATATCCGTTTGATAGATTAAGAGTGCTGAAGTACTGTGATTTGCCAAGTTGGTCAAGAATTTCAGTAATGTTAGGTAACGGAAACACCTCGCCAATGGTAACATCATTCAACCTCCTGAAATCAATAACGACACGCCAATTCTGTTTTCCGTTGGATGATTTTTTTGGAACTGCCAATAAAGGAAAATTCCATGGGGACTAGAAGTTGCCTCTCTTATTTCATCTTTTAGCATTTGTTCAATGTAAACGATAAGGTTTCTGATATATTTCTATTGCCGGAGTATTTGGCATAACGTTAAGTTTATGTTTAATTCGGTTCGTATAAGTCAGTTTGTCTCCCTTTAAATGAAATATGTTATTAACATTTCGGCATAGTTTCGGAATTGAATGTTTTTTCTTCAGAATTTAATTCTGAAAGATTTAACTGAGCTTCAAGTTGTTGTGGAAGATTGATTACGGTATTACCATCATCCTAAATTTCGAAGACTTCATAATTTGTTAAATTTTCTGTGTTAAGTAAGATTTTTTCAGAGTGACCATAGTAATCACCATCTGATGTATTACTTATGGGGATAATCACAATTTTTTCACAACGAGGAGGTATTTTTACCTTTGAATTTATAGTTGTATCTTAAAAGTCAACTCACGATAAAGAATTTCAAGGGTTTTGGACTGGAAATTAATGGTCCAGTTATTTCCTATTAAGAAGTCTTGACCAATATTATCATCGAATGGCAATGAAAAATCAGAACCTATTATTTGAAAAGAATGACGAATGATTGATTGGGTATCTAATTGAATGACACCAATATTGCGATATACAACATGCTTCTCAAAAAATAATTTCGACATCGGACAAATTTCAACATTTTTTTTAAAGAAAGAGTTTGAAATATTATTTAGAATGTTTTTGTTATTTATTTTTATTCCAGCTGACACTAATTGTGGTTGCTGCGAGTGGCTAGCTATTTTTAAAGGTCCAACACAACCTATCAAAAAGTTACTTTATCCACCATCATTGGAAATTACATATTTTAATTAGTTATTTTATGTGTTTTGTAATGGTCGTTAGCATAATTTTAATATTAAATGTTAAAATCGAAAACGTTATCTATATATTATCGACGTTGTCTGCGGGTTAGATGAAGCGTAAACGCCCATTCCTGTATACACTCCAAGGCTCTTACTTATATATCTAAAAGTTGGTGTAAAACTGGATCGTTAAATGAAAACCACGCCGCTTCCTTAATGAAGATAACCTTGAACTATATATGTATGTATGATACTATAGTCCATTTGGATTAAATTTGAATTGATCACGAATTATAAACTCGAATGTCACACGTTTTCTGAAATTGTTAAATTAATTTCCATTTCCGTAACAAAACAAAACAACGCTATCAATCCTGTGTAGATATGTATACATATACACAGCATAACAATTTTTTTTTTGAAACACATTAAAAATTGTGTTATCTAATAAAACTTCTTTTTGTATAACAAAACATATAAATTTGCCATTTTATTTATAAAAAATTTCCCAACAAAACTTCTGTGTTTTCAATCTTGATAAATCTGAACAAAAATCCAACACATACAAAAAAAAAATTCGTAATACATATTGTATGCTATATACGTATAGAAAGTAGATACAATTTTTGACGACCCTTGTTAGTAAATAAAAAATACGAAAAAAAACTTAAAGGAAAAATAAAATAAAACGTTCCCAATGGTACCACACAAATAACATAAAAAAAAAAAAAAAATTATTTCCACTTTGTATCTATATCTGCTGAAGATCTTATATCTTAAAGTCACAAATTTATGGTTAGACATTTTTTGTTTTGTTTTTCATGTACATACTCATACATACATATAATTTCAATTCTACCATCTAATCGATTGATGTTTTCTTGATTTTACACTCCACGTTCTTGTATGTTGTACATATACATGATTATTTAACAGTAGCTATACATACCATAAATAAAAATATATTTAAATATTTTACTTTGGTTAAAGCTAAACACAATAATATATATATCTATATGTATCTATGTACGAGGAGGAATCAGAAGACAACGACGTCGACGAGATGAGAGAAGGAAAATGCCTTTTGAGATTTAAATTTTATTTTTATGATTTTTTTATTATATTCAATAGATATTAGAATAACAAATAACAATAGAATATAATGTTACAATATCAAAAAGTAAAATTGTTGAAACGAAATTCAAATAAATTTTATATAAAAAATTTAAATTAAATTATTCAAATTAAAGTTTTTATTCTATCCATCTACTCGACTACATATATACATAAATACACTCTATGATGATATGAGATGATATTTGAGAACTTAAATCAATTGGAATTTAAATTTTATTTTCATTTCTGTTCTCTCTCTCTCTGGTTTTCTTTTCCTTGAAAATTTTCAATTTAAAATTGGATTTGTAAGTCGTCTTGTTTTCTGTGTGTGCTTTTATTTTATTCTAAATTTGATTGTAATTTAGAGTAATTGGGATTGTGTATGTACGAACGAGTGCACATTGAAATTTGATATTTTAGGGGAATTTCTTTTTTCACCAATATATTATGTACATACATACTTATATGTACTTTAAATAAACAAACATTTTTGGTGTAATGTATGGTATGTTGGCAGAACAATTTTGACCCCAAAAATGGTTAGGGTAACCAGGGCCCTATTGCACCAACTACTTATCACTTATTACTTATCAACTTATCATAATTTTTGATAACTCTCTGTTGCACCAAATCGAATTTGAAAAGTGATAAGTGATAATTTGATAAGAGCTCAATTGAGTTATGCTAAGTGATTAGCACTCACTTATCAAAATTAAGTTGCACCAATTCGCGAAATGATAAGTGATAAGTAATATTTTGATAAGTGATAAGTTTGAGGTTTTCGATAAATTTTTCGTAGTTCTGTTGCACCAAAAATTTTAACTTATCAATAATCGACTACTTTAATGATAAGTTATCCAAAATATCAATAAGAAAAATTTCACAAATCAAATAAATTGATAAGAGCTACAAATTGTAGTGGCATGACGGAATTCTGTTAGAAATGTTATTTTTGTTTTCTGTTATTTTAAGATGAGAACTTGTGTTCAATTTTAAAAGAGTACAAACATGTTTTTTTTAAATATTATTTATTATTCAAATGACTATAAATGATAATGACAATAAGTACATGTAACAATGTGTGTTTAACAATGTAATTTGTATTTCATTCTGTTCGATTTATCATAGAGGTAAGAAGTTGTTTTTCTATATTTTAAAATTAATAATAAAACTATCAAATGTGCGTATAGCAATTTTAGTGAACAATTATTAAAGTAAAAAATAATTATTATAAAATAATGCGCCGGTTTGAAAGATTGTTCGAGGATGCAAATGAAGGAACAAATCGAGTAGTGAAAGCCAGAACAAATTATTCTCTGGACTCCGGAGTGCTAGAAAATTTTCGTTTGTCGCGTGAGCAAATTGAGCACGTGCTATTAAAAATAGGAGCAAATTTGCACCATGGAAGCGACCGAAACTCTGCGTTGAGTCCTCTACAGCAGCTACTAACTACACTGCATTGGTTAGGAAATGGCGGGCAATATCATGAGGTTGCCAATATGCACGGAATAAATAAATCAACTGTATGTAGGGTCATTCATCGGGTAGCAGATACCATCATTGAGAAAATGATGGCGGAAACAGTGTGTTGGCCCGAAAATGTCCAGGATATCCCAACGAAGTTTTTTGAGATGGGGGGTTTCCCTCAGGTAGCTGGTTGTATCGATGGAACTATTATTAATATAGATGCACCAACGGCCAAGAACACTTTGTGAATCGACACGGAAAACATTCACTGAATGCAATGATGGTGTGTGGCCCAGACCGCTGCTTTTATGCAGTTAACTCAAATTGGCCAGGTAGTGTCCATGATTCAAGAGTATTGCGAAATACAAGACTATTTAGCAATTTTGAGTCCGGTTTTCGTCCGTTTCCCGGTGCTGTGATTTTAGGTGACAGTGCTTACCCTCTTAAAGAATGGCTTATCCCACCAATGCGAAGAAATCTGGATGATGCAATAGAGCAAAGATTTAATCGTGCTCATAAGCGGACGAGACGTATAGTGGAAAATAGTTTTGGTTTGTATATGATGATTGCAATTTTTATATAATGTAGATAAATTCAATTTGTTTGTTAATAGGAATTCTCAAGGAAAAATTTCCATGTTTAAATCACTTGCGAGTGGAACCAACTGTTGCAGGCAAAATCGTGTTAGTATGCTGCATCCTTCACAATATTGCAATTAAAATGCGCAGCAATGATTTTATGGATGTTGAGCTGGACGACGACTATGACGACAATGATTTTAGTATTTCTGAAGCAATAAATGGCGATGAGGAAATAAACAATGATGTTCTTCAGAATATACTTAATTTTTTTAATTAAGAATTTTATTATTATTGGATTTTTTAAAGTAATATGCAAACTATAAAAATATGAAGACATAATGATATATCCTTATATTAACAACTATATTTACATATATAAATATATATACATACATATATATATATATATATATATATATATATATATATATATATATATATATATATATATATATATATATATATATATATATATATATATATATATATATATATATATATATATATATATATATATATATATATATATATATATATATATATATATATATATTACATGGCCCATCAACACATGAAGATTTGTATGGCCCTTTACTTAAATTACATTAAATTTTACATTTTCATTAATGTTAATAAAAAAATATAGAAAATTCAATTTTATTTCTTTTTAAATTTATATAGTTGTGAAATCACAACTCTCAATTTAAAAACGTTTCTCTTCAAGTATTGTTATATATACATGCTAAATTGTTGTTGTTATCAAATTACAATACTGGTACATATAGGTATACAAAAGCATTGTTTAACATATATAATATGCGGAAAGCACATTATTTTCAAACACTACCACATTTATAACAATTTTATATAGATCATTACAACTTATCATAAAAATTTGATAATTTGTCAATTGATAAGTTTTAGACATTCTGATGTGCAACACTTATCACTTATCATTATCAAAAAATGTAAGTTATGATAAGTTGATAAGTAATAAGTGATAAGTAGTTGGTGCAATAGGGCCCAGATATAATCTTTTTGTTTCGTTTTGCTCTTTACTATTTTGTTAGGCAAGAATCGTCAATATATACTGTTTTTGACTTAATATCTTCTATTTTTTTAAATCACATATTACATATTCACATATACGCCTTTATACCACAAAGTTATACATAAATTTGAAATTAAGTAAATTTTATTTAACAAAACAATAAAAAATTAAAGTTTTAAACTATTTATAATTTTCAGAGTTTCTTGAATTAGCACAATATAAGTTAACATGCTTTCACATTTAAATAAGATTAGATTTCACAAATCAGTAACTAATTGGCAAGAGCCTAAACCTACTAACCGTTGTGAAGTTAGCCCGAAAAACCATCCCGAAAAAAGCCTTTTAAAGAAATGGTGTGTTTCTCTACTATGTACTATACAAATTCATAGTAAAACGAAAAATAAGATGACAAAAAGTACTGAACAAAGCAAAATAAGGTAAAAATAAAAACCGAACCAAAAATGTCATTTTTTTTCGGGCTGATATACCATATTATGTTTATATAATTATGTTTCCTAATTTTGACAAAGAACTTAACAAGAAATATAATTAAAAATTAATAATTTTATTAAATATGTTATTTTAACGCTACTGCCTAGTATAAAATTAATAAAATCCATAATATGTACCGCTAAAATATAACAAATTATTGTATCCAGTATTTTAATTGAGATTAAAATAAATTTACAATAAAATATTTTAGTTCCAATTCGGTAATATTCTTCCGGCTATAGCGCCGATCACAGAGATTGCCCCCAAGGGTGGCGACTGATACATGATTGCTGTACCTATTGGAAAGTTAATTTAGTTTACCCCATGTCTATATCAGGTTGAACTAAAAGTTTATGAATTTTTGATTGGACGCTCTTTCTAATTTTTATTGAAATTTGGTAATATTCGTCCGGCTATAGCGCCGATCACAGAGATTGCCCCCAAGAGTGGTGACTGATACATGGTTGCTGTACCTATTGGAAATTTAATTTAATTTACCCCATGTCTATATCAGGTCGAACTAAAAGTTTATGAATTTTTGATTGGACGCTATTTCTAATTTTTATTGAAATTCGGTAATATTATTCCGGCTATAGCGCCGATCACAGAGATTGCCCCCAAGGGTGGCGACTGATACGTGATTGCTGTACCTATTGGAAATTTAATTTAGTTTACCCCATGTCTATATCAGGTCGAACTAAAAGTTTATGAATTTTTGATTGGACGCTATTTCTAATTTTTATTGAAATTCGGTAATATTCTTCCGGCTATAGCGCCGATCACAGAGATTACCCCAAAGGTGGCGACTGATACATGATTGCTGTACCTATTGGAAATTTAATTTAATTTACCCCATGTCTATATCAGGTCGAACTAAAAGTTTATGAATTTTTGATTGTACGCTCTTTCTAATTTTTATTGAAATTTGGTAATATTCGTCCGGCTATAGCGCCGATCACAGAGATTGCCCCCAAGAGTGGTGACTGATACATGGTTGCTGTACCTATTGGAAATTTAATTTAATTTACCCCATGTCTATATCAGGTCGAACTAAAAGTTTATGAATTTTTGATTGGACGCTATTTCTAATTTTTATTGAAATTCGGTAATATTATTCCGGCTATAGCGCCGATCACAGAGATTGCCCCCAAGGGTGGCGACTGATACGTGATTGCTGTACCTATTGGAAATTTAATTTAGTTTACCCCATGTCTATATCAGGTCGAACTAAAAGTTTATGAATTTTTGATTGGACGCTATTTCTAATTTTTATTGAAATTCGGTAATATTCTTCCGGCTATAGCGCCGATCACAGAGATTACCCCAAAGGTGGCGACTGATACATGATTGCTGTACCTATTGGAAATTTAATTTAATTTACCCCATGTCTATATCAGGTCGAACTAAAAGTTTATGAATTTTTGATTGTACGCTCTTTCTAATTTTTATTGAAATTTGGTAATATTCGTCCGGCTATAGCGCCGATCACAGAGATTGCCCCCAAGAGTGGTGACTGATACATGGTTGCTGTACCTATTGGAAATTTAATTTAATTTACCCCATGTCTATATCAGGTCGAACTAAAAGTTTATGAATTTTTGATTGGACGCTATTTCTAATTTTTATTGAAATTCGGTAATATTATTCCGGCTATAGCGCCGATCACAGAGATTGCCCCCAAGGGTGGCGACTGATACGTGATTGCTGTACCTATTGGAAATTTAATTTAGTTTACCCCATGTCTATATCAGGTCGAACTAAAAGTTTATGAATTTTTGATTGGACGCTATTTCTAATTTTTCTTGAAATTTGGTAATATTCGTCCGGCTATAGCGCCGATCACAGAGATTGCCCCCAAGAGTGGTGACTGATACATGGTTGCTGTACCTATTGGAAATTTAATTTAATTTACCCCATGTCTATATCAGGTCGAACTAAAAGTTTATGAATTTTTGATTGGACGCTCTTTCTAATTTTTCTTGAAATTTGGTAATATTCGTCCGGCTATAGCGCCGATCACAGAGATTGCCCCCAAGAGTGGTGACTGATACATGGTTGCTGTACTTATTGGAAATTTAATTTAATTTACCCCATGTCTATATCAGGTCGAACTAAAAGTTTATCAATTTTTGATTGGACGCTCTTTCTAATTTTTATTGAAATTCGGTAATATTCTTCCGGCTATAGCGCCGATCACAGAGATTGCCCCCAAAGGTGGCGACTGATACATGATTGCTGTACCTATTGGAAATTTAATTTAGTTTACCCCATGTCTATATCAGGTCGAACTAAAAGTTTATGAATTTTTGATTGGACGCTATTTCTAATTTTTATTGAAATTCGGTAATATTCTTCCGGCTATAGCGCCGATCACAGAGATTGCTTCCAAAGGTGGCGACTGATACATGATTGCTGTACCTATTGGAAATTTAATTTAGTTTACCCCATGTCTATATCAGGTCGAACTAAAAGTTTATGAATTTTTGATTGGACGCTATTTCTAATTTTTATTGAAATTCGGTAATATTCTTCCGGCTATAGCGCCGATCACAGAGATTGCCCCCAAAGGTGGCGACTGATACATGATTGCTGTACCTATTGGAAATTTAATTTAGTTTACCCCATGTCTATATCAGGTCGAACTAAAAGTTTATGAATTTTTGATTGGACGCTATTTCTAATTTTTAATGAAATTCGGTAATATTCTTCCGGCTATAGCGCCGATCACAGAGATTGCCCCCAAAGGTGGCGACTGATACATGATTGCTGTACCTATTGGAAATTTAATTTAATTTACCCCATGTCTATATCAGGTCGAACTAAAAGTTTATCAATTTTTGATTGGACGCTATTTCTAATTTTTATTGAAATTCGGTAATATTCTTCCGGCTATAGCGCCGATCACAGAGATTACCCCAAAGGTGGCGACTGATACGTGATTGCTGTACCTATTGGAAATTTAATTTAGTTTACCCCATGTCTATATCAGGTCGAACTAAAAGTTTATGAATTTTTGATTGTACGCTCTTTCTAATTTTTATTGAAATTTGGTAATATTCGTCCGGCTATAGCGCCGATCACAGAGATTGCCCCCAAGAGTGGTGACTGATACATGATTGCTGTACCTATTGGAAATTTAATTTAGTTTACCCCATGTCTATATCAGGTCGAACTAAAAGTTTATGAATTTTTGATTGGACGCTATTTCTAATTTTTAATGAAATTCGGTAATATTCTTCCGGCTATAGCGCCGATCACAGAGATTGCCCCCAAAGGTGGCGACTGATACATGATTGCTGTACCTATTGGAAATTTAATTTAATTTACCCCATGTCTATATCAGGTCGAACTAAAAGTTTATCAATTTTTGATTGGACGCTATTTCTAATTTTTATTGAAATTCGGTAATATTATTCCGGCTATAGCGCCGATCACAGAGATTGCCCCCAAGGGTGGCGACTGATACGTGATTGCTGTACCTATTGGAAATTTAATTTAGTTTACCCCATGTCTATATCAGGTCGAACTAAAAGTTTATGAATTTTTGATTGGACGCTCTTTCTAATTTTTCTTGAAATTTGGTAATATTCGTCCGGCTATAGCGCCGATCACAGAGATTGCCCCCAAGGGTGGCGACTGATACGTGATTGCTGTACTTATTGGAAATTTAATTTAATTTTCCATATGTCTATATCAGGTCGAACTAAAAGTTTATGAATTTTTGATTGGACGCTATTTCTAATTTTTATTGAAATTCGGTAATATTCTTCCGGCTATAGCGCCGATCACAGAGATTGCCTCCAAGGGTGGCGACTGATACATGATTGCTGTACCTGTTGGAAATTTAATTTAATTTACCCCATGTCTATATCAGGTCGAACTAAAAGTTTATGAATTTTTGATTGGACGCTCTTTCTAATTTTTATTGAAATTCGGTAATATTCTTCCGGCTATAGCGCCGATCACAGAGATTGCCCCCAAGGGTGGCGACTGATACGTGATTGCTGTACCTATTGGAAATTTAATTTAGTTTACCCCATGTCTATATCAGGTCGAACTAAGTCATATATTTTTTCAAAATTAAGTCGTGAAACTTCGGATTATAAAAGCCATTTAATCCACAGGGCCCTAACTTGTCATTATTACCTATGCTTACTGCGTCGCTTATGAACTGTAGATCTAAATAAAATGGGCTTTGCAAATATAAAGGCTTAATGTTACTTCTGGTTACTATTTTACTCGAATTTCCTACCTCCATATCTTTAACTACATTAAATTCTAAAATCGTATATGTTAAATCGGCCATTGAATTCCGTACATTTTCGGTAATATGTTTTGTTTTTAGGATAATTGCAAAATTTCGCCAGATTTCTTTTATTTTATCATAAGTCCCTGATATGAATAACGATGCAAAAATCTCTTTAATAAATTGTTGACTATTCTTGAAATATCTATTAATATCTTGTGCTATTGTATGCGTCAAATGAGAACAACATAAATAAACTTTAACAACACTGTCTTGAGTCCTAACATTTCCAACATTTGTAACCCAGTTATGCGTGAGAGTCAGGTATTCTATGAGATCCATTCGATTGAAAGCGTGCAGAATTGAATTAAGTTCAGCAAAAGAGAAGTCTATAACTACAGCATTAAAAACAGGCCATGTTTTGAAATGTTTCTCTAAAAAGTTTCGATAAGCATATAACCAACTTCCAATTGTAGTCACCGAATGACTCGAGCTTATCATATCAGTTAAAGGAAATGGTGTAGCAGAATCAAATGCATTTCCTTTAGCAGCTATAACAAGTGCATAATAAAGAATTTTTTTACAATTTTTGTATGGGGCTCTTATAAGACTACCTGTGGCGTCTAAGTAAACAGAAAGTTCTTTATTTGATTGAAAGTCACACATAAGCTTTAAAACTTTATTTTGCAGTATACTAAAAGTTAAAACAACAAATGGTCGATAACATATATGTTTTATGTATGAATTAATACCTTCAGTTTTGTTCATTTCTTCAGAAATGTCAACAACGTCATTTGGTGCATTATCATTGGTTTTTAAAGCTTCTGATCTTATTTTTCGCAAGACATCTAATGATTTTGCTTTTGGTATGGTATTTGTTCTTGTAACAAAATCTAAATCCTCTTCATCAATTAAACTTTCCGCTACTATTTCTACTGTACTATTTAATAACTTTTTTTTGTATTCTAATCTACTAAGAGCAGCAGTGTGATGAAACTTTTTATAAGGATGATTTATTGACCTACTTGTGCTATAAACATCGAAAATACCACACGATAAATCGCGATTAACTAATTTGAACTTTCTACAAGGTTCCTTAACACTTTTATGTCCACAATACGCCCTAATTGTCAAATGATTTTTAAGAATATCATATCCCTTAATATTTATTAAACATCCACTTATTTTTGTCAAATATTGAGAAATTATTGAACTATAAAAAAATGGAACTAATTTTCTATCCCTAATAGAATACATCTTAATCCAAATATCATTCGGGATAGCAATCTGATTATCTAATTTTATAAATTTGGTATTATTGGCTCCTCGGTTTATAATTATTTCAGAATCATTCCCAACTTTATCTGAACTTTCTTCATCTATCCTATCTTCATTAACAATGTCAATATTATCTACTAAGTTGCAATTAATAGGTTTTATAACAAGTTCGTCAGACTCCGGTACTTCTTCAACCATTAATTTATTTGGAGAAATGCGTTCAGCAGAAGGACTACTAATCCTAACATCTATATCAACTGGATTTTTATTTAATAAGGTAACAATATGATAATCCGTTGTATTTGAAAAATCAGAAGCGACTATATCATCTGCATCTAAAATGCATCTAAAAAACATTTTAATAATTTGTAATAAGTTTTCGATTTACCGGTAATTTTCAGTCCATATTTTTACCGTTCACCGGTAAATGAAAAATTTGTTATATTTGCGATTCCTAATATCGCCAATATAAAATAATAATTGTATATTGATTGGAAGAGGATTGTTGCCCGTACGGACTGCTAAATGTTGGAATAGTGCCATAATGGAAGAGTGCCCTAAGATTGCCCTAAATTACAAATATGAATTATGTCATATAAAAATGTCATACTTAAATAACATTGGATAAAAATATAAATTAGGGCGTTCATTTCATTTCTCAATAACCAATAACGTTAAAAATATTTAAAACAAAATAGTGATTTAAATTTGGGGGATATGAAAAGAGAAAATCGGAATTTAGTCATTAAAACCATCAATTATTTTTTAGCATGAAATTAACGCCCTAATTTTTTTTCCACTTGATTTATTATTTTTATTTTACTATGTTCTGGAATGTAATTAAATCAAATCTGAACTAAAGATAATATTTATTTTACTAAATGAAATATTTATATTAGGATTCCGTACATATCATAATAAATTGAAACTTTGTATGGACATTAAGTGGTTTAATCCACGGATAATCTTCGGTTTAGTTCGTTTGAGCCACCGTACAATATCTGTGTTGTTTAACAGCTTAGTTGCCTCAGTGTTAACATATTGTTCGACGCTTTGCCTATGTCTCAGTGCATTTTTTTGGATTTTCTTTGAAACAGTGTCCACTTTAAGGTCCCTATGGAGGTCTCTGTTTCTTAGATACCATGGTGCATCAACTATGTTCCATAATACTTTGTTTTGAAGTCTTTGGATGATTTCTACGTTGCTCTATTTGGTACAACCCCAAAGTTGGATACCATAAGTCCAAACCGGTTTTAATATTTGTTTATATAATAGAACTTTGTTGTATGTTGATAGAGTGGAGCTCCTTCCTATCAGCCAATACATCTTTCTATATTTAAGCCCTAGTTCTTCGTTTTTCTTTTTAACGTGTCTTGCATCTAGTGTCATGCCAAGATACTTAGCCGTGTTGGCATACGGTATTATTTCTTGATTAATTGTAACCGGAATATGTACGAACCGTTTGTTTGTAAAATTGATGTGAACTGATTTAGTTCGTTAAGTTTAATTCGCCATCTTTTGGTCCAGTTATGTATTTCAGTAATAGCTAACTGTAAATTCTGAGTTGATTCTTCGTTGCTATCTCCAACTGATAAGATTGCGGTGTCATCATCAAAGGTCGCCACAGTGTTGTTTTCTAATATAGGGAGATCATTAGTGTACACTAGGTATAGGACCAGACCTAAAACACTGCCCTGATTTCTTTCAATTCAATATAGGAATAGAATTGGTAGAACAGTTCTTAATTTATAGTTAAGTCCTTCGTGCCAAACTTTATCAAAAGCCTGTGCAACGTCTAAGAATATCGATGAGCATACTTTTTTCTCCTCTAATGCTCTTTGCTGAACTGATGATTTGAAATCAGGCTTTTCCTCTCAATTATCGGATGTAGCCTTTTTACTAATAACTTCTCAAACACTTTAGATCTAACTGGTAATAACGATATTGACCTGTAAGATCCAGTTTGTTATGTACTTCTGTTTGTCCTCTTCCACAAGCTGGGTGCATATTTCAATCGAAAGGCAGCATTTATAATATTGGTGAGCTTTAATAAAGCTTTCCTATGTAGTTATTCTAAATTTTCTGCTGTGATAACCCGGTGTTTTTTTTCGGATTCATATTTGTTTTTATCTCATACATGACTTCTTTTGATTGGTCATCATGTGGTTCAAATATATTTTCCAGGTATTCAGCAAAACTGCGTACTTTATCTTCGTTATTTCTGGCCCATTTTTAATCTTCTGTTCTGATTGGAGGAATCTGCATTATTTGATAAAACTGCAAATTATAAATATTAGAATTAATTTCTTATATGAACGCTATATATCACTCACCCCGCAAATGAGCCGTATCCATCTTCTCGTTACATAAAGGGAATATTTTAAAATATGCCAGGGATCTTCGTTGAACAGTGAATGGCCCCTCATATGGTGTTGTCAATCCTATTTTTACTTTATCCACCCAGGCGAAAACTTTGTCACAGTCCGTTAGGTCTTCTGAAATATAAATATTGTCTTGAGGGCGATTCCGTGTATCTTATGGAACGAACAGTGATACGGGGTCTGTAGATAACGCGGGATTTGGATGCAATACTAGTTCTCCTGGGACTTTCAACGGCTGCCCGTAGCCAAGATCCGCGGAAGTGTTATTAATGATAGGAGTATGCATTTAACGGTATTCGATCTAGCATATAACAGAGCTTTTAAATGGCGATGGTACCTTTCAAATGCCATTTGCCCGTGGATGATATTTTGTTGGCCGTATTCGTTGTGAACCTAACAGTTTTGTAAATTTTTTGAAAATATTGCTTTCGAATTGATTGCTTTGATCAGTCGTTATTTCTAGTGGGACACCAAATCTTGAAATGTACTGGTCTACGAAAGCTCTAACTGCGGTGGAGGTTTTCATATCAAGCAGAGGCACTGCTTCTGTTGATCTGCGTTAATCTGTTGATTGTTGTAAGTATGTATATGTTACCTATAGATGGAGGTAATGGTCCGGCCAGGTCTATGTAAATATATGTTCGAACCTGCCTGACGGGACATCAAAACATGGTCAGAACGTGTATGTCGGTTAACTTTAGTCTTTTGGCAAGGCACGCAGCTCTTAGACCAAAACCCTGTATCGATGCTCATACTTGGTCAAAAATATCGTGATGCAACTAATTTGCGGGTTGCACGTATACTTGGTGTGACAAACCGTTGTATATTTTCGAAAATATTTCCGACGCATTTCATTGGGAATGTAAGCTCGGTTGACACCAGTCGATGATTCACACCAGATAGTTAGATTTGAGGGACTGTGAAGAACATGGTCTAGCTAACAGCTTCGCGAGTTAGAAGAATTCGTTATGAGTGTTTTATGCTCATCATCTGGATGCAACGAGACTTTCATTTGCGCGAGATAATGTGTCTTCCGCCGTTAACGTACCTTATATCGGTAGTAAATTGCGAAATGTAGTCTAGCTGACGACTCAGCAACGGAAATGCTGGATGGCGCAATAAATGGCCGGTAGTGCTCGGCGCTAAAAGAACTTTGTCTGCACAAACCTAGTTGTAACATATATTCAAACTCACTTCCAGCATTTTTGTGTTTTTGGGGATCTAAGTTTCGTGGACGCGAAAATGGTATATGACTTTCAGTAACGATTTGGTATACCACCTTCGATAGCAAAGAGACGAGGTACAGTTTCGTTATGTTTACCCTAGCATCTACCACCTTAACTGACAGAGATGTGTTTGTATCTAACAGGCGTCTGTTTTTTAAATTAACAACCAACCCGAATTTAACTAAGAAATCTGCGCCGATTATTGGGAACCGATGCGACTATGAATGATTGCCTAAAATCACGTCGTAATCCCAAATCTATGTGCAATAATCGCGTGTCATACACTCATACGTATACTGATGACGGAGCCTTTAGCAGCGATTAAGCGATTTTCTGGATCGTTGACAAGATTATTGAAGTACTTTTTTGACACGATTACGTCAGCACCAGTTTCAATTAAGTAATTTAGTTTTGTATTGGGACATCTAATAATAAGGCGACGGTTCTGGATCGTCTGGAACGTATTAGTTTTCCGCGGTGGGAGTATGTTGTGAAGTTGTCTTCTTTTTAAAAGAACACCGTTCACATTTTCTTGCGTTTTCTCCAAATGTTCGATGATAGTAACAAACCCATTGTCTAGTGCCTTCTCCAAATCGATTACGCTATTTCGAGCGTTCTCTATTTTTGCTATTTATTCGTTATTTGTGCGCGATCTACCAGTCAATTGTTCTGTTGCTGTCTGAAATTTTTTTAATGAAACCTTTGATTGCTTTAAATTAGGTTTAGTTTTATAGGATGATCTTGATTAATCAACAGCATTGCAAACGAAATTCAAATAGTTAATTTTGATAATTCGGTTCGCAAAGTTAATTAGCTCGTCAATCATAGTGCTCCCGGATTGCTACAATTGATCATATATTATCTGGTAATAGCAGAGCCACCTATATATACAGACCCGTAAGGATCTGCCATGTTTTTCGTTGAGCTTTTTCTAGAGGAACTACTTTTTGCATTATCCCATAAGAATCAATGTAAAAATGACCATTTTCGAATTACTTTTCATCAATGAAAAGTTAAATCTTTCATTTCGATAAACACTTTGTGGAATTGATTCTATATTGAAGCAGCACATATCTGAAAGTCAGAACCTTAAACCTTTTATTAATTTAATAAACATTAAATCAAAATTAAATATGAATTTATCATATTTATGTAAACATGAATTTATTTGAATGTGTAGGTAAAATAAATAAATAAAACATATATTGTCATCCTTTCGATCGATGATTTTGTCTCTTTTTTTAAAATAAACCCCACACTTTTTCGCTTTTTCTATTGCGATCGCAGCATGCTCGTATAAAGCATTATTCTACTTCCTTTTATACATTTGAAAATGTATCACCACATATTTCTATTTCATTACCTTGTAGCGAAATCGGAAAAGGGATAGAGTGCAAAATTATTCCAATAGGCTGAGATCGCAATAGAAAAAAATCAAAATTGAATTCACGAAATAGCGTAAAATTTAAAAAGAGAACATAAACATCGATCGATAGAAAAAAAATTGTGATATTGACAACTTACAACATGTCAAAGGGAGTTCCAAAAACAGCTGCACAATTTATTTAGAACCATAATTATGCACAAATGCGTAACAAAACTTTACCAAAATAAAATCGAACCGTGCCAGAAGAACTGTGATAGTCATGGTGTTCCATTTATAATCTAAAATCCAAAATTTACGTTGAAATTGAAGTGAAATTAGTTTGAGATTTATTCAAACAAAATCATGCAGCTTTTATTGAAATACCCTTTAAGTATTTTATTTTATTCACAAAAATAAAATTCAAAAGGAAACACAACCACATTTTTACTGTTTTCTCTTTTCGGCTTGCAATTTAATTTTATTGCGTTGGTATTTGTGTGTATTTATATCAATTCAATGGAGAAATGCTTTTTTTTCTATAAATTTTATTAATAAATATATCAAAAATTAAACAACTTCTTTGATCAAGCTTTGAATCAATTATAAAATGATAATTGTAGATTCTATTTCAATGTTAAAATACTTAATCCATCGACATTTTCATTGATAAATATCGCACCGAAAAAAATTTAATTTTTCATATGTTTTGTATGGAAAAAATGTTTTTTTCGTCAATTTTAGTTCCTCTAGGAAAAGCTCAATTTTTAACCTTAGGGCTCTGTATACATAGATGGCTCTGGTAATAGTCCTAACCACAGCGTTTTTAGCAGCTGTTCATTTACAACTGTTGATGTTCCAGCTTTTTCTTCGTTTTAGGACGCTTGAATGTAACAAAACAACAAAAAACTGCTCTACAGTAGAGGAACTTTTACAGTAGGAAAAGGAAGAAAATGGATAAAAATATTATAAATTTACTATTGTTTACCTTTTTCTTCCTTTGCATACTATAGCAAAACGATAACCGTCAAAAATAGTAGGCAAATGTCATAGTATAGGATCGCTGAATTCGAAATTTTAACTCTATCGACTGTTGACATTGTTTATCAAAATTTTTGGAATACAGTTTTTTGTATATATAATAGTACAAACGAATACAATTATGCGAGACAAGATACCTATCATTAGGATAGACGTGCAGTAACATTTCATCGTTTCCAAGCCTTAACATGTAGCCAAACAAAGTATCTCGAACGTTGAAGACATCCTCATGGTTTTAAAGGAGAGTTATTGTTTAAACAATTAAAAGAAATATTTTGAGGAGCCTGAGGTTCCAATTACTGGGTAGCATTGGTAGTTAAGCTAGAAACTCAGTATACTTGTGCTGTGCTGTACTAAAAACTTTTTAGCTGATCGCGTTTAAATGAATTTAGAATGGAGGATCTAAAAGTAAAATATATTAAACTATATGGATCAATATACAAACATAAAGAAGCGTAGACCCGCGTCCGGAGCGTGTAGTTTGTTTAGGCCAAATTTCTAAATGTATACTATATTTGTATTTCATACCAAATGTACATACACCCACTTTATATGTATATCTAGGGTTGTTTTCAATTTCTATAATCAAATTTGTTTAACATTCTAAAATGTCAAATTTAAAACGTCTTGTCATAGAAAAATCGAAATGAATTTTTATGAAGTGAAAAAAATAATTGTAAATTGCCAAATTTTTAAAATCAAATTTCGATGTGGAATTCGTTAAATTTTGAAATGGAATTTTATTAAATTAAAATGTTAAACATTTGTTATTTTAAAAAATTAAATGATAAAATTTAACCAATATGAGATGTTTTTGAAGCTTTTGAAATAATTTGGATCATTGATTTATTTTCTTTTGTTTATTTGCATTTATGGACAAAAAACATAAACTAAATTTTAATTCGAGCTTAAAGCGTTTCTCGTATAATTTCGTATAAATTGAAATTTGAATGCACGATTGAATTTTGATAATTCATAGCTTGAAATTCCGAATTTTTAATATAGAACGTATTGAAATATTTAAATTTGGTAAAACATACTCTTTTCCGCTTGAAAATATCTGGTCAGCCTAAGAATGGTTAAAATAAATAAATATCGGCACGTTCCAGAATAATCCAGTACTGATTGTAATTATATTCTTAAAATAGACACTTAATTAATTAATTAATTAAAGTTTTATTATTATATTATTAATAAATAACAAACATATACGTACAGAGTTTGTGTATGTAGGTACACATGGAAATAAATCAAAATTTATTATCATAATCATAATAATTTTTATTTATGACCCAAACCAATTTATTATTAATAATAAAATTCATTAGAATTACCTTTTTATGTACATATACATACTTATATACTATAAATAGTAGTAGTCTGCTCTAGTATATAGGTATACATATTTGTATATTGGGAGCAATTAAATCATTTAGGAGCACAAACGTAAAAATATTGTATGAAAAAGAAAATGAAAAGCTCTCAATGTATTACATGTTCGTGACACCCAAATAAATTAAAATATTTATGTATACCTAATATATTATGTTTATATGTATGTATGTATGTGTATGTTGTTTTATTATAATAATTTTTAATTAATAAATTATTAATAGTTTTTTGTTGAAAAATAATTAGATTATGTACATATATGTTTTAACAATTTTGGTTAACCAGACGAAACGATCCAGATTAAATTAATGTTTTGTAGTGTTATCTGTTTTTGATCTGAATACAACACGGAGTAAAACGATCTCTACTAAGCTGAAGAATTTTTTAATAGAAATTAAAAATGTAATGCCTTGTTTTTCAACAATACATCCACTGAGCTTAATTGAAAAATGCAATCATAAAAATACATGGAATTTAGAGTTACACCTATACATCAGGAGTATATATGACACAAATTTCTTAAATCAAGAATAATCCTCTTAAATGCATAACATAAATTTCTAAATTCAAGCAAATTTTGCTTTATCTAATTCACTGTATTAGTACATTGTACTATCATTTCTTTGTATAAGAATAACTCGTGGAATGCTAAAGTTGAAATTAAAATTAAAATTAAATATTCAGATGAACCCCGCTTGCCTTAAAATACTGATTCAGTTGTTATACTAAACTCCATCGCTTCATATTAAAGTTACTTGTTGGCCTTGAACCTCATGATCCGGAATAGAAGTTAGAGGTCGGTCAATCAGAAAATCGCCCGACGTCAATTGGCTCGTTTGGCAGATGATATATTGGTGTTTGACCAATGAATCCAGCTCCTCAAATGTCATTGAAGGCGGCATCGTAAATTCCAAAATGCAAAATGCATGTTATTTTGTCTTCCTCGTACGGCTTCCGAATATCTTCCTTAAGTCATTGGGTTGAGAACAGTTCATTCAGTTGATGCAACTCATTGCTTTTTCCTAACCATATGTGTTTACAAGTTCCTCTTGTAGCCACAAAGCGTTTCGGGGCTCTGATTAAACTTAATGTGTATCTCATACATTTCAGTTCCAAGTTTAATAGGAATTTCAACAAAAACAGCAACAGCAACAGCAACACCAAAAGATTTTACCGTAACCGATAACTTCAAGTTCGATGACAATAAATTCAATTCAAAATACTTCAATAGAGTATTCCTATTAATACCACGAGAATGCCATCAATTCATCAAGGTTCCCAGTTCAATATTTCGACATATAACTCTTACGTGTACTCGTCTACTGCATTGATTAAGGTGCATAAAAAATGGTGTATCAGTCATTGGCAGAGCTTTACTAGATTCAACCTCTTAGGTTCATATTAACCCTGGGGCCTTTGCAGCAAAATTTGGAGTGACTTGGGAAAGACTTGGAAAATACTAGAACATTATTGATTCTACATTTTTCGCCTAAGACATTATAGTACGCATAGTTAATTTTGCTGAGTCATTTTTATTTCATTTAACCACAGGCAGTTGATAACGAACGTATAAGTAAGTACTAAGGTCGTTCATTTAGAACTGATTGGAGACCTCACAAGTGGCTCGTTCCTCGCAGTTCTAAGAAGGTTCACTGTGAGAAATTGGTAAATAATTCCCTGAAAATTTTTCATCTTCTTTCGAGAAATCGGATTAGCATTTCATACCACTAAGTGCACGTCATTTCGGAGGAATTTGGGAAGCGCTAAGCAGCTTAATTTAGATGTTTCTGATTAATCTAGATTTTTCTTATTCCTGAACTTCCAAATTCATATAAATTTGTTGTCTGTCCAGAAAATGTAGAACTTTATATTCTAAAATTAAATAATTAATTTCGCTGCCCTCATGGACTAGATTTTTCTTAGGAAATTCCTGAACTTTCATATCTGAAAATTGTTACCTCACCAGAAAGTTCAATTTTTTGAATAAACTTTAAAGCCATTTTAAAAGCACAAACAATATAACTGGCACAATTATTTATGTAATGTTTTTCAAATTTAGTTTGATTCCCCGGGCTTTAAAAAAATTTAAATATTAATTATTGCATTCGGGTAGCCGACTTTTTGAATTTGCCGTTTCAACGACCGTTGAATAGTGATGGAGAACTTCTATGCTTCACTGGAGTGACAAACAGTGGGATCAGGTTGAAAATAATTAAAATCCCCACCCATTTTTTATTCATATGAAATGGCTCATATTCGAAAATTCGGGTACCTGGTACTTTTGATTTGTCGTGTTACCTGGCTAATAGTTTGGGTTACCATCCTAATAGAAAACTTCTATGTTTCGTGTCAGATCACATTTTATGTGGGATCAGGTTGAAAACAATTAAATTCCTCACCCATCCTTTATTCATATGAAATGGTCCATATTCAAAAATTCGGGTAGCTGACACTTTTGATTTGTCGTGTTATCTGGCTATTAGTTTAGGTTACTATTCTAATAGAGAACTTCTATGTTTCGTATCAGGTCACATTTTATGTGGGATCAAGTTAAAAATAATTAAATTCTCCACTCATCTTTTATTCGTATGAAATGGTCATATTCAATAATTCGGGTAGTTGGCACTTATGGTTAGTCGTTTCACCGGGCAATATGTCACATAAAATATGACCTGATATAAAACATAACAGTTCTCTATTAGGAAAGCAACCCAAACTAATAGCCAAGTTACATGACAAATCAAAAGTGCCAGCTACCCGATTTTTTGAATATGGGCCATTTCATATGAATTAAAGATGGGTGGGGATTTTAATTATTTTCAACCTGATCCCACATAATTTACCAGATGAAATAAATATATAATTATGAATTATTTCGAAAATGTATATATATATATTTTTCTGCTGGAAAATTTCTACTGAACCATAATTAATGTCGATAATGCAGATTTTTTTCTGCTGAAATTTTTCTGCGTACTTCAGTAGTATCTATATTAATACAATAAAAATACATATTAAAATTTCTTGATACCAATTTTTAGTTGGTCTATCTCAGCACTAACATAGTAAAACACACGAAAAATCATTTTGCACAACTGCTAGATTTTTTTCGTGTGTTTTACTGCGTGAGTGCCATGACAAGGTCGACTAAACTTTATTATCGAAATTCATATAAAAAATGTACAGTTTAAGTCAGACTATTAATACTTGTGTGTTGTCGATCGATGATCTTGCTCAATACGACGGGCCCAATTTGATTCCAGTGCCCTGTACTTATAGTTTTCGTGTTAAGTTGTTTTCCGAACCATTTTTTAACTTTTACTTACGAATTCTAAAGTTTCTAATGGTTTCACGTGCACCTCTACAAACACAGATACAATAAATATATGGCTTTAAAACTGACAAAAAGTTAAGTTTAATAATTTCCAATTTAAATAGAATTTAAAGTTAACAGCAAATTTTAATTTTCATCCTCTTACCAAACTGAAACCATATGTTGTGAATTTCTCCAATTTCGTCTTTCACATTATTTTGTAGTGTGATATCACATCCAAATGCAGAAAAAACAATTATACATAACACAGAGTATAGTATATAGGATGTATAGCACAGCATCACCGTAGAATACTTATAAAGATGAGTTTTTCTAAATATGTTGTTTGTTTTTCCAGGATATCAATTTTTTTTTCCGAAATAAATAAAGTTTTTATATTTTTGTATAAAAAAAAAAATTTCTAATTTTATATTATATTCGAAAGCGTAAGTTGATGTTCGAGAAAATTGAAACATTTCGGTTCGATTTAAAATATTATTATTATTTGTCTAATGGTTTTTAAAATTGGAAAATAACAAATATTTTTGTTGTTGTAACATATTACATATATTTATATATATATATTTGATGGAAATGTAATTGAAATATTATATTATATACGATTATATAAATGTATTATCGATTTTGTGTGTGTGTGTGTGTTGTCGTTTTAAGTTTTTCATTCATTTTTTAAATAAATTAGATGCTTTAAAATGTATATGCACATATTTTATTTATGTACATACTCGTATAATATAATAATTATACAAACTAAACAATCAACTATATTTTGTATAAAATAGTAACATTTATAGTTTTTGTATTTCACTATATTCAACAATGTTAATAAATTGTATAAATAATTTTTACTATATTTTTGTTATAATATATGTACAATAATAAAACCAATCTGGGTTTCGGTAATGAAAATATAATAAATATTTATAGAGTTTTTAATTATTATAGGACACGAATTGAATAAAAGTGTGGGTGGGGTGGGGTATACACGCGTATAATTTATTATATGTTTATTTATATATATATATACATAATGACATTGATTACTTTCGTTGTTTCACATAACACCCACGTACCTACTCGAAATGAAAAAATTGTTGATTTAAAATTTATTAGATTCTTACTAAAGTTTAAAATTAATCTTGATCAAATTTCTAGTTTAGTTGTCAATCATAATTTTTGTTTTGCCAAACCAATATTTTGTATTTTTAGAAAATTAGGTTAACTCAGAAGGGCGACAATATTTTCTCTTCCCTCCCCGCCTTTCAAATATAATTTAATAATTTATTTTATTACAGCGCCGCTAATAGTATAGATCTGCTTTTCGACGAAATTAATTAAAAATAAAATAAAATAAAAAAATTATAAGCTTCACAATTTTTATTTTTATTTTTCTAATCAAATTTATTAACACAAAAAATGTGTTCGACTGTTATTTTCATCCTAATAAATTGTAAAAATCAATAGAAATTAAAATGAAAAAGCGAAATTTATTTTATTTTTATTTCGAAATAATTCGATTATAATATTATTTTATTTTATTATTATTGTTATTATTTTAAGTAACACAATCAAATTGAATGAATTTTTATTTTTTTGTGTGTTTGGTGCGTATACTGTTTTATTCGGTGAAAAATGTCTGTGCGCCCTGTTTTAATAATAAAGAAAATAAAAATATATTAATTTGATTATAATATTAATAATAATTTTTTTTTGATGTGCTTTTTATTTAATAGCGTGCGGGAGAAGGGAACCCTGGAAAAGTTGATTATTTTATTTATTATGGCGTTGCTGCGATAATCTATATTTTACATTTTGTATAAAACAAATTTCAATGTCCCCAAAGGCAAATTTTAAATATTCGGCGTCGAGCCATGATCGATTCTTAAAATAACAAAAATTTATTTCGCTTAAATTACAAGCATGTTTCTTTAAATTAACGAATGCTCAAACCAAACCAATCCATTTTTCAAATGAAATATTTCTCGTAGCCGTGGCATTCCAAAAATAAATAACCAAATATGTAATTCAAAGGTTGAAATTGCTCTTCAGAATTACTGACATACGTAAAATTCAGTTTACAAATTTAACAAATTAAATTAAAATTTTATTTTCGAATCATAAAGTATATACAAACTATAATTTCGGTAAGCTTGGAACATTAGATTTGAAAAATTTGGATTAAAACTTGAAATTCAGAATCTCCAATCAGTTTGGTAAACTCGCGTTCGAAATCAGGAAACTGTAAGGCTTTTTATTTAATAGCACGTGGGAGTAGAGAAACCTGGAAAAGTTGATTATTTTATTTATTATGGTGTATATTTCCTTTTTGTTTAAATCACATTTCAATGTTTTTCAGGTCAATTATGAAAATTTGGCATCCTGCCATCATCGATTCTTAAAATTGTTATAATTTATTTCGCTTAAATTACAAGATAGGTTCTTTTAATTTAACGTATTCACAAACCAAACCAATCCATTTTCTAAATGAAATTTTTATGTCCCCTACTTTTATTAATTTAAAAAATTAAATACACATTAAGTATAGTTAAATCTAAACTAAAATAATTTTTTATTTACTTAACAAATATCACCAAAAGAAATTACTTAAATAATAAGTTGACTTCGAATATCCCAAGGTTTAAATTTAGTTTTGGTTAAAAATTTAAAAATTTAGATTAGTCATTGTAAGATTACTATCACTGTTTTCACGATATTTAATTATATATTAATGAATTTTAAATTCAAAATTGCGTTATAATATTGTGTTTGTTAAATTATCACAAAAAAAAAACGAATGTTTGATGTGTTTTCATTTCTATTTATTGTGAATAAAAAAGTTTTTTTTAAAAATAATTTAATATCTATTTTAAAAATATATACGTGATAAAGCCACAGAATATATGTTCAAAATAGAGATATACCACCTGGTCAGCACTTATGAAGAGTCATTGCTCAAAACATAAAATTTATCAAAACACAACGAAAACATCACAACTCAACAATCATAAATGACGAACACCATATAACACATCAATTCTACAAACGCATAGAAAATTTGACCATCATCAACTTTAATGAGATTGAAGAATGCCTCTTAGAAACAGGTTTAAAATACAACAACAAAACCATCTGCTGGAGATTGAAAATGTAATCCTAAGAACAGCGACACATCACCAAGACGATCACTTCAAAAAGCTTGTGTGTAATGAGATTCTGAAGACACCCAAACCGAACGCTACCATGGGATGGGCATTTACACGTCATCTATTATTTTCTATATTGACGTGTCGACTACAACATAACGTCTGCAACGTAGACAACGTCAATAATGTAGAAAATTCCTAGAGTGGTTGATTCGTGGTCAATTTCTAGAGAACAATGCGTTATTGGTGATAGTTTTATAGAATGTCGATCGAATCAAATATTTTTACACTGTCATGTATTCATTGGGAAATTTATTTTGAATGGTTATACGTACATACCTCTAGGGATTTTAAACCTTGGGTATATGTTTTTGACGTTTGAATATAAAAAATATTTAGTTTTCATTTATTGTCTGTGTCATAACACAAACATTTTTTTCGCTTTCAATAAAAATAAATCGCCTCAATAACGAATTGCGATACAATAAATTCAATAAGATAAGTATTTTGGACAACATTGTTTGTGCATCTAATTTTAGATGAAAGATTTTATTCAGATTCTCTTCATATCTTCCTAAATAGCTCAATTGGAATCAAATTTCGTGACTGATGCTTACAACCTATACGGCACTATTGCAAATCCAATGGGGCAGGTTTTTAGTTGTATAAATAAGAAAATTAAATATTTTGTATTCGTAACAATATGTATGACAAAGTTGGCAAATTCAATAAAAAAAATTAAAATCATTAATTAAATTTATAGTTATTTCCTAACACAATAAATTAAATTAACTAAATTATGTAATTATTAAAAAAAAATTACTAAAAATACTTTACAAATTTTTTTTATATGGAGTCGTCGACTAATTCATCAACGTACAGATATCGGTTCATAATCGAACAAAATTGGTTCGAATTCGTATTGCGGAATAAGGGAAATTTTACAACTTATCAAGCAGACACGAATTCGTATTTGAATTATTCGAATTCGTATTCAAAAATACCAATGTTACTAATTCGTACAATTTTTAAACGAATTAGTATTCAGAAATAGGGCTCCAGACAAAAAGGTTATAAATTTCATTAAAAATAATCCGGGGAGCTTTTACTATGACCGTATGCCATAAAATTTAACACACCCCACTCCATGGTAAAACGAAAGCGAGTTCAGAAAAGCTATAAGTGCTACTGAGTTACTAAAAAGCCAAATCGTTCAAATAACCAACACTTGTTCATGTATATAAAAACCATCAACTTTCCTATTATTGCACCAAGACATTCTATTAGAAACAAATAATACTCAGAGTTCTTCAAGCGTCTGCTTTTAAAACCAACAATTAGCCAACTGACCCAGGAAAAATACCTGACCTGATCGATTTTTTATAACCAAATGTATTTCTGCACTATTCTAAATATCGGTCTTGACAGGCCGATTCTGTCAACCGTAACTTGATTTAAGCGCACGAAACACATTCCTCACAGAACGTTGATTTTCGGAATGAAGCTGAACAATTTGTAGGCGCTATGCCGGGCTCAGTCTTGCCATGATGTCAGACAATACCGAATAAATAAAACGATGACAGTTTAAAACTATGCATGCGTCATTTGTCAAAAAGATACAAATGAAACAATCACCTCTAGATGAACGGTGTTACAAAATTCTCCCGCGAACTGTCGCATTCGATTTCAAATCGCTAAAATATCGTAGGTTGTTTACATTATTTTAGTTATCGACGTTGACAAAAAACACTGCCAAGTAATCTACGTTATATTTCACGTGTCGACAACCGCGTATATTACATGGCGTAATCTACCTTGCCCATCCCTGAACGCTACAAAACATCATATCGGAAATCAATGCACTGATTACAAAAGCTGACAAATCGAGGAACATATTACCTGCCGAGACATATTTAAAATCAATAAATTTAAAATTACAAAATGATACATCTGTTAGAAACAATCTTGAATTAGTGGGTTAAACCAGATCAGTCAACATTCCATCCGACGCAAAATTTGTGTCATTTGATGTATCAAAAATGTATACAAACATACCTGTCAAAACTACAATATGCATAACACAGGATGTGCTGACACGTAACCAAATACAATATCACATGTAATTCGTTTATTAAGAACCATAACACACCAAAACTATTTTCAACTTGAAAACAAATATTACATTCAAAAAGATGGATTACCAATGGGTAGCCCGCTGTCAGGCACGCTAGCGAATATATATCTTTTGAAAATACATATATACATTCGAATCACAACAAATATAAAAACAACATCATATATATTGGCGTCGGTATGTCCGACGAGATTTTAATTCTCTTCAAAAGAACTGAACTTGGAAATTTACATAAATATATCAACAGCATACACACTAACATTGCATTTACGCTGGAAAAGAAAACTGGGAAATCCTCGATTTGACCATTAAAAACTTCAATCAAACACACAATTTTGAAATATACCGCGGAAACCCACACAAACGTCATACAATTTTTTCGTCATACAATTCACAACTCCTCCAATCATCCTCCTTGATATAAATTTGCCGCATAAAACCACTTGCTAAATAGACTCAACACCATTTCGATGGACAACGATTAGTACACGGATGAACTCCAGATAATCACATACATATGTGGATTCTGTAAAACCACGATTGATAAACTCAACAATAGAATCGTAAAAATTACATAACACTTGAAAAGATTTAAAAAAAATACAATTACACAATAACACACAAAATCAGTAATAGAATACAACATAAACTAAGACCAAAACATGATAATAAGGTTGACAGCGGTGTCTACAAATTGACATGCAATAATTACCCCAAATTTTTAGGGCAAACTGACAAAGATTTCAGAGCAGTTCATAAATTTCAAATCCTAACTGGATTACTGAAAGGAAATGTAGTAGCTTTAATACGACCCATAAAAATCACGTGGCAAAATTACGAGCAAGCGTGGAATAAACTAATAAACATATATAACAAACCGAAATCCATCCTTTCGTTATTGATTCAACTATTTATGGGCCAAAAGAATTGTACTCACGCAAACTATAAAGAGCTGAGGAAATGCATATACGTATGCACTATATAGGATATATCTTAGGAACAAGATAAATGCAGATACCATGCAGTTATGGCCAAAGGATTCTGTTATGGTCTCAAATTAACATTTAAGAGTTTATAATACTACCCAAATAGCGTGTAGAAAACATCACTTCATTTATTAATGTCCACTTTTCAAAAGCATGAACGTTGAAAAACGAGCCAAATTAATAGCCAGCACAAACAATTGTACGTTGCGTATGCAGAACATTTGGAACCTCAATGTTTCTCTTAAGCTTCGTGCCTAATATGCAAAGTCTTTATCACTCTCTTCTGCATAAGAGTACTCATATAAAAAACTTGCAAACTTCCGATCAACGTTTAATTATTAGCAATACCACCATAACACCAATAGCTCCATGCAACAACTCAGAATCATCATCCAGCAGCAGACGTCCCTGCACGATTAAAGTCATACTCTTTTTTGTATACTATTGACTACAGCCTTGATCTATATTCAAGCAAGTAACGGCCAACAAATCCTCGCAATAGCACTGCATGATTCAGGATCTCAATCAAAATAGCAGACACTAATTATTATAAACCCAGTTCAATATACCTGTTAGTTGGAGCGGAATTCTTTTTGGATATTTTGTCAGAACAAAAATTCTCTATCCCACATCTACCAGTTCTTCACTCATTCAAATTTGGTTGGCTCATATCGGAGAATATAAATCAAGACCAACTGAAGCTAGAATACAAAATTACAATATAAATGTAGATTTCGTAACCATAATGACAACTTAATGGAGCAGTTTTGAAGAAATTTTGTATAGTTGAGGAGCCATTCGTAAGTTCTTCAGACATTTCGCTTAACCGCGCGAAGTTAGGAAAATCCTTAATCTACGCTCAAACCAAAATACTTAGAATGGAGAAACGATTTTCGAGATCTGGGGGTTCTGTAAGGGAAATGAACAATTTATCACTTTGTTTCTGCGTTAACCGTAACAATAAAAAATATTGTTGTGTTTAACGCAGATTGTGAAATGATGTATCGCCAAAATTTGGGCCACTTTAAATATTAATTAAAACTCAAACATTGATTAGAACATAATTTTTTGTTATATTTGATTGTGATTGAGTAGAATTTGAATTATATATTTTGAGTGGAACTTTTTATAGTTAAACACGATTTATAAAATATTTGAGTGAAATTTAATTTATAAATTATTACTCATATTTGAGTTTGCAAGACTTCGGAGTAAATATTTTTTGAGTGGATTTACTTAAGTGAAATTTCAGAATAGAATCCTAGAAAGAGTTTGAGCCAAAATCTTTAATGGTTTTTTAGATGAATTGTATGAGTGAAAATAAAGTAATTTTTTAACAAAATTTGAGTACATTTTAAATTTTAAGTTGAGTTAAAATTCAAACATTAAGTTGAAAATATATTTTGAATTATAATTTAAGGTTTAAGACTTTAAGTCAAGTTTAGAGCGAAATGTAAGTAAATTTGAAATAAAATCTTTAGTTAAATTAGGGATTGGGCTTGAATCAAATTTTAATTATAATTCAAAGAGTATTTCATCGTAGATTTGTTACGCAATCTAAAGTGATTTAGCAATATTTGGTTTGAACTTTTTAAAGGATTTACTGAAAACGAATTTCGATGCATTTAGTTTTTAATATTATCCGAGGCGGAGCTATTGATCCAGACCGTGAGGTTGACGAGTGAGATGGTTTCTCTCTGTATATTATAGGAATGAAATTGGCGTAATGCAAGCATTATTGATTAGAAGTAAATTTATGGTATGGCTACGACAAGTTGAAAAAGAACTACCTTTGACTGCGTTAATATTTGGTGTGTGATTCAGATGACAAATTGGTTTTCCCTACTGTATTGCAGAGCTGACAACCCTTATGGACAACATAGACGATATTGACAACGTAGACATCGTCGATAACGTAGACAGTTCCTAGTGTGATTTCACACAAATTATCATTCAGTGCATTTAAATCTAACTTATCCTCTCAGAAATTTAAATTAGGTTAGAAAAGTTTTAAATTATTATATTTCCATAGTTTATCTCAAGAAATTTAGAATATCCACAATGCAATGTAATCTAAATGGCCTGTTTTATTATCTGTTCAGAGATGGGCGACACGTAAAACGTTACAATTAAGACAATGTCAAGAACCTACGTTATTTTTTTGTAGGCGAATGCCTTTTTACAAACCGGACTGTTATGTGATATGTAATTGTTTTCATAGCTTTTTGTGAATAATTCATCTCGGTTAGGGGTTGCAACATTATGGAGATGGACTCTACATCATCCCCTTTCTAGGCTCCAACTGTGGTGTTCGATTTAACAGTAGTAATACAGAACACTGCGTTATCTTAAGGATGCCACTTTTATAGCACAGATTTTATTTTTCTGAGTAACAAAACTAGATGCGCATCAATCGGCGATAACAATTCAGCTAGTTCTGGTACAAACCGATGATAATAATTAACCATGCTAATAAATTCTTGAATTTGTTTGTTATGGATGTATATATGCACTGGAAATTGCAATACAGCTCAAGCTGGGTGTGGGCACTGGAAATTCCGACATAGCTTCAATTGTTTCTTCCAATGGAGATATTCCCTTAGAGGTAATTGTGTGACTTAGAAAATTAACAGCATTAACACCGAAAACGCATTTTGGAGTTTTCATATTGATATCAAAATCAGCAAGCCTTTTAAACAATGGTTGCAAATGCGATTTGTGCACTTCTTCTGTTTTCGAAGCTATACAATCCAGTCCTCTAACTACCTTGTTTATGAGCCTTTGAAATGTCTATGCAGCGTTGCGTAAATCAATATGACATCACGTGGTTTCGAATTCGCGTGAAGCCAAAAGGAATGATAATGGTTGTCTTAGCAATATCTTCTGTAGCAACATGTATTAAATGATATGCCTTGACTAGGCCAATTTTAGAGAATATACATATAGTACAACCGGTTAAGTTCATTGAGAAATGTTGTATGTACGGTATAGGGTAACGGACAACGGTTAAGATCAGTGACAGTGATTAATATTAAGTATCAATTCATATTGGGCCTTTAGATTAATGTGAACTAGCTAACTCAGTAAAGGATTTCTGTGCAAGTTTAGCAAACATTTTTACTAAAATACAAATTATAGTGACGATTGTTTGATTTCATTTGTGGCTTTTAATTAATTTAACATTAATTTATTAATAAACTAGTAAATTATAGTTTTTATAAGATAGTTACCTCGCCCATCCCTGGAGGCATCAAACGAAATAACGAAATTTGAAATTTAACCCAATTTGGACGTTTGAATTATTCTTTAATTTAGAACGGCTCAATTCAATCGCCCTTTTACACAACTGCTAACTGGCGCATTATATAGAATATCGTAGTTTGCTGACATAAAAAACATTTCCGATAGTAATCTACGTTATATTTTACGAGTCGACAATCGTGTAGATTACATGGCGTAATCTACCTCGCCCATCTTTGTATATTCGAGTACTTGTTGATTATACGTCGAAAGACGGCAGTTTTACGCAAATTGGGATGGTAATCGATCCTATTTTGATTACTGTAGAAAATGTATTCTCAATTGCTGAAAAACCTGTACACATTGAAAATAAATACCATGCAGTTAAAGAATTAATAATTTATCTATACCTGTTAAAAATAAACAACCGATAATTAGCGGCCGATAAAAGCTCGTCGCACTAATTAAAAAGTACTTAAATAAGTATTAAAATAAAGTAGATACTAAACATCATTTCTATTTTACAACTATGTACATACATACATAATATTATTGCTCTTCAATTTTTATGTAAAACAACACCATAATCCTATTAATTATACATTACACAATATCCACTTAAACTGCCATTCCATATTATATGTGGATATGGCATACTTGCCATACAAAAAACAATGGTATAACCCGATATGGAGAAAGAACAAAAACACAAAGTAATTTAATCGGTATTTTAATAGTAATAACAATTTAAAATATAATTTTTATCCAACTTTTATCTATGTACATACTATACATAGTAGTGTATATAATTTTTTTTTTTATCATAAAATCATTATTTGTTCATTAAACATTATATTCAGTAGATATCAAAAAAAAAAAAAAAACTTCGATAATTATTTTTTATCCTATTCTGATATCTTATTTAGCTCAAGTTATCTATACGTACTTATTTACTAACCTTAAGCTATAAATTTATAATAATATAAATGATCATATATGTACATAATACATAATTTTTTTTAACGATATATAATTTAATTATAAATTAAAGCAATTCCCAATAGCTATATACGTGCATGTTTTTATATTTTCAACTTTTCCTAGACTAGGTTTAGAGATATAAAATTATTATTTTATTTTATCTCGAGTCTAATTAAAATATGTACAGGAATACATATTACATATCTTAAGGAAACTGAAATAATTAAGAAATTTCGTTATCATTCGAATCGAGGAGATACACACGTGTAGAATGATTTTATATTTAATTTTTGTGTGCGGGAGGGGACAATTTAAAAAAAAAAAAAGGACATTGGCATTGTGGAACGCGTTGTCTGCAAACTATAAAAGTGTTTTGTTTTAAGCTTGTTGTCATAAAATAATTTTATGCATTTTTTTTGTGCACAAAATATTCATTATACGGTTGGTCGATATAAATTCGTCGAAATTATTTTGTGGATTTATACACATGCCATAATTTTTGTATGTTGTGGGGGAGGGTGGTGGCGTAAAGATCACAACGCTATAAATTTTATATTATATGTACAAATATATGTTTGCGGTAATAAAATTTATATCTCACCTATCATGTATATAGTATATATGTACATATAGCGCATATATTATAGCAAACGAACATGATGTCGAAATTAGAAAAATATTATAAGAATATACAACTAAATAAACCGCTTATGAAACGGCGTGTGATGGATAAAAATAATATGCTAAATAAATGTGTAATATAATAGAACATACGTGTTTAATGTACTTTTAATGTTGATGTACATAAATCTGACATGTTATATATGTTTAACATATATGTATATTTTTGATGTTGTTGATTTTTTATGTATTTCTACTAGAGCGCATTGAAATTGAATCGGATTGAGTGAAAATATGTTGTGCAGATATGTATTTCGTTTAATATATCATGTCAAGTATATATGTATAGAATTATTCACAAATTAAACCAATAAACATATACATAAGTCAGCTCTGTTTAGAGTACTCGGGTATATCGAATGTCATTGTATTTTTCAAGTATCTCCAAATAGTCACAAACCAGCATCAGTGGTTAAAAAAGTAAAAATTTAACTATATTGCAAAAAAAATTAGGGCGTTATTTTTATATTTGAAAAAGTCAGTTAGCTCAGTCATCGGTTTTTTTTGTTGTTACATATCAATTTAAGTTACCATATAGTATTTATATTTTATTGTTATTTTTAATATCATTGGTAGATATCAATAAAATCAACGCCCTAATTTTTATGTTTTATTAATAAAAGAAGTCGAATAGTTTCATATGAATGGTTTATTTTTGATCTCCAATATAAATTAATTTATTTTAATAGTGCTAGACGGGTTGAAGCAGTGTGGTAGTTGTTAAAATAAAAGTGTAGTGTCAGAATTTAAAATGTTAAATAAGAAATATAATTATATGGGTGAAACAACACCGACATTTTAATAGTCCGAAATAAATGAAATATAGATGGAAAAAGGCGCACCAAACGTTTTTGAAAAATAATTTAGTATTTCAGCCGGGTGTTGTCAATTTGGTTATGTTTATTTAATTTTTGTCCTATTTAGATTTATTTACATTATTTTACAAAATTTCGTTAAAAATTTAGTTAAAATCTTTATACGCAATGTATTATAAGTTTACGGTTTCCACCATTACCCAAGAGATAGGCTCCAATGTGTTTTTGGTTTAGCGGTATCACCAATTCAATCAGGCTTTCCTCAGCTTCTTCACCAAGTGACTCACTATAGTCCGATTCATCAAGTGCATAGATTTCATTGGCCGCTTGCCTTAATTCAGTACGTAGCACGAGCATTTTCTCCCATTCTATTTGAGGTCCACCAAAGCAACTTAAATCCTGCCTTAGATCCTAGATGTAACAGGGGCGTCCCAACTTTTTGAGACCGGCAATGTAGGAGCACGCCGCTCTAAGACGGTGGGTGAGATTCCTACGATGGATGTGTATTGGGTACTGGGGAATTAATTCGGTGTACCTTGATTCTTTTGGTAATAGTCTTGCCATGTAAGATGTCCTTGATTTTACGTACAGAACTCGAGTAATTTCTTTAGAAAAAAAAAATCGTATTTCTTTAACCGGCATTGGTTTGAAAAGGGTAGAGCAGCTGTCTGTAACCCATATGTCAACACAAGGGAAATAACGGAGCGGTAGATAGAGATAACAGTTTCATAGCGTACTTGATTTCTATGAATGAATTTCTCCATATGCTGAGTTTGATGACACCGAGTACGAATAGTGAGAGGCCGACTTAACTTTAGGTTAAATAAGTACCCAAATATCACATCATATCTCAACGGTTGAAAGTGACACCAGACAACACTATGCAGGAGGGTGGTATAAATGATGCTGAGTGATCTCGGATCAGTGTGGTGCATTTAGGGGGGTTAAATTCTAAGCCCGCTAATTTTAAGGCACCTAGTAATTCATTCAGAATGCAACCTAATGCTCTGATGTCTCGTGCGATGAGTATAATGTCATCTGCGTAGGCGAGTATGAGAGAATGTTGCAACTCAACACGCTGATCTAGTTTCAACTCAGGGAATTGGTCTGCCGCAGTTAGTAAAACCTCATTCACGATTAAATTAATTAAACGGGGAGATATGGGGCATCCCTGTTTAACTCCTTTGCTTTTCTTGACTTTTTCTGTGCAAACATTGAACCATTTAACAGTATAAACTAATTATCAACCATTACAGTGTCTATCACAGCTCAAATATATGGAATTAATAATAATAATTTGATGGGATTCATCTTGGTATACTTTGATAACAATCAGTTTCAATGTGTTTTTTCAATTGTCTGTGTGTCTTCTATAGCCAAGAGTAGACCTAGACATTTAATATATTAGTATTGTTGTATGTTTTTACGGAGTGTGAATGTATAATACATACGTAGTGGTGATATTTTTACATAATTTGAAATTGGTCTATCTGGTATCAATATATAGTAAGTGTTGGCCCTAATACACTGCCTTGAGCAACGCCTTATTTTTTACGAAAAATTTTCAATGCAGCAAATAATTTCTTTAATGATTGAATAAAATCTCGTTAATTATGTAGTAGTTATGGCTTTCCAATTTATTCGTTGAGTTAAATGCCACTACTGAGGAGTGGAGCAAATGTTGTTGCTTTATCTAGAATGCACTTGTTACTGGTTATCACAATTACCACCAGGTAAACAAATCGAAGAGCATGCGAAAGGGAAGGTATTTTAATTTTTTTTTCACATGGAATAATCTGTAATTATTTTAGAAAGATTTATTTAGTTTTGATTAAAGTGTCGATGAACGTTTTTTTAATTTTATTTATTAATATTATATTCACTCCCTGATCTGGGGCTCAAGGCTCACCAGACTTGAATTCGTAAAAACCCGAACCCGAATACCCGTGTTACCCCATTAAATATTTCTTAAGTAAAATTAAAACTGTTTTTGAATATTTCTTTTGACAAATAAATAATAACAAATAATAATTGAAATTTAATTATTTCAATTTAACCATAATTTCAACAAAAGAGCTAGAAGTTAGGAGAAGTTAGTTTAGCATTTGCGTTTAACATTACATGGGTTAATGAAACTATATCCAATCTGGGAAATCGGTGTAATTGTTTCAAAGATACAAACTACCTAGCGGCTTTTAATTGTTGTAAATATATTTTTCGCCACTAACACCTGTTCGCTGGCTGTAGGATTTTTTATAAGTTGCACTCCTTAATATTCCAATATTTGATTTCGCGCTTACCAACATTATTTTGTTTTGAGTTATTTTGTGCAGTTCATCGTAAGCGGTTTCTCTTCAAACACCACATAAGAAAAGAAAATGTTGTGTTGTCCACGGTCATTCCCTTGTGTGTGGAAAGCTGTTCAGCCAGATCTTTCGTAGTAGCTTTGTACGAATAATTTAAACACCTGTTTCGGAATTACCCGGGACTCTTCCACAGTTTGGGTATTTGGCCACAGCTCCGATTTAATTGATCATTTACACCTTGTGTAGCTCCATGCCAGAAACATAGAGGTGTTCATCTTAATCCCGTTTGAAATCACGGATGAAAGATCCCATTTGCATACCGCGTCTATTAGAATTTGAACCCGGTAACAAAGATCACATCTGCTTTTCACTCGGTGTCGGTGCGATTGTTGATATTTGCCATTGTGAGTATATTTTTGGCTGTACACATGCGTGTTGAGTTTTGAATAGCTTCTTCAATTTCATTTCCTGTTTTGAATGGAATGGCTAACAAATTCCCACAATAATTTCGAACCTCATTGTGGATGTACTTTTAATTTAATATTTCGGAAGGCAATAAACTGCAGATATGTTTGGGGAGTTTTGCATCTTTAGAGACATGTAAGTTTCCATCATACTTTATAAATAATTTTATAAATTCGATGGTCGTTTGATGCTATATATGAATTTCCTTTAACCTTACATACCTAACTATCCATTAACAATACATATATACTTTGGAACACTCACGTTGCTGTTACTGCAAACATGGTGAGATTGTTGAAAAATTTATGCAAAATTGTATTTCCTTATATTATATAAAATACATTCAGATATAGTGGCTGAAATTATGATTTTATAATTCCAACCAAATATTTTAAACTGTTTACAAATATTACAAAAATGTTGAACCAAAAACCTTAATTACTTCAAAATTAACTTGAATTGACATTCAAATAAAATCAAGTAACGCGCCGTAATTCACTTACTTAACACGTATAAAAAATTATCCCAGACTTTCATCCCAGAAAAATGAAAAATATATATTAGGTAATGCAAGTGTTAGTATCCTTTATCTCTCATGATAGAACAATGTATAATGCATCTAACAACTAAATCAGTAAATCATTACAAATTACGTTTAAATATAAATAATTAGTTAGAATACAAAACCTATCAAATATTCAAAATATCATTTATTTTTCATTATTTATAAATATTTCACCAGCTCCGTCGCCTCCAGGGCCAATTATATACAAGTGTCGGACTAGCTCAGGTATTTTTTAAGTTTGGCATGTTCGTATCGAAAAATTTCACTGTCATGAGCTAGCCAATTTAGGTTTAAGCTAAACATTTCATATTGAAATAAGTTGGATTTCTTGGCTAAAACGAAGTTTACCTCACATGTATCACTTTGCACTGGCAAGCCAGATTTTCAAGTTATAAGCGATTAAACAGGAGCCTTCCTATAACACCCTATCTTGCAGAAACTGCTATATCAGAAAAACTGGTAACTAGAATTTTAAAATATTACATTCGTTTGAAAGCTTATAAGGCGTTCTTAAAGGGAAAGCTTATAAAGCTTACAAACTATAACTATTGAATTAAAACATTGGCTTTTTGAAGCTATCATTTGTTAAAATCTCTCTATGGCTATACGCATTTTTAAATATTATGTTACCTCTTTATCTTAGAGCTTTTCCAAAAGGTATAGTTTATCATGATTGAATAATTGATTTATCTTCAAAACATAAAAGTTTTACAGTTAAATTTCAAATTTCTTTAAAATAAACTTAAGTGAAAAATAATAAATTATATGTACAACAATACAATAAGGTATTGGAATTAAAGGGAAAATCAAATTTTCCATTAAACCTATGACAACATCTAGTATGTTAAACTTAAAACACACCCGACCTAGTCCGACACTTTTACCTAATTGGCTCTGGAGGCGATGGAACTGGTGAAATAATTAAAAATAAATAAAATGTTTAGCTGAAAGCTCATTGGCTCGCTCACGGCTGTGGACGTTTTTCGTTACGAACAAGAAGTAGTTATTTTTGTAAACAAATTCTTTAAAACACCCGACGTAATCCGTCACGTTAAAACAATCTCTTCTGAAACCGACTTAATAAATCAAATCAGTGAGTGGTTTAATTTTCAGTTTTTTTATGATAGTGTTTTGTGTATCTATTTCTTTCATGATATTGCGATGGCTTTGAATTTTTGATACATAACTCAAGATGATAGTGATTTCTTGGAATGTTAGTTTTATAAAATTGTCGCGACATTAGGATGTTTTTATCCTGGCATTGGACAAAATTATAGAGTGATAGGCAGGGATGGGGTTTACACGTCATCTATTATTTTCTACATTGACGTGTCGACAATCCGTAAATAACGTCCACAACGTAGACAACGTCGATAATGTAAACAATTCTTAGAATTGTTTTGTCAATTAGTTCTAAACTAAAGGGTGACCAAATTTCTTTAGGAACAATGCGTTTTTGGTGATAGTTTTATAGAATTTCCATCAATCCATTTAAATGTCTTTTCAAAACGAGCGGAATTTAAAACTGATCGTGCTCAAATACAATGAATCTCCTTCAGCGTCATGTTTATCCATTACAAAATTATTAAATTGACCCAAAACAACGATATAGAGTGCGGGGCCTTCTTTATAACGTTGGAACGGTTATTGACCCAAAACAACGATATATAGCGTTATTTAGAGTGCGGGGCCCTCTTTATAACGCTCGCAGAAAAATAGAAAAAAACGGCTCACAACGAATTCGAGTTCAGAAAGACTATAAGTGCTACCGAGTTATTAAAAAGCCTAATCGTTCAGATAACCAACACTTGTTCATGTATATAAAAACCAACAAGTTTCCTATTATTGTGGTAGGATTGTACTGTCCACCAAGACATTCTATTAAAAACAAACAATACTCAGAGTTCTTCAAGCGTCTGGGGAAAAGGTTCATAATAGGTGGTGACTTCAATACGTAGAATACTCACTGGCGTTCTAAATTAACTACAACTAGACGTAAGGAACGACTACGAGAATAGGAAAATTGATGTGACGTGACTGGAATTGGGGTGTATATTTTAAGTGATGTGATAGTAGTCATATCGAATGAAGTGATGCGACGGGAATATATAGGGGTGTTAAATTATGCGTTACCTCACTGTGATCTTTTGATGAGAAACCTTACAAGACGAGGTGGCCGAGTGGTTAAGGCGTTGGACTGCTAATCCAATGTGCTCTGCACGCGTGGGTTCGAATCCCATTCTCGTCGAAATATTTTTTTTCTTATCAATGATTTTCTTTATTTCAGATTTCTTTTATCTTGAATATAGCATGATTTTCAGTAATACTCAAAGTCCATTAATTATAGCGTCAAGGCAAAACAAATATGTGGATAATGCTAATTTTATTTAATTTCCTATAAGTCTGAACACCGGATGTTAACAGATGAAAATTGTTACAGTCATTTTTTCAAATGAAGAAAAGTTTAATCTAGAAGGTCCTGTTTGCTTCCAGTATTACTCTTATGACTTAAGAATGCCTGAATTATATTTAAACCAGAATTAAATTAAATATATGTGCACGGATAATGGTATTGTGTGTGGTTTCTTATTATGGTGGAATATATAGACTTAGCAGTAAAATAACGGCTATAAATCAATATTCAATTTAGTAGCATTTACACAAAGTCAAGAACTATTTGGACCACTTATATGGTGTAATAATAGCAATAATAATTTAAACCTGGATTAGCGATCAAAATATGGAATTGCTTTCATAGCCAAATTATACGCGCTGTATCGAAATTAGACGCCAAATAAAAATGTATAGAGCCATTAACTAAAACAATTAAAGCAGCTTGAGGTGGGTTTAAACAGCTGAACAAAATATCACAATCGAGCAGCCAAACAATTTACATATTTATATCTAGAAGTTTTTTTTACAATTGGGGCCGATTTCAAAAATGTTGCCGGACCGAATTTATTTACCAGTCCTCAACTGCGTGTCTCTCCTTTAGCCAGTTGTTCACAATTGCCGGGTTTAAAATTAAAATTGGGCGGATTTTACTCCAGCACTCAATGCCACTAATGGGCCCACGGTGCAATACCCACATTCACACTAACATTCATTCAACCCATTCATCCCATTCACACAAGTACAGTATACCACCTGCGCATTGCATAGCTCCATGTCACCCTGTACAGTGGCATGGAAGATGGGTCGGCCCATGAGTTCTAAATTCCAACAGAGGGGTCATAGATGTTTTCAATTTAATCACCGATCGTAATCGGGAGATGAAAAATCCCTTTTGCATCCCGCCTTTGTTGGGATTCGAGAAACCGGTACCTCCCGATCCAAACGTCGCAGCTTTAACCACTGCGCTATTTGCTCGGTTAAGAAACCATACCTTGAAGCGTCTGGGAAAAAGGTTCATAATAGGTGGTGACTTCAATGCGAAGAATACTCATTAGGATTCTAGATTAACTACAACTAAAGGGAAAGAATTAGTGATTGCCATTAAAGAAAATGGTTGTGAATCCATTTCAACTCGAAAACCAACATATTGGCCAACTGACCCAGGAAAAATACCTGACCTGATCGATTTTTTTATAACCCAAATAATTTCTGGACTATGGTTATTTGACCATCGCCGTACATTTTCATTGCTACCACATCCCTCTTATATACGCTTGAACTCACGTCCGCTAATCAAACGCCCATTACTTTGCTTACTTGACCACTGCCGTACAATTTGGAGAAAAATGAAAATTTAACAGAATCTGAATTGAATTAATTTGTAAGAAATTAAATTAAATTTGTTTTTAGTTTCGAGATTCAGCTATACCTATTTGTTATACTTTCAGTTTGTATTGGGAATTTTTTTATTTGGACGTTATTAGAAATCGCATTTTTATAACTTTTAAGAACATAAGGAGGAATAGCTTGTCAGATTTTTAACTTCTTCGAAATACACTGCTTGGAATGTCATGGCATTAAATGTTGCACCTGGCACTATGCAGTTCAGTTAAGTTTTTTTTTTTAATTTAATGATAAATGTGTGAATCCCCGCTAAAATTTTTTACCCTTAATCGAGGTTCGAACAGTACACAACATCCACGATTCCGAATCCTATGACACCGCTTACTTTACCACCTCACCATTTCCATATATAGATTTGCCGCTATACTCATCCTTTATATTTGCCAATTGAAGGAAGAAATTAAATAAATTAAATTAAAAATTGTTTAATGCCAAACCGAGTTTTGAACTCGACTTCACAATTCCAAATGCTGGACCACAAGCGTGTATAAATTTGCTGCTATATACAAATCTTTTATGTTTGCCAATTCAATAGAGAAAATTGAAAATTTTAGCAACAGGAATGTACTAAGCTTATTTGACCATTACCGTAGATTTTCATTAGAAATTGAATGTAGATTTCAACAGAAGCTGTGTTGAATTTTACAGAAGAAATTAAATAAAAAAAATATTGGCGCTGACGAGTTTTGAACTCGAGTCCATGATTTCAAGAGCATTGATTTTGCTTGACCATCGGCGTATTGCGAATTGGTGCTGAACAACGATAGAAATCTTTATATCGCACAACTGATAGAAATCTGTATAACCATCATTAAAAATAATCCGGGTGATTAAGATACGTGAAATTCAAATAATGCATTTATTGGAAGAATTCCAACGGCAACATTCCTATATAACTGAACGGAAGCAAATAAATGTGGAAGTTTATAAATAGCTTTGCAACTTCTATTTTGCATAATATGAAATTTATTTAATTTGAATTTTGCTGCATCTCCAAAAGTTTAGATGGTATAGAAGAAACGTGAATGAATAACTAAAAAGTAAACCGTTTTTAAGACATGCGTTGCAACAAAGGGAACGAGTTTTCTGATCAAAACGATGGTTAGGTTAGGTTAGGTAAAGGTGGCTGTCCTAAAGGACTAGCATAGACACAAAATTGGTCCGTAGCTGTACCACATTCGAGTTTCCTCCTCTTCACTCGCTAAACCATCCTGAGCTTATCAAAACGATAAACGGACATATGTTCATGGTCAACATACAAATGTGTTTATGCCATAAGACATGTGCTTATCAAGCATTATTCCAAGATGATTGAACTCGTCCACACGTTCAATGACAACATTAAAAACTTGCAAAATGGTCAAACCACAATGTGGTAGAGATGGGGAGTGAAATGGACCATCGCCGGTCTAAGTGTGCTGTAAAAAGCGAACACTTCAATAAAAAAATTAAAAAAAATACAAAGAATGTATTGAATGCAACAACAATACTACTCGGCTCTTTATATTCAATATCATTAAATACAGTAGATTGGATATTAGCACTGGTGTCATACTTCATAAACTGATTAATTATCTTCCAGACTTCTTTTTGGTTTAACTTATTAAATCAATACAAAATACTCACGCGAATCGCAAACTGGCGCATTCGATTTCGAATCGTAAAATATCGGGTAGGCTGTCTACATTTTTTTAATTGTCGACGTTGACAAAAAACACTGCCAATTAATCTACGTTATATTTTATGTGTCGACAACCGCGTAGATTACATTGCGTAATCTACCTCGCCCATCCCTGGTGATAGGTAACCCTGGGCTGATAGTTGAAAAAAAGTGTCGCTATATTTATACCACACATTTGTGTTTTTCACGGATGTATCCTGGACTAACTTTTTATACATGTATTTATCATTAAGACTGACAAAAATAATTTAACAATTCAAATTTAATTTTCGTATTCCAAGATTAGTATATGAAAATAGCCTAATTAAAGTTATACGCATACACAATTTTTTAATTTTTTATTAATGGTATTAGAATAACAAATTTACAAGATTCTTAACTAACTAATACATACATAATATTACAATCTACTAAATCTAGTCTTATATGTAGCCGTCTGACAATATTCAAGTTATCAAGGAGCCGTGATGCATCTATATTAGTATGTGTTTATAATTTATTTTGGTGTCTTTTAGATCATTTACCAATTTCCTCCGCAACTGATTCTGCCTTCAAGGCCCTATGGAGGTCACTATTTCTAACAAACCAAGGCACATCTACAATATTTCGTAGAACTTTATTTTGAAAACTTTGTATTATATCGATGTTGCGCTGTTTGGAGCACCCCACAGCTGAATTCCGTAGGTCCATACAGGTTTTAGAATTTGCTTATATGGCAATAGCTTGTTACTAGTAAACATTTGAGAGTGTCTGTCTATTTTTTTTTTATTTTTCTTCTTAATATGATCTTACCATCGTACTTTGTCGTCTATAGAGTCATCCCTAGATACTTGGCTGTATTAGCATATGGAATCTGTTGTGTATTAATGTACGCCCGCCTATGTTCTACATATTTGTATGTAAAATCCACATGAATAGATTTACTATCATTTAATTGTATTCGCCATTTATACCATCCAGCATCTTTGTTTATATTTGCTTGCAACTTAGGTATGGAACTATCAATATTATTTCCTACTGCCATGATAGCGGTATCATCAGCAAATGTAGCAAGTATATAAGAAGAAATTCTTCCATTGGTTGTGGTATATCGTAGGTGTACTATAAGAACAGTAGAGGCCCCAAGTCACTACCCTTAGGAACTCCAGCCCTTATTACTCTTAAATCAGAACATTCTTGTTCTTGTTTTATTCTAAAATATCTCTCAGTTAAGTATGATTCGAATATATAGTAAACACCTCAGCTTATAATTTAACCTGCATGCCACACTCTATCAAAAGCATGTGTGGAATGAAGAAACACTGTAGAGCAGACCTGTTTTCTTTCGAGTGCTTTTTCAGCATTTATTAGTTTGATAAACTTAATAATTGCCTTTCTTGAGGATTTCTTTTAACACCTATCTTGCTATCAAGTCAAAACCCGGTGGTTTCCTACTTTTTAGCTTATTAGTTCATCCATAACTTCTTAAGCATGATGCACTGTAGATATCCTCCGTATCTTGGCTGACTTCGATATCGAAAGTTTCTATTCGTTGACAATCTATAGGGGTCTGAATATACTCTTCAGGCGATCAGGTAGCCCAGATTCCATCAAACATTTTAATTCGAGTCGTTGGATTACAGGGCTCTTAAAGCTTTTTGTTGCCTTCCATAAGGAATGTTCAAGAAATCTATTAAATGTGGTATTTTAGCTAGTTTCGCAGTTGCTTTCTATAATTGTGCTATAAACCTATTTCTCATATGATTAAAGAATTTTATGTATTGATTCTTCTTGAGGTAGTTTCTTGGCGCGCAATACCACAATGTAATGGCAACAGCATAGTTTATAGTTTCAGTAGCAACTGTCGTAGCTTGTATTTTATTTGTGCAGTATTTTCCCGTTTCAAAATGTTTGATATTTTCAGCCTTTGGCTGAGTTACTGGGATGTTTAGTGTGGTAAATTTCGTACCGTCTACATTTAATAAAGGATTCGTTGATGAAGTGGGTTTCTGGTATAAGATAGATATCTATATTTTGTGTATCTAAAACCACCTGCCGCTCCCGTTGATGTTGCTGTTGCCCATATTGGAATTCCAGCATTATATTCTAAGATGTTTACCCATTTTTTGTTTAGGGATATCTCCCTTACTGCTATACTCAAGTCGTAGTAACCACTTGGAGCGTTTGGTTAATATTTGCACCATTTTTTGCCTGTTGTTGGTTTATCCCTTTAGTGGCTACTTGTGCATATCTGTAAATTTGCCACGTTTTGTATGTTTTGTGTTTTTGTTTTTCATATTTTTATTTTTTTGCAATTTAACAGGTACTTACTTTTCACCCTCTATAATTAACTGGACGCGCAGTGTACGACTTTTTGCGGTGTTTCTTTTGGCTTATTGCAATTTTTTTTTCTAGGGTGATTTCCAACATTTAACACAACGAGGTTTTTTGCTGCAATATTCTTTCGTGTGGCCATAAGATTGACACCTTTTATATTGTTGTATGACCTTCTCATTGCTTTATATTGTTTGTTTGGTATATTCTTTCACATATATTAAGCTTTCGCATTAGCAAGCTTGTCTTCATTTAACTCCAAAGTGATCTCTCTAGAAGTTTCAACATTTTGAACAGTTGTTTTAATTTTTTTGTAAAGATAATCATAATCGTTGTTAAAAAAGTTGTGTTCTGTTCATTATCTGACCTTTCTCTTCATATTCCTTTGCTTTAGGTGGACTTGGTGTTATGTTCCACTTCCTTTTTCCGTTGGCTTCCAACTCGTATTCACTCCGTTTCTTCAGCTAAATGATTATCGTCTGTGGAACAATTACTTTGTTTTGGACTTCTGGTTCAGTTTGGTAGTCCATTTTAATATGTTCTTTGTTTCTTTACTCCCTCCTCAAGAATTTGGATATGTTCCTGCATCCAATTTTTTTTTTTTTTTTTTTTTTTGACAATCTTATTTATTTACATAAAATTTTACAATGTACCTAGTCTATAGACTAACACATTTCTTTTTTGACCTGAATTGCTAAATTGTGTTTAATTAAGGTATCCCCATTGGTTTTCCTTATGTTCTATTTACTGGTGTTACTGCCTTACGCTGACTATAGTGCTAACTCAAATGATTTTACTCTTTTCAGTCTTCTCACTGCTTGGTCGAGTAGTTGGTTGGGCTCAACGTTCGGGTGACTCTGGAGCCTCACTTCATGCTTCCGATGCTGCACTGTTTGCTTCTCTGGTGACAGTTTCCACTCTAAGGTCCCTGTGGAGGTCGCTATTACGTATGTACCAGGGGGCATTTACAATATCCCTTAGCACTCTGTTTTGGAATCTTTGAACGATATCCATGTTGCTTGGTTTAGTACAATCCCACAGCTGAATTCCATACATCCAAATGGGCTTTAGATATCTGCTTAAATTGTAGCATCAATTTATTGTTTATTGATAGATTGGAGTTCCTTCCCATCAGCCAATACATCTTTCTATATTTGAGTCTGAGTTCTTCACTTTTTTTCTTGACATGGACCTTCCATCTAAGTTTGCTATCTAGATTCATCCCTAGATATTTTGCTGAGTTAGCATGTGGTTATGGGACATTATTTAATACCACAGGCAAATGATTTATTTTTCTGTTGGTGTAGTCAACACGTATGGATTTTGTTTCATTTTAACCTGACACGCCATTGCTTCGTCCATCGATAAATTTTGTTCATCGCTCTTTGAAGCTTATTGGTAGCTCCTTCTATGGTATCATCTACTACCAAAATAGCAGTGTCGTCTGTAAATGTGCCAATTGTGGTATTCTGAGAGAGTGGAATATCACTTGTGAATAATAAATATAGAATGGGTCCTAAGACACTTCCTTGTGGTACTCCAGCTTTGATCTTTTTAATTTCTGAGTATGATTGTTCCTGTTTAACGCGAAAGTGTCGCTCTGTAATGTAGGATTTTAATATTTGGCAGAATCGTGAAGGTAGAATGTTCTGGAGTTTGTGCAGAAGACCTTCGTGCGAAACTTTGTCAAACGCCTGGGCCACGTCAAGGAAGACTGCTGAGCATATTTTCTTTTCTTCGAGTGATCTTTCTATGATATCTGTTATTCTATGAATTTGATCGATTGTAGAGTGTCTATCTCGAAATCCAAATTGATGTGTGGGGATTAATTCCTGCCTTTCAATTATTGGTTTCAATCTTTTTAAGAGAAGTCTTTCAAATAGTTTTGACATAATAGGCAGTAACGAAATCGGTCTATGGGATGTTATTTCGGTTGGTGGTTTTCCAGGCTTAGGTATCATAATCACCTTCGCGAACTTCCATACATTTGGTACATATTTCATCCTGAAAGCTGCATTGATTAGAGTTGTTAATTTTTTAATGCCCTTCTTCGATAGCTGTTTTATGATTTTTCCTGTTATCAAGGCATAGCCTTGCGCTTTGTTTGGATTTACATTTTTTTTTATTTCATTAGTCAATCCCGCAGGGGTGGTCAGAGCGATTTCTTGATCAATAGTTTCCTCTACGTCTTGGAATTCTTCTCTCTCTTGTACATCATTAGGCTGAAAAAAACTTTCTAGATGGTCAGCGAAAGCTTTTGCCTTTTCTTCATTGCTTCTGGCCCAATTCCCATTGCTTGTTCTTATGGGTGGGATTTGAGTTATTGGTCTTTTCATTCGTTTGGTTGTCTTCCACAAAGAATAGTCAGTATCCTTTTCATATGTTACTGACAGTAGATATGAGTTTATTGTATCATTTTTAATGTACTGGATTTCCCTCCTGAGTCGCTGTGTCAGGTTGTTCAGTTTGTTTTTATCTGCAGGCATCCTGGTGTATTGCCATTTCTTCCTGGCTCTCATTTTTTCTTCGACCAGTTGCCTGATTTCTTTTGGGTAATTTGTATCTATTGTTCTTCTTTTGAACTCCGGCGTATTATTCCATGCTGACTGTTGTATATCATTTATGAATTATACGATTTTACGACAGTCTGTATATTTATTTGTCAGAGTCGGGTTGCATTCTTTTGATATTATTTTTTCACTGAGAGTAAGTAGTATTGAAGAGTAATCGGAGCTCGAATCATACCCCTCTTCGATTTTAACATAAGTTGCTGGAAGTTTCCTAGTTATAAAGAAATCTAGTAGATCAGGTATTTTGTTATTACCTGTTGGCCAGTATGCCGGTTTGGCAGTAGAATGCCAATTACATCCAACTTCTGTTATTGCTCCAAGAAGTTCTTTACCTCTAGTAGTGATTATTCTTGATCCCCAATGAGTATGTTTCGCATTGAAGTCTCCACCAATGATGTACTTATCGCCTAAGCTTTCCAGGAAGTGTACGTAGTGTAATTTTTTAAGATTATATCGCGGTGGGCAATAAATTGCCGTTACGGCTAATGACTGAGTTTTAGTTTTAATGCTGACGGTAGTTGCTTGTATTTCTTTTGTTTCATTTTTTTTCTCTTCGTAATGTTGTATATTACTTTTCATTATTATCGCACTTCCTCGTCTGGCTGTATTTTCTGGGTGTATTGTATGGTATACTTGATAACCTCTTAATTTTATAAACGATTGTTTTGTAAAGTGGGTCTCGGATATGAGACAGATATCAATTTTTTGAATGTGCAATAATAGTTGCAATTCTTGCTGATGTTGCAATAACCCATTGGGGTTCCATACTAGTATTCTAATATCGCTATTCATTCTAAAATATGGGTGACAGGAGCAGTCCTGATGCTGTTTTCTAGTTTCGTTAGTCTTTGAATGATTGAACCAATATTTTTTTCTTGCTTTTGTTCTTGCCCATCCATTCGGTTTAGAATTGTTTGCAACATTTCACTATAACGGTCAAAATCGTTTTTCAATTCTGCTCCTCCTATAGCAACTTCAGCATATGAGATACCTGGAGCTTGAATTATTTGATAAGCAGGTTTTCTTATCTTTTCTATTTGATTTCTTGGCTCCTTTAATTTGCCTTTTGGTATGTCCTTTTTGTTGTTATTATTATTTCTCATCTTCTGTAGTTCTCTGGCAACTATACATTCTCTATAATTTGCGGGGTGTGACTCTCCATAATTTACACACTTGGCCGGAGTTTCTCTGGTTTTTGTACATTCTTTGGAGGAATGCTTAGCTGCGCACTTAACGCATCTTGGGTCTCTATTGCAGTAGTTCTGAGTGTGTCCGAATGATTGGCACTTTTTGCATTGCGGGAGCAATCTTGATTTTCGTAAAGCTTCAATCTCAACCTTCATGTTGAGGATATACCTTATTTGATAAATATTTTGTATGTCTTCATCTTTATCAAAAGTTAACATGAACAATGATAGCGGAGTTTTATCCTTTCTCTTCAATATTTGTGTAACCTCTTTTATTTTCAAATTTTTAGAAAGTAATTCTTCCTTTATTTCTTCTGGCTTGCAGGATGGGTGCAGCTTTTTTGCCACAACTTTAATCGGCCTAGATCTTTTGTCCTCATAAGAGTACCATGTATTTCCCTTTTCATTAAGTGAAAGGGTCTTAAGTTTAAGATCTCCACTACTGAGCATCGTTGTTTGGTATTGTATTTGGTTTGAATCCATCGTTTTTCGTATATCATTGTAGTTTTCAATCTTATTTACAATGACTGGTGGTGGTTTGGGTTATTGCACCTTTTAACTATGATTTTTTATTTCCTTGTTTTCTTGTATTTGTTCTGGAGATACAAAGGGTGATTTGCTCAGTCGTCGCTTTTGTCCTTGTTTCTTTTTTTTAGCACCCAATTCACTTCAGAATTAAGTTCATCTGAGTCCGTGACATATTCATTCTGACCGATGGCTACATTTCTGCCAAATGCTACATTTTTAGCTACGTTCTGCTCTTCTATTCTTGATTTCTCTTCTGTTACAGCAGGTGTTAGAGCTTTTCTAAGTTCCTCATTTTTTTTTTAAGTATCATGTAATCATTACTTAGCTTAGTTGTGATCTTTTTAAATTCGCATAGCTTTCTGCGTAGTTCAAAATTTTCCTTTTCATATTCGTTACCGTATTTTGTTGGTGATCTTGTCAATTTGGAACTCTGTTCAAAAGAGTTAGTAACGGGGTTTGCTTCGGTAAAGTTCTCCGATCGTGATCTTACCTTTAGCAATGGTTGGTTCCCACCAGAATCCATGGGACCGGCCTTCTTCGAGAAGGGTGGAGTTTCCAAGTTAAAACCTAAATTACCACCTGGGGTAATATTTCCTTCCGTTGCTGCCATTGCATTTTCCTTTATGTTTGGTCCGCGGGGAGTATTTTATTTCCTCCCTACCCTTCGCTACCCGTAGATACCGATGAGCACTCCTCTATCCGCCACCTGAGGACGCGCTCTCTAGCGGTTTACGTACTCCGCCGAGAGCCTGCATCCAATGAGTTGCATTTACTTCTTTATTTCTTTGTCTGGATTCCACTAGACCTTCAGTAATTTCTTCCAGTTGCGAACAATTAATTTCAGTTGCGTTTATTTTTTCCGGTGGCTTTGGTTATGACCTCAAACTACTTATATTTGTTAACGTTAAATTAGGAAACCTTAATACTTTTCTACTTTCTAGTATAAGAGTCATTTCACTATTCTCTCTATTTAGCAAAACATGGCTCCCCTTCTAGAATCCCTGGAGCCGACCTTATAGAAAAGGGTGAATTTACCTGAATATAAGATGTACCACCTGTGGCAGTTATATTATCAATTGCATTGTGATGGAGGTATGTATAGGTAACTAAACACTTGGTAGATTCCGATAGAAGCAACGCTGGAACATGGTTCATAACCACAGACGATTAGACGCCTACCCTATTGAAGCTACCCATCACCCGCAAATACGATTAAGAATTAATTCTGCCAGTTGTAGCAATAGTTTTTCAATCATATATAAACACATCCCTAAGTCATTTTTACATTGGTTATATGAATGAACTAATAAATGTTGCCTTGCATAAAATATCTGTAGTTTATGCGTATAATATACATATGTATATTGATTTGGTATATATATACACAAATAATTTCTAAATATTTTCTAAACATAAAGCAAGTATACATAAATCTAAATCCAAATTTGTGGTATAATAATTTTATTAGATTTTAATAAAATATTTTACCCAAAAATAATATTTTAGTTTTTAAAATACACCAAAAATTAATTTATTGTTTCTGGCTTATACATATAGTACATACATATATATGTAAACATTATTTTATGTAACACAACATAACTACGAATGTTATTATAATATATAATAAAATTATGTAATAATAAAACAGATAAATATTTATAAACTAAATTCGTAAGCAAAAATGTTCAATTTATTTATGTACATTTGTATGAAATGCACATAGCATTATTGTTGTGATAATAATTTGTCATTCATATCTCTATAATTACACACTTTATTAGAATTTATGTGTTTTGATTTATATTTATGTGCGGCAATGTGGCAATGGTGGAACATAAGAGTGCTTAATGTCTGCCTGTCTCTCGGTATACATACATCTACATTAAATACATTATTATATGCATGCTGAATGTGCAACACAATGTTATACATATTGTTGAATTCAGCAACAAAATGTACACACATATACCATGTTTTGATGTATTTTTTTGTTTATCTATAGTAAGATAACAAACAAATAAAATATATAATGTTTACCGTATTCTAGGATCATGTACTGATGTATATATATACAAAATGTATACATAAGAAACTTTACAATATAATCTTAAGTAATTGTTATTTGCATTAACACATTATATATGCTACACGTTTCTCATTTTCTCGCAAAGCATATCGTTATATATGTATGCACATACTTATAACGTTTAACAGACATAATATTATATATAAAAGGTATCTGACAAAATAAACTGAATAATGTATAATAGAAATTATAATTTTTATTGTCATATACAGTGGAATTATGTCGATGGCATCATCATAAAATTTTCTAGTATATGTTTAGTGAATTCACATAAACAACAGCAGCAACAAATAAATTCTCAACTTCACATTTCAATTTACACAATACATAGTGACAACAATATATGTACATAATATACAAACACAAAATTATTATCTTTGTTGATTTCTGCATTCGACATTATAAATGTATATTTTTATTTTTTCGGAAAAACCTTTAGAAATTATCACAGTGGGAAAATATGTATGAAAATATATGTTTCGAAAATGGCTGTGTAAATATGAAAAAACTTTTCATTGTTCGGCGCACTTAAATAACTTTGATGGTATTCAACAATAAAATACCAAATTTAAATGTTGGTACACGGTAATTACAAAATCTAGTAATCGGTTATTCGATTGCCTGTACCCTGATTCTCTCTCTTTTGGTATCCACCTTTAAGTAGACAAATTTCATTTTCACAATAAAATTAATACATGAAATTAAAATTATGAAGGCTGGTGACCCTCCACAAACGACTTCAAAGCCTTGATTAACGGCAAACAAGGTTATGTTGAGTATTTGGTGAGATTGGAAAGGAATTGTCCTTTATGAGGTGCTGCAACGTGGCGAAACCATCAATTCGGTCCTGTACTGCAGTGCCAAATCGACCGTTTGAACGAAGCAATCCAGAAAGAGCGACCAGAATTGGCAACGCAGAAAGGGAGTTGAGTTCCATTAGGACAACGGGCGGCCACACGCATCTTTGATGACTTGGAGCAAATTGAAGGAACTTGGGTGGGAAGTTTTGATGCATCCACCGAATAGCCCGGACCTTGCACCGTTTCGGTTTCTGCAAAACTTTCTTGATGGTAAAAAAATTGGCAGACCGAAGTGCCGCTGAAAATCACTTGGCCAAGTTTTTTGACGATATAAACCACAGAAATTCTACACCGATGGAATTATGAAGCTACCCGAAGCTATGAAGCTTATTAAGTCATGTAAAACTGCGGAGACTTCTTGTATGACCTATTATTTATGGACTTACCATTTGCAACAATACTTAGAAAAGCTAGAATTGGTAAGTGATGTGGAATCACAGTGTTTCTTTGAGTCGTTCGCAATGAAGGTTCCTAATTTTTGAATTAAATGAGACACCAAAAATTTCGGTAGCCCAAAAAAACTTATAAACATTTGTCCCGGCAAATTAAATGGATTTTGTTTATCCCTTAAACGCAATCGAGTAATTCTCATGCGCCGTATTCTTTGAATGTCGTCAGTTAAAAGCAACCACCGAGAAGAGTTGGTAACATAAATATTATTATTTTATGTTTTGTAATTTTATATCAATTTTAAACGTAATAATTATTTATATATATATATGTATACATATATATAAAAATAAAAATAAATAAATTATTTCAAAATAGTCTTTATACTAAACTGTAACACAAACCAAAATTCATTCAATATCCTCTTCATCGGTGTCAACTATAGGATCAGATTTTACAGAAGCTGTTGGCAGGTTTTTATAAAAATCGTGAAATGTAGGCGCGATATAGGGAAGAAGTGACAAAATATCCCTTTTTTTCTCTATAGAAATTGGTAAAGAAGCGCTGTAACATGTGGAGGGCCTGAGGCAGGGATTATGTTTTTTACGTCGGGACATATCCATGACACTAAATTGCTCATCTTCTTTTAGAGACAATTTGTAAAATACTTTGTACGGTTGAGTTTTAATATATCTTAACCATTTGACTTTTTGCCAAACAAATTTATCTCCCGCTTCGTTAAGTTTTTTTAGATGTATTTGGGTCTTCAAAAGAGATGCGTAGTCCAGGAAGTTAGACTGACTCATTTCAACTACTTGGAACGGATGTTTCTTGCCGGCCAATCTAATTAGTTGAAACCAGTCATGCGGATGGCTGATAGGCGCACTATATCGTTTTTTAAGCTTTTCAATTTGTCCTTGATCAGAATCACATTCCATACGACTGTGGCCGGGCACCATGAATTTGTGATCCAACGTTTCAATACGATTTTCATGCATAAGCGACAGACACATCGCAAGAAATGGCGAATTTTTATTTTGCCCGGGGCAACAATCGCTATATAATATAACGTGCTTTATATTACTGTCCAAATGCATAATTGCTTGAAATACGCAAGATCCAATCTCGTTGGCCCCTCGTTTAGCAATTGTTTCATACCAAACATAGCAGGTGGCTTGATCATCCTTCATGTTATGGACAGTTAAATTAAAGGTCCACAGTTGTCTCTTATAAAAAGCTACAGATGTTTCAAGGCTTGGAGTTGGAAGGCACTGTTGCAGGTCGAATGATAAGACTGTCAAATTTGGGTCAGATTTTGCTTTAATTTTATCACATTTTTTTGTCTCGTATGCTAGTTCAGCTTCAGTATGATGATATTTTTGTTGTTTCGATATTTCAACTTTAGTGACTTCATCTTCGGTATATTTAAGTTTTATTTTCAATTTGTCACATGTTTGGCAAGTGTCTTTCTTTGGATTTTTAATACGATAATTAAGTTCATGAAACATTTTTGCATATATTGAATAACTCACAGGTGAATCTGTTGTTTCACAATACTTTTCGTAAATTTTAGTCAATGTAAACTGAGGTGGTAAATATCGTTTATTTGTCTCTTTTCGGCAGTAGTGGCTCTCATAAGATGGAAGAGATGCTAAGTGTTCCTCCACTTTAATTAATTTCGATTTGTTTTATTTACAGGTTCTCGCCGGCCTCTTTATCTGGAGTTGTGTTGCTGTTGGTAGACACTTGTTTGTATTTATTCAAAATCTCAACAAATTTGGATGACTCATCGAAAATTTGTAAGAAACATTTCTTACAAACTTTTACGTGTTCTCCGTTTACTGGAACGTGGTATTGAAAAGTAACCTGTCTATTCTTTTGCTTTTCAGGTGTATTTAGTCTCTTTCTTGTTGTACAAGTTTTGGAAAAGGTTATCATACCTGAAAGATATGCTGCCCTTCTGTCGTGTGATTGCATTTTCCAATATGAAGCAAATAAATCCGATTGCACTTGTTCACTCACTTTCAAAGCGCATGCCATCCGGCAGTTTGATAATCTACGGCACGTTCTCGCTTTTATCAATTTTCCACTTTCTGTTATATACTCTTCGCCCAAATTACGTTTAGTCTTCCTCTCAAGTCGTATTTTTCTTGATCGCCCTTTTCCACCAACTCCAGTGCTAGTAGATGGCTCCATAACATCGTTAGGTACCACATCTACATTGCCATCCGATTCTTTTTCTGTAGATGGTGAAGTAGGGGGCTCATAGTTGAGATCCTTTTCATCATCGCTGCCAGCTTCGATGTCATCATTCTAAAATCATCCGAAAAAAATGATCAAAATTAGTATTAGTAGATTTAACAATATTATATAAGGCCTTTTTACCTTGCATTCATCAACATTTTGTTTTTCAAAAATATTTTCTTTTTCTTGAAATTCATAAATAATATTTTGTTCAATATTACAAATATTAATTTCATCCACATGAATTACTTCTATGTTATCCAGCATCGAATCACGTTTAATTAAGGCGTGTTTAGTAGACTCATTGCCATTGACATCTATAAGAGTTATTATTTCCTAAAACAAATTTAACACACTTGCATGAAGTAACCGTTCTTTAAAACTCGTTAAAGTAGAGAATGTATTCATAAATTAAATAAATCATACGTGACGTTCTTCTGGATTTATTGCAACATGTTGTTACGACTCTTGGTTTGTTTTTCGTCTCACCAAATTAAGTTAGCGGGGATTCGAATCTTAATAAGTCCAAATAGTCAAAAATATTCATATTTGGTAACGCTCTTTATAATTTGTCAATTTGGTAACGCGCATTAAATATCGCAAAACAATGGTTTCATCACCTACACTACACCACATTAATTTATTAATTTTCGAATATTCTAGAAGAAGAAGAAGAAGAAAAACAAATCACGTGTTTCGTATTTGTCTTTCTCTCACCTACATTTTGATAGATGATAAATAAATCAGTCGTTTGTCGAGTCTAGTGTAGAAAAGAAAGAAAAATTAAATTACGTTCGCTGAGTTAAAACTAAAAAAAAAAAAAAAACTGAAAAATAATAGAATAATAATAATATATAAAATATATAAATAAATATTAAATAATATTATTGTATGTAATATTAAATAAAATAAAAATAAAATAAAATAAAATAAAAAAAATAAAAATATATATAAAAAATATATTGGATTAAATATTTGAAATTAATAAATTGTATACTAAAATAAAAAAATACATTGGATTAAATAGTGGAAATAAATGAATTAAATACGAAAATTAGTGAATGATTTTTTTTGTGCCTATGCTTGAAAAGACACTCCATTTTGTTTTATATACAAGCACAAATGCTGAGTGGTCGTTCTTTCGTTTTCTGTTGTGAAGAAAATTTTGGATATTAAAAAAAAAATAACTTTCCAAAAATAAAAAAATCAAACGTGGTGGTCCTTGGCAGTTCCTTACCTCGCCAAATCTAGCGAGAGCTCGCAAATCAAGCGAGGGATTGTAGCGGCGCGTAAGGACGGTGGGTCCCACCGTTGGAGTAGCGGTATCGGGGGAGGTAAATTGACGTCGTTGCAGCCGGGAGTTGGGTACCGTGTTTATTAGCATTAAGTATAAATTTTATTTACATATTTTATATTCTCTGTTTATATTTTTATTATTTTTAAATTTGAATTCGGTTTGCGCGGTATATTTAACGGAGTTTTGTTTTTCTTTCATAAAATTTGTAACGTGAATATTACAAATTTATTATTTTACTGGTTTGGTTTCTTTTATATTTTTTGTCCTCTTCTATTTTAAAACCGGGTGTGTAAATTATATTTTTATTTTTACGTTCTTTACAGCTATATCTCATCTCTCTCAAATTAAAAAAAAATTTACTCACAGTATTTTCTTTTCCCATTCTACTATCATGAATAGCATGGAGTAGATTATTTTTTTTGTAGTCTCGGGGTGAGACATGGAGTGGTTTCCCGGTGGCATGTGAATTATCATGTCATTTTTCTGCAAAGCTCGTTGTTCCCTTATTTTTTTTTGACTTTACATCGTTGATTTTCATGCGGTTTATTCAAGCATGGGAATAAGTCGAACAATCCCCACGACCTAAACATACCTACCGTGAGCGTTAGCCGGCTATTATGACCGCGTTCGACCGCTACCCCATGTCTGATAACGGACTGCAAAACCCGGCCAGTCGCGTTGACATCCCAAAAGATGTCGGCTCGATTGGCAGGATGGACCAGTTCGTTACAGTGGCGCCCAAACTCCTGCTAATTCTTTATTTCAATCTTTTAGTTTCACAATTTTTTTGCTCCCTGATGGGTGCATCCGTTGCTATTTCCAGCGCTTCACGCTGTGTGATTTCGCACGGATGCACACACCATAGCTTTCCCTTTGTCCGGTTGTCATCCCATCCGACTCGTAACCGGCCTCAGGCTGTATGACTGCGGGCGGATGTGATGAACGCCCCTAGACTCGGTCCATCGGAGTGGTGAGTTCCTACCATTTCCACCTTGTGGTGTCTGATTGTGGTTGGAGCTCATTCTTCGTTGGGTCCGAGTCTGGTCCTCTTTTGAAATTTATTTTTCCAATATTTTTAGGTATCTACGTTCCTTTGCAATTTTCATGCACTTTTGCTTTATTAAATTTTATGATCCGACTATCTCAGTGGAGCGTGTTCCATTGAGGTCCCATGTGCCCTGAGCATGGAGTTTGTGGATCCATCGTTTCCACCTTGTAGTGTTCGATTGGGTGTGGTCCATGAGCTCGGTGGTCAGTGGTACATCCTTAGTCACCTTTTCATCATTACGTTCCATTTTCTTGTCCTTGTTTGATTCAACGATATTTGCAGAAGTTATTATTATTGGTATTTTACTTGGCACGGGGGAGGCGTCCATGGCTCACCCCGACTACCTCTTGTTTTTTTTTATACCTTTCTATATAGATTAACATTCTTTGTTTTAATATTTTCTATTTTTTTGGTTTTGGCAGCTTCAATTCGGCAATTTATTTTTTTGAATTTCGAAGTTTGATTAGTATTAGTATTTTATTATTATTAGTATTAGTTTATTTTCTATTGAATTTAATTCACAAGGTAACCATTCCTTTATTATTATTTCTGTACGGTCTTTCAATTTCCAATATCCAATTTTTCCATATCCAAAATGGACATAACTTTAATTGAACCAGACGAGATTGAGGTGGAATGTCTCATCCGGGGTATTCAATTAAATGCGCCGGATAGGATGCAACAACTTGAGAGAGAGATCCAAAGCGAAAATGCCGATACCAAGGAGAAGCCGTCGAAAATGCATTTGAATGCGTCGAAAAGACCCGACTTGGAGATTAATGCTTGCCAAAATAAATTGAAGTTCCTAAAGGAAAGTATCACACATTTGGATGAGGTTACGGAGGATCCTATAACATTGGCTCAGCAGTATCACTCAAGGTTGTTGCATTTGTCCGGTCGACTTAATCGGGTTTTTAAATCACCAAAGCATGGACAGTTGGCTCGAAAGGTTCATCAGGCGTGCGAGGACTTACAGGCGAGTTTGCGTATCTACTTAGAGGATCACGAAAAATTAAATGAGTCTATTGAAGTAGCTAAAGGCATTCAGCTTGAAGAAAATATACCTCTTCCCGATGTTCAGAATGACGAAGATAATAAAAATGGCGGTAGTGATTCGGATCCGTTACAAGAGCGAATGGAACGACGAACGACGTTAGAAGACCTATTGGACCAGGCGGAGAGAGACAGTTTGGCTAGGAAACAATCGCGAGTGCAGCAAACTACAGTATTGGAATCTATGATGGAGAAGATGGAATTGATGTCGCAGCAGTTAGCAGCGATGGATCAGCAAAAAATTGATGCGTTACAAACACAAATTGTTGTAAGCGGTAATTCCGCCGAAACTCAAAATTCATCCATTGTCAATAGTCAAGTGCATGTGCCACTAAATCCGACTTGTTTGCAAGCATCTTCAAATTTTGTTGATCGACGTTTGTTGTCTCGAAGCGGACTAACGTACACAGGATCTCCATCCGGCATTACAATTGATATGTTCTTGTTCCAGGTAGATACAATCGCGTCGTCTCGTGGATTATCGGAACAGATATTGCTGTTCGAATTACACACCATATTAAAGGATGTTGCATTACAGTGGTATTGGACGTTTCGCAAACACAATCCAAATGCGTCCTGGTCAGAGTTACGAGACGGTATGATAGAGCGTTTTAAAGATCGTCGCACCAATTACGAAATCCGAAGAATGGTCGAGGCACGGAAACAACAAACAACTGAAAATTTTGTAGATTTTTATAACCAAGTATGGAGTTTGACGCTCCAATGTCGCACACCCTATTCAGATGAAGAGCTCATCCAAATATTAATGACAAACATGAAGCCAGCATTGCAGTATCATCTTACGGATAGACAGTTCACTAGCATAAATGAACTAATCAAGAGTTGCTCAGCTTGGGAGGAATCTTTCAGGCGGATCAAAACTCCGGTGGACCCTGCAACCTACTCTCGACGCACGATCAATGAGTTATCAGGTAGCCCCAATGATGATATTGGATTGTATGACTCATATGATGATTACTTGCAAACTGATCTTCTATCAAATAATTCAGTATCTGCCATGCAAACGGGGAGCAGGGTACCATTGACAGTGGCGAGACGTCCTGGGGGACAACTTCCAGCGGTCAATACGAGATCCATGATCTCCCACAATTCGAATGATGCCAGCCATACCGTATGTTTTAACTGTTCTGATCTGGGACATGCTTTCATTGATTGTCCGACAGCTCCGGTTGGATTATTCTGCTATAGATGTGGATTAAGAGACACCATAACTCCGCGATGTAGGCGATGTGCTGAAAATCGAGCTCAACAATACAAAGAGTCGGAAAACCTGAATCGTGGTTCTTGGAGGACTGGGATGCGAGAATCACCACAACAACAACTGCCACCCAGACAGATGTCACAGAGACCAAATTCACTCAGACCGAATCAAACGGAAGCCGCAAGCAATACGGATGCCGAATTAAATCGTCAAGTGAATGCAGTAGCGAAACCGAATCCACCGAATCAATAAAGTCGTCCAATACTTCCTATCCTCATTTCAATTCCCTACCTTCCTCTTCCTTTCATTTTAGATTAGCACGTTCAAAAAAATATTGGGATTACCGCCGAATTATGCGAAGTGATATGGTTTCTTCGATCTTCACCTCCGAGCTCGGTGACACTCGACCTTACGCGCAAGTGTTAATTAATAAAGTGCCTTTTAAAGGTTTGCTTGACAGCGGGGCTAGTGTCAGCGTTCTTGGTTGTGGATCGGAAAAATTCATGTCTAATCCGTTTATTGAATTTCATAATTTTCCATCTACAATAAATACAGCAAGTGGTCATTCTCAACGAGTTTTTGGTTATATTAGAGTAAATGTAGAATTTAATAGTATTACCCATAATATGAAATTGTTTATTGTGCCTTCGTTAGAACAGCCATTATATCTAGGCATCGATTTTTGGAATCGTTTTGGAATTTCACCTAAAATATCCGCGTTAGTTAATTCGAATGAGTTAGGCGAAGCTACCAACACACCTAAATATCATATTTTAACTTCTGAAGAGCGGCGTAAATTGGATCATATTCGCGAATGTTTTCCTAGTAGTGACAAATTAGGTTTGGGCCGAACATCCCTCGTCACACATACGATCGATGTCGGTTCCGCAAAACCCGTCAAACAACGATTTTATTCAGTGTCCCCAGCTATCCAAAAACTTATGTATGTCGAGTTGGATAGGATGTTGTCTCTGGGGGTCATCGAGGAATCACAGAGTTCTTGGTGTTCACCACTCGCGATGGTGCGTCGGGCCAATGGCAAAGTTCGTCTGTGCTTAGATGCAAGAGAACTGAACAAAGTTACCGTCAAGGATGCGTATCCGCTTCCTATAATCAACGGGTTGTTAGGTCGTTTGGAACAAACCAGATTTATTTCTGCGATCGATTTGAAAGATGCCTTTTGGCAAATCCCACTCGACCCAACATCCCGTGATGTGACAGCGTTTACGGTTCCTGGACGGCCCTTGTATCAGTTCAAGGTGATGCCTTTTGGCTTATGCAACGGGCCACAGACGCTTTGTCGCTTGATGCACCGCGTGATTCCGTATCAGTTACACGACAGGATATTTGTGTACCTCGATGACCTTCTGGTCACATCCGCCACTCTTACCGAACATTTTGAATTGTTAAAAAAGGTTGCTGGATATCTGACGGATGCTGGATTAACAGTAAATCTTACGAAGAGTAAGTTCGTGTTGAGAGAGGTCGATTATTTGGGATATATTGTGGGCGGCGGTTGCCTTCGCACAAACCCAGATAAATGTAAAGCGATTCTGGATTATCCGATTCCAAAAACAATAAAACAGATTCGACGTTTTCTGGGAATGTGCGGATGGTACCGTCGCTTCATACCAAATTTCGCCTCATTGGCTTCTGCTCTAACCGACCTTACAGGGAAAACTACGAAAATATATTGGTCTTCAGCTGCGGATTCTTCGTTTAATGCCTTGAAAACTGCCTTGTCAACGGCTCCTGTATTAGTTCATCCGGATTATACAAAACCATTCTATATACAGTGTGATGCTAGTGCCGTTGGGGTTGGCAGTGTATTATTTCAGGTGGACACAGAGGGGGTGGAGCGGCCCATTGAGTTTTATTCACATAAGCTCAATGCGGCGCAGCGAAACTACTCTGTGACCGAGCTGGAATGCTACGCTGCTGTCCTCAGCGTGCGAAAATTTCGTCCGTATGTGGAAGGGTATCCGTTTGTAATTTATACTGATCATTCGAGTTTGCGTTGGCTCATGAGTCAAAAAGACCTCTCTGGACGCTTGGCTAGATGGAGTCTCAAACTCCAAGCTCTCGATTTCCAAATTGGATACCGAAAAGGTTCAGTAAATGTAGTTCCAGATGCGCTGTCTCGAGCTTTTCTTGATGAACCCTCGCCTTGTGAGGATGATTCTAAAAGTGAGAGCACGCCTGATCCTGGTGTTCATTTTGGAAGTCAAGACTTGTCGAGTAAAAGCATTGACCCAATAGTGAATGCATTATCTTCTTCGGTACCTATCTTACATATAGATCAAAATTCAGTCGCTTTTCAAGATCCCGCATATGTTGATCAGATCGAAAGAATCCGTCAGTTGAAAGATTGTTCGCATAATTTTAAAATCCAGAATGATAAATTGTTAATTTCACCCTCGTATGGTTTAAGGTATTTGGATACGGATATTTCAAATTGGAAATTGGTAATTCCCATTCCCATGACACAGTCGCTTATAGAACAAGCACACGTACCTCCCACTTCAGCACATTTAGGTGGCAGTAAAACCCTCGAACGTCTCCAGCGTCAATTTTATTGGACTGGAATGACTAAACAAGTAAAAAAATTCGTTGCGGACTGTACCAAATGTAAGATGAACAAGGCAGTAAATTATTCTACTCAACCTGCTATGGGAGCACCCGTGATTTCTACGCGTCCGTTCCAAAAATTATTCGTCGACTTTTTAGGTCCATATCCTCGTTCTAAAAATGGGAATTCATATATTGTGATCATTCTGGATCATTATTCCAAATTCATTGTGATAAAACCGTTACGAGAAGCTTCTTCTGCATTGTTGTGTAAATTTTTGGAAAATGAAATCTTTTTATTGTTTTCTGTTCCCGAAACCATTACGTCTGACAATGGAAAACAATTTACATCGAATTTGTTTAAAGAATTGTTAGCTAAATACGGTGTGTCACATATTCGTACGCCGGTATATTCGCCTCAAAGCAACGCTTCCGAGCGTGTTAATCGAACATTAATAGCTAGTATTCGTTCATATGTATCCGATCATGACCATAATCAATGGGATAACCATCTGCAAGAAATTGCAGCCGCTTTGCGAAATGCGATGCATGACACATTACATCATTCCCCTCATTATGTCGTGTTCGGTCAACATATGTCGGTACATGGTTCAGATTACGCACTAAGAAGACTACTTGATGGAAATGACCCCAGTGAAATCCAGGTGTGGGCTAAGCCAGATCGAATCAATCTCCTTAAAGATCGTATTATCCATTATTTGAAAGTCGCACACGAAAAGGGAGCACATAGCTATAATTTGCGAAGTACTAAACGTACATTTAAGATTGGACAAGCCGTGTTTGTGAGATCTTTTGCTTTGAGCGATGCAATGAACAAATTTTCCGCCAAACTTACAAGTAAATTTAAGGCCGCGACAATTCATTCAAAAGTCGGTAACGTCGCATATGCTGTACAGGATTTAAATGGAAAATTATTAGGAACGTTCCACGTCAAAGACATTCGTGCGTAGTATTGTATTGAATTTGCGTTTATTTGTTTTAGGCCCGGCTATGAGACATCTCAAGGTGTGGGTCGTTCCCACGTTTGTTACGACTCTTGGTTTGTTTTTCGTCTCACCAAATTAAGTTAGCGGGGATTCGAATCTTAATAAGTCCAAATAGTCAAAAATATTCATATTTGGTAACGCTCTTTATAATTTGTCAATTTGGTAACGCGCATTAAATATCGCAAAACAATGGTTTCATCACCTACACTACACCACATTAATTTATTAATTTTCGAATATTCTAGAAGAAGAAGAAGAAGAAAAACAAATCACGTGTTTCGTATTTGTCTTTCTCTCACCTACATTTTGATAGATGATAAATAAATCAGTCGTTTGTCGAGTCTAGTGTAGAAAAGAAAGAAAAATTAAATTACGTTCGCTGAGTTAAAACTAAAAAAAAAAAAAAAACTGAAAAATAATAGAATAATAATAATATATAAAATATATAAATAAATATTAAATAATATTATTGTATGTAATATTAAATAAAATAAAAATAAAATAAAATAAAATAAAAAAAATAAAAATATATATAAAAAATATATTGGATTAAATATTTGAAATTAATAAATTGTATACTAAAATAAAAAAATACATTGGATTAAATAGTGGAAATAAATGAATTAAATACGAAAATTAGTGAATGATTTTTTTTGTGCCTATGCTTGAAAAGACACTCCATTTTGTTTTATATACAAGCACAAATGCTGAGTGGTCGTTCTTTCGTTTTCTGTTGTGAAGAAAATTTTGGATATTAAAAAAAAAATAACTTTCCAAAAATAAAAAAATCAAACGTGGTGGTCCTTGGCAGTTCCTTACCTCGCCAAATCTAGCGAGAGCTCGCAAATCAAGCGAGGGATTGTAGCGGCGCGTAAGGACGGTGGGTCCCACCGTTGGAGTAGCGGTATCGGGGGAGGTAAATTGACGTCGTTGCAGCCGGGAGTTGGGTACCGTGTTTATTAGCATTAAGTATAAATTTTATTTACATATTTTATATTCTCTGTTTATATTTTTATTATTTTTAAATTTGAATTCGGTTTGCGCGGTATATTTAACGGAGTTTTGTTTTTCTTTCATAAAATTTGTAACGTGAATATTACAAATTTATTATTTTACTGGTTTGGTTTCTTTTATATTTTTTGTCCTCTTCTATTTTAAAACCGGGTGTGTAAATTATATTTTTATTTTTACGTTCTTTACAGCTATATCTCATCTCTCTCAAATTAAAAAAAAATTTACTCACAGTATTTTCTTTTCCCATTCTACTATCATGAATAGCATGGAGTAGATTATTTTTTTTGTAGTCTCGGGGTGAGACATGGAGTGGTTTCCCGGTGGCATGTGAATTATCATGTCATTTTTCTGCAAAGCTCGTTGTTCCCTTATTTTTTTTTGACTTTACATCGTTGATTTTCATGCGGTTTATTCAAGCATGGGAATAAGTCGAACAATCCCCACGACCTAAACATACCTACCGTGAGCGTTAGCCGGCTATTATGACCGCGTTCGACCGCTACCCCATGTCTGATAACGGACTGCAAAACCCGGCCAGTCGCGTTGACATCCCAAAAGATGTCGGCTCGATTGGCAGGATGGACCAGTTCGTTACAATGTTGTAGTTCTTCTTGCGGTACACAAATTAAATCGTCCTCATAACACAATTTGTTCAATGGAATTTCAGGATTATTACTATTATTTACTGATTCTTTGTTGGCTATTTCAGAATCAAATGATATTCTAGTAGAAGATGTTGCTTCTGGTTCTTTTATTAAATGAGAAAAACTTAATTTTCTAGCAGCCTTAATCTTTTTGGGTGCGGGACCTAAAACATAAAATTCATTCAAAAAGTATTCAAAAATTACCGAAATGGATTGTTCTCGTTCAATTAAGATTGACGGATCTAACGGGTTCGACCAAAATAATGGACATAGTTATGTATTCTAATTAACAATATTACACAACAATAAATATTAAACTTACCTGAATGTGAACTACAATTTAATTTATTTAATGTTAATTGTAACATTTTATTAGCTCTGCTATTATGATCAATAAATGCCATTTTAACTTTATTATTTCGAGATAATAATTAAAACTAAATCACTCATTAAGTATCACGAACAAAACACATTTGGTTTTGGTAAAAATCAAGTCACAACTGATTTTCTAAAACTGTAACAGTGTGAAACAAACTTATTATAATGAATAAACAGTAAAAACAAAGGACGGATATACTGAAATCAAATAAATTATGATTAGGTAAAAAGGATTAAGTCAGACTTAATCCGTTTTAATCGCAAAAAAATTATTAATTATACAATATTGCAATGGGTAAAAAGAAATAAGTCAGACTTATTTCTTTTTACCCAAATGCAATATGCATAATTACTTATTTCTTTGCCGAGTAAAACGGAATAGACCCGACTTATTTCTTTTTACTCAAAGCAATACGTATTATTGCTTAAATTTTTGCGTTTAAAACAGCACAAGTGTGACTTATTTCTTTTTACCCAAAGTTATTTACTATACATATTGCATTGGCTAAAAAGAAATGAATCAGACTTACTTCGTTTTACTCGGGGAAAAAAAAACCTATTATACATATTGCATTTTTCGCTCTTTTTTTAAGACGGAGGGTCATTTGACTTAAACCCTTTTACTCAGTTGTAAAGAATGAAAAATTCTACTTATAGACACAAAAAAAAAATGAAAATATTGACTTGTTCCCTTTTACCCTGAAGCCGTCCATATATATATGTATTCGTCAGGGAAAAATGAGATACTCTTACGAAAAATAAATGACAGCATTCAATGAAGTTACGCTCGATACACGGACAAACTTAAATTGAAATTAACTTCCCAATTCAAATGAAAAATCGACAAAAGGTAGTCTCGGAGAAACTTTTCAGCTTAAACCTGGTGTTCACTAGTTGAAGCTTAAGATTTTTTAGTTTAGTCAATATTTAGTGTGTTAAGGCACACAACATAAATCGCATAATTTTGACGTAATATATTGATGCTAACAATAACATTATACCGCGTTTAGTTTTGTTTAGCGGACCAAGATAAATGAACACGTTAACTTTTTCATAAATTAAATTTATCGCGATATTTAGAGAATCAGGGTACTGGTTTTAGAAATTCCAGTTAAACTTTAGTAAAATTTTAGTAAAAATTAGGCGAAAATGACATTTCGAGTTAAATTTTAAAACGTTTTCAACAGATTTCTTTAGTTAAATTATTATGATAACCAGATTTTTGCTATTTTTTAGTCAAATTCTAGTCCAATGTGATATTGTATACTGGACTTCCACTGACGAACATAACTATGGAAAATTACTAGATAGTTGGTTTTCTGTATGAACAAATGGAGTATCTAGTTAATTGAACAGAATTCACGAAAATTTATTTACCAGATTCCTATTTAAAAAAATGTCACCAAAATTCGGGGTCAACTATATTCCATAACTCTGCAACTATGGAGAGACCGCCAAATGTGTCTAGTATACCTCCACGTAATACCAGAGCAACGAGTTTGGACAATCCATTTTCCGATGAGATAAGGATTCTGGGGTGGGCCGATCCTTGCATACACAAAACCACAAGAATATCGAAATAATAAGCAGCCCGTTCCAAAGGCGAGGAAGAGTTACTAAATTTCTTGAGAAAACTTTTAATTGCTCAGTTGAAAATCTTAACATCATATCATATGAGTGCACAACAAACAAGCATAATAACCTCATATAGTTATAGTGAAACATCTGTTCTTGAAAGTTGTGCTTCAGAAGAGAACGCATGTTATACAAACAATGGCAAAAAGAAACTGATTTAAAACAATTTAAAATAATCAGCGTAATGAACAAAATTAGCTGGAAAAATAAAAAGAAGCTAGACATGTTTATACTTACAGCTGTGACAAAAATTAAACTAAAATTTGGGTTGCAAAGTGGAAATTCAACCACTTAGAATTCTAAACTAACACGGAAAAATATCGTGACCAAGATTTTTTTAAAACAAGCACATGCCCCGATTTTTTTATATTTTGAATATGGAACGATTGAATATGCAAATTTATCAGTAGCGCAAAGCTTTCAATATGCATTTCCCATATACATTTTTATATTTGGACATTGGAATTCATTTTAATTTATCCTGGAGCTTTTTGAAAATTTATTGATTGATGGATATTTTGGGACGTTAAATATTACATACATTTTGTGAAGAGCTTTTAAAATGATAAGTCTGTAATCTAGATAGCATGTATCAATACGTGCTAATGTAGAGTTAAACAACTTTTAATATCAATAAAAACATATAAAACCATTAAAAATTACTTTTAATCCAAACAAACCCATTTGAAGGTTGTTGAATAAAAATTTAATAGTTAATTTTCAGGTGGTATCACACCATTATGGATTACTTTAAAAGCTTTGTTGTTTATATAGATTTTTTAGATTTCCAAAGTTTTTACTTTCTGGCTGTGTTATTTTCTGAAATATTTAGAAACGTTTGTAGTCTATAGAAGATTATTAGTTGGATAGTACTTTTTAGGGTATAGCCTATTTCTTACGGGCTTTTGTCATATATACCAAATTATTAACCAATATGAAGGTTTTTGTATTTTTTTTTTGTAAAAGCTCATCACTTGTCAATATCTGTATAAATGATTTTATAGATATATCCCTTGGAAACTGATTAGTTTTAACCGTAAAACCACATTTTGATTTTAATTTTCTTAAATTTGTTTGTGATTTAATTAAAACTTTTAAAAGCTTTTGAAATACATATGTCAGATTTAACTGGAGATATGTTAGATTTATATGGGTATATTACTTAAAAGCTAATCACTAAAGTAAGCCAAATTTATAAATCATTTTGAAAACGCTATTATAAAGAATTGGTTTAAAAAGCTCGTTTTCTGTTTTTTTTATTTTTTGAATAAAAATCGCTTAAATATCGGTTTAAATAAAATGGTTGGAAGCTTTTAATTTTAATATCTAAGTTATTTTTAAATTTGTTATTAACACTGAGCTTTCAATTTTGGGTATAGTTTAGAAATAAGGAATTACATTTTATGGAAAATATTTTGTTTGATTAAGCTCGTCATATATCCTTGAGCCTTTTGAAAATCCAGTGTTTGATTGATGTTTTCTAAAGAGCTTTATAAGGATAAGTCAGTAATCTTATAAGTATTACAATACGTACTTATCTATATCTAAGGTGTAATGGAGCTTTTTAATAGTTTTTGATCATATTTGCTCTGACTGTAGATCGTATGATTACTCTAAAACCATAGTGGTTTTAATGCTTACATAATACATTCTTTTAGATATATACTCAAGAATCTTTTATAAAGTTTTTAGCAGATTAGTTGTTTAGTACTGTAAATGTCATTACTAATGGTAATAATTATAAAAGAGTTTTGGAAAAAGATAAAAATTTATTTCACATTTAAGTGAACAAAATTTATGAAAAAGCTCGTCAGCCTAATGGTATGTTTTCAAACCAACTTATATTTCTTAAACCATATAATTAATTTTAGAAATTTTTTCGTAAATGGTTACGAAAAATAACCAAATATATTCTAAATTTAATGCCAAGAAAGAGCTTTCAATTTTGTTGGTCGTTCGGAAATTAGTGATGAAGTTTAATAAAAATTTCCTTCATGAAATCAATTTTATTCAATCTTGGAGCTTTTAGAAAATCATACGTTAAATGGATGTTTCTTCAAATAGCATGGCTGCTGATCTGGCGTTCAACAGAAGCTGAAAACTCTATAAGCGGATCAAGTATTTCTTTCATTCCATTGCTATTCAGACGCACCGAAGTGTTAACTGTAAAAATGATTGTTAGCATGTTCACAACTTTAACTTGGCATTGAGACTGTTTCACTGTCAATCTACACAATCGTTCCAATTTTGTTAGCATTTCTAGGAATTCCAGCGCAGACCATACAAACTCTCGATTGATCGAGTCATTGGCCTGCCGGAAATCCAGGAACACCTGATGTACGGGTATGGAAGTCTCATAATAATGTTTTACGTTAAACTAAAATCCATTCAATTTTAAATCTTGTGTTATAAAAATTGAATTTGAGAAGTGTTTTAATATTTAAAATGGGAGTTCAAAATTTTTTCTAAAATTTATGGAATTTTATATAATTCTATTGAAGTTTTTCCATGAAAAACTTGGGCACTATTGTGGGAATTTTGTTAAAAATATAGTTAAAGATTTACGCAAATTTATAAAATTTATAAATTTAGGGTGGCCGTCCTAATGGACTAGCGTAGACACAATTTGGTCCATAGCATTTATGTTACCTCCTCTTCACTCGTCGAACTATCCTGAGCTTACTAAGAAGCGTTGAAGGCCCTTGACATCGATCTTAATAAGATCCATCAGGTCGTCCAGATGGGAAGTTCCCATAAATTTTATTCTGCTGTACGCTAGACTAGGACAGATGCAAAGCAGATAAAGCACAGATGATTCCTCCTCCTAATCACCACAATGAGTTATAGCTCCCACGGCCATACCAATATGGTGCCGATGGAGCGATGTCAGTTGGCTGGACCAGTAAAGTCTAGGCCAGATTTTCCTGGTTCTTACACATGAACTAGCGACCATCTGTCGTTCGTTTCGTTTATGGCTTCCTCCTGATGCAGCAGTTTACAGGAAGCTAACAGTATCATTATATCCATCCTGCATTGTGATGAAAGGCGTGCTACGCCCTGGATGGCCAGCTCAAATGCCTTTTTATTCCCTACGATATTGAAGTGCCCTGGCACCCACGTCAAGCGGATGTTGAACTGATCATCAATCTCATTTAGAGATGCCAGACAGTTCTGGGGTACCTTCGGCGTCAGGAAGTAGGAAAGAAAAATTATCTTAATTTCGAATGTAACTGGAAAATTTGAAAAATATCGCAAAATTAATTGAAAATTTTGTGAAAATTTAATTAAAAAATGTAAAAAGTCATTTCGTGTTAAAATAATGAATTGTAAACGTCAAATTCCCCAATCACGCTATAACGTGCCTAATCGTAATTCGAAATTTACAATTTTTTTTTTAACTTGTGATGCAACAGACTTATTCAATGCCTCTATTGGGATTCAAACCCGATTTGCTCCAAAACCATTCTGTTTCCAGCTGAAAATCCAGCTGTTTCCAGAAATCCAGCTGATTTAAAATAACAAAATAATAAATTACTTTGATAGACTACTTGATCCTTTGCGGCACACTATATGTGCCCTGACCCACCGCTTTCAGGTAAGCAGGAAAATTAAAAAAGGAACAAAACAAAATATTGAATTGGATAAAGAAATTCGAAAAGCTCAAGGAATAAAAATCAATAAGATGAAAAATGCAGAAAACTCATGTAAACCAAAAGCTATTTTGTAACTGTGCCAATAATTCAACTTAAACAGAGTGCCAATTATTATAGAACTGTGTCAATAATTGTACTTAAAATTAGTATCTTGAGAAGGTTTGGATCGGCAGTTGCATTTTACTAAATTTTTTATATTTGCCATAATTTATTTAAAATTTAGACTTTCCTTTTGAAAGGCAATTTGGAAATTTTACAAATTTTAAAAGTTTTGTCAAAAGACTAAATTATGAAATCAAATAAATACACAAATTCTTTAATCAAACCGGAAAATATTTTTAAATATTTATGAAAACAACGAAAAGTGTATTCATCATTCTAAATAAAGTAAATGTATTTATATTAGAGCTTTCATCAATATAATTGGTTAATATTTTTTTTTGAAAGCTCGTAAACAACCATGGTTTATATATTGAGAACATAACAACAAAAAAAGGATTATCTTGTTATTATAAAATGTTGTTACAAATTTATTAGTCTGTTATTATAGTCCAGTGCATACATTTTCTGTTTCCATTTCAATCATGTACATAAATTTAAAATGCTGGATCTAAACTCTACATAACAACTCTATATAAACAAACTAAGCTTATATGTGTATAAAATAATATTTCATTTATAAATATCGGGATAAATAAAAAAGTTTTATAATAGCTACAAGCAAATCCTGTTTATAACAAAACTTTTTACAATGATTGATTGTTTACTGTATACAAATTTTATATGAATTAGCTAATTGCATCAAACAAAAAAATTTGGTAGAAGCTTTTAATCGCTTTTCTTAACAAAATAATTTTGGCAAGTGGACAGGACGTAAACACTAAAAATATTTTTGACATTATATCCTTTTGATAAACAAAGCGGGAACCGAGCTAAATCTAAATTAAATATTTTTTATATAATACGCGCGAATATATATAGATTACTTCCCTTATGTACTTAATAGATTATAAAACCCGTTGTTCTATCTTAAATCTAAGTCTTTACATTAATTTCGTTATATATGAAAATTTCAGTTTAATTCGAAACAAGGAAATCGGAAAAAATCGAATAAATTATATTTCGAAAATCAATTCATCATACATAAATGGAAATTTATTTTTATTTTTTGTTATGTATAATAATAACTTTTGGCACAGTTCAGTACCTCGGTTCATGTTTTTGAATACAAAATAAGGATTTCTCAAATATGTATGTATATATTTTATACGTATAAAAATTGCCAGGATCAAAAAAAAAAATCAAAAATTATTATTAGAAAAAAATAAATAAACAGAACCGAGAGGCATGTACGCTATATAAACTATTTAATATTCTTGAACCAATTTTTGTAAAACATTTTATATAAAGAAAAATCATAAATTTTAAAATAAAATCGTCATTATTATTCGTCAATGTCGATCGATGACAGTAAATATGGTCCATGTGCCCCAAACAATCCACGCGCATCTAAACATTAATTAGCGTTTCGATATAATGAACGCTAAATATTTTACATAGCCAAAGGTCCACTCCTAGACAATTATTTAACAATATTATAAAAAATTTAAGAGTTAGCACGAAAACAATGGGAGCTTGTTTGTGCCATGGATATAAAAAGTGTTGGACTAAAATTAGCACGACAAATGGATTGTGAAAAATGCTAATTTTTAAGCTAGTACGAAATCAAATCAATACAATAAAACTTTAAAATATTTAATTTTTAATATTTTATACATAAATATAGAACATTATAATTATTCTTCACAAAATCGAATCATAAATATACTCTGGGATTTATATAGAAGTACTAAAAGCTCAATTTAGACCAATCTTTAATTTGTCAAGTCTAGTTTTGATTCCACGCTAAAGACCAACCCTTTATCATTTCCCAATCCTGTGATCAACATTTTTTTATTACGCATTTTGGAATATTGAATGGGGTAGCACGACAATTCACCGAAAAACCAGTCACCGAAAACGTCAATTAACCGAAAACGACAATTCACCGAAAAAGAAAATACATAGGAACTACTATTCCGATTATAATGAATTTGAATTATCTAATGGAAATATGATTAGAAAATGGTTTTTGGATAAAGTTCTTGAATAAATAAGTTCTCAAATAAGACGGCGAATAAGTCAATGACATTTATACTATTCAACTTGTCAAGTTTAATCATAATCTGTCATTAGTTGGCCTAATTCCGTTCCAGTTGGCCATATTTCACAACAGTTGGCCATATTACATTCCACTTGTCAAGTTTCATAATAATCGGTCAAGGATTGACCAAGTTCCGTTCCAATTGGCTATATTCCAAAAATCATCCAAAAATCATTTTCCAATTTAACTTGTCAAGTTGACTATCGGTGAATTGTCGCTTTCGGTGAATTGTCGTTTTCGGTGAATTGTCGATTTCGATGAATGATCGTTTTCGGTGAATTGTCGTTTTCGGCGAATTGCGTTTTCGGTGAATTAAGTTTTTCGGTGAATTGTTATTCGATGAATTGTCGTTAGCGATTAATTGTTTTTCTGTGAATTGTCCTGGAACCATTGAATTGTAAACACAAATTTGAATAATTCCGCACTCTAACATGCCCCTTACAAAAATTCAAATCACAGGCAAGGACAACCCCAAAGGGTTAGTCTTCAGCCTGGAATTAAAGCGAGAATTGACAAATTAAAGGTTTAGGCCAAATTCAGCTTTTAGTACTTTTCTATATGGCTCAAAAACTCTGATCACATGCAAAGAGAATTCCAAAGGGTTGGTCTTTAGCCTGGAATTAAAACTAGACTTGACAAATTAAAGATTATGGCCAAATTGATCTTTCACGAGAAGTATTTTTAAATATGTCCTACAGTAAATTTTTCAATTAATGTAAACTTAAATAATTCCATGCTCTAAAATGTGTTAAAAAAAAATTCTTAATCACAGATAGATCTAGACTTGACAAATTAAAGATTGAACCAAATTGAGCGTTTCTTTCAAACTTGATTGTCCTAAACCCCTAATTCCCCACTTTTTCCAAAATTGAATTATTGGTTGGATATAGCTTTGACAACTTGAAATATTTGTCATTAAGGTGTTAGCTTCCTTGGGTTTTCCCACGAAAGTTTGGAAATTTATTTATTCGACATAATAAATGTATGCCCGGTTGCACGAAAATATTGGTTAACCCCAGCTTGTAAGCTAACTAATGGTTAACTTTTCCATATAAAATCTATTTTTGACACCATTTCCGTCAATGCAATCTGATTACAATTCTTGTTTTATATGGAAATATTTAATCGACGTATAAATACTTAGTTTTTTGTTCAGCTTTGAACTAAGTATCTTGCGATATTCCCGTTTTTAGAAGAAAGCGCGGAATGCAGATGAAATATACAACGAAAGCATATAGAAAAAACTGAAAATTTATGATTTATGATTTAAATATGCAGTCCAATTAAAAATACATGTCAAAAATCAAATTCAGAGCTAAAATGTGCTATATAGAAATAGCTAGCTGGTTGTTTAGATTTAATTTTTGGTCAAATTTTGAAAGTGATCGAGCACCAGATTTAAGATGTATTTTGGAACATATAGCTCGACCTCACTAATCATTTTCATTTATTTAAATTTTAAAATATTGCAACCTCAAGTGTTAGACAAAACAACCTAGTCAAACTACTTATTTTTAATGATCATAACCCAGAGGGGGATATCTCTATGATTACCCCAAAAGATTATACATTTTGGTGTTGATTCATGTCTCGTCGTATATATGAACATTGATACTAAAAATGCGTCTATTGTGTTAATAATTTCGATAATTTTTCTTTATCGGTGCAATTTTTTACTTAAAACTTTACTTATTTTACATAACCAAAGGTAGACGATTATTTAACAATATTATTAAAAATTTCATCTTTGACCTTTTTGTTGAATAAATAATTAAATTTTGTGTGGAAACAGTACAACTACATTAAACAGTATTATTAATAACACGTAATTCATCCAACTTTGACAATTGCGTTAACTATACTTCAAATGCTTCGTCTGGATTTAACAAAAAAAAAATTTTTTTTGTTTAATTTCATTGCAAACATTAATCCTTGAATTATAATTGTTTCAACTGCATATTTCAACTGCATATTTCAACTGATATTTCATCTGCATATTTCAACTGCATATTTCAACGATTTGGTGTTGCAACGTGATTTGTATGAGCACGTGCGAACTAATAGGCAGAAATAGTATTTCATAATTTGAATATGAAATTCAGTCGAAGATTTTGAGAATTTCGCCTTTCTCCGGAATCTGTTAAGAATTTGAATATTTATTTAAAATTTAAACAGTAAGCTAATTAATCATTTAACATTTTGATTTTATAAAATTTCAGATAGTATACATTGTTAAAGTTTTAAAAAATTGTGATGTAAATTTAAGAAATTCAGAATTTAATTTTTCGGTTTTGTTTAAAAAAAACAATTGCTTGGCTTGTCTTTCTATTTCTTCCGGGTTTAGATTTATTTCAAAATTATCGCCAAGGTTCAAGCATCCATACGATGCAATGTAAACACGGTTCCAAAATTGGATGAATCAATAAACGCAAATACAAGAAGCCAATAGTCGAGTCATACAACAGATCCTTGATAGAACAACCAACAATTCAGAAGGGCACAGCTTCTATCATAACCCAAATACACAACCATTTAAATGACGTAATTCGAAGATTCAAGGCTTTGGGCCAGGATGCAAAATCTCGAGATCCTTGGCTGATTTACATCATACTGGAGATGCTAGATGAACAAACCAAACTTTTATGAAAATACAAAACACCAGACGTCAATTCTCCCGACTTTTCAAGAAATTCTAGATTTCTTGTTGAAGAGGATGAGGGCTTTAACTGATCATTGCAGCAAAAAAACGCCAAACAGATTAAAAAAGTTATTCTCTAAATTTCAGTCATTCGTAAAGATGTTCCACACATCTATTACGTTTTCCAGTTCACTTTGTGCGGGGGAAACCCATCGGTTTTTTGAGAGGCCAAACTCCATTGGTTGAACGTAGGGATTTACTAAAAGTCAGATCTAGATGTTTCAATTAGTTATCTGATTCCCATTCTGTGTATCAATGCAAAACGAAACAGAGATGTCGAGCAGCAATAAAAAACACAACACATTAGTCCATTTAAATTTACAACCAAATGTAATGACTTAACTGAATCTAGTTTGAATCCAACAGTCATTAACGCTCATTTCTCTTATAAAATATCAGTGAAATTGCGTTATATACACTTGATAATGGTTGAAACGACATGTTACCGACAGTAGTGGAATATTCAAAATGGTTTTAACAATTGGCAAAAGATTCGTGGTTTACTCGACTCCACATCAGATTGTTTATTATAAATTCACTTCTAATCTACCACCGACAGATTTGGAAGAAACAACTTCATTTGCAGAAGCACCACTATTAGCCGATCCTATATACGTTCAACCAGTCTGGGTCAAGTTTGGGTGGATCATACGAGGCTTGAGCAACCCAATCCAAAATAAAGTATTCATAAATAAAAATGTCTTTACGAGAATAATTTGAGAGATCGAGGAAGCAGACAACCAACCAATTCTTACCATTGAGGAGAAAAATTGTATCATCACCTATGTTAATACAGCCACCATAAATAATCAGGAACGACTAATAGTTGGGAGATTCGCTAAATCAACCAAAACAAGATTCTATGAATTAGAAAGAAAATTGCCAAACAGTAAGTCGCTAGGTTTACAGTACAGCAAATTCGTTAAAGAATACTTGGAATTGGGTCATATGGAACATATTCCTGAAACCGAGATTATACAACCAATGGAAAAGTTGTTTTACCTGCCAAGACTCCAGCTCCACTATCAAGTTACGTGTGGTGTTAGATGGGTCTCTTAAGACGACAACTGGAAGATATAGAGAAGATGTATCGTCAGTTTGTGGTAAATAGAGTGTAAACAGATTATCAAAGGATTTTGTGGTTGATTGTCGCCAACAACAACAATAATAAAAAGTTTATTTCAGTAACAGCGGTTGGAAAAGCGGATAAAAGCTGATGTGCCGATATGGTCCGACTTTCGAAATGACCTATAATTATTGAAGACATACTATACCATGATGGCTCAATATAGAAAAGTATTCGAAATTTATGGCTTGCTGATGTATCTATAAAGAAGATTATGCTGCAGTATTATACTGTAGGAGCTAGGCCAACATTGTCAAATGGGGTCAGTGCCAACCTCATTACAGCGAAAACCAAGGTTGCACCAATCAAAAGGAGAATCCCACCGATTGCACTTCCAGAGGCCTGGGTCAAACAAAGCTGAAAGACTCGAGTTATGTTGGAGACGACCTAAATATTTGAAGTCGGATCCAATTAAGTTTTGAAAAATTCAATAACAATGATATGTAATATTTCAGAATGCAGTGATTTTGCTAATGGCCAATAAACTTCAAGATATCCAATTATATTGAGAGTACTAACAAGAATTCGGAGACTGCTTACCCCATATACAATTATACCTTTAAAAGTATAAACTAAACTAGTGCAGGACGATATCGGTTGATGAATTGATGTGGGCTAAAAGCAAATTATCCAACGGTTTCGATCAGAAAAAGACGTCCTTCATAAGGATATCCATCCAACAAATGACAAATTACTAATCTTTTTCCCATTTTAGATACCATCTATTATTATACTAAATATCGAATCATTTTGCCGAGATACCACCCGACCATCGAGAAAACACTGACTTACTACACATTAAACTGCTTCATGTTGGACCACCTCAATTACCGAATCACCTAAGGCAAAGACTTTTAATAATACGAGGAAGTAATACACAAATGCTTTGAGGTGTCGTCGGCAAAAGCTTAAAGAACAAGCTCAATTAATGCGGCAACTATACCATTGTCATTGGGGACACCATTCTCAATTATGAAGAACCACTTACTTTCCTTAAACAAATAGAAGCTGTGTTAAATTCGCGATCACTATGTAAAGCTGATTATGTGGATCCTCTGGCACCAGCTCACTTTTTGTTGGCACCAGAACCAAACCTAACTGAAATTAGAATAAAACGGCTTTCTAAATGGCAGCTGCTAAGTTGCCACAACGAATACATCACTTAACAAATTGTCAAAATATACCCGCGTCGAAATACATCCAAAAATGGGTGATATCGTTATACTGAAAGATGATCGGACACCACCAGCAAGATAATCAATGTACATTTAGGTTCTGATAAATTAATCAGAGTTGTCACACGTCAGACATCCAAAGGCATATACAAACGTTCAATTAATAAGATCTACTTGCTTCCTACTTAACTTTGGCTCCAGTGAGTCACGGGAGGCGGAATGAAGAAGCTATATGAATCCAGCGATTAAACACCAAAACAGCAATGGCACAAGTTATTATTAGAAATAGTTGTATATTGTTAGCATATTTTTGGCACGATCGATTGAATGTTTGACAGATTATTATTTTTATGTGGAAACAGTGACTATCTAGTAGTGCGCTAGTTGCTCATAATTTATCAAAAAATTATTATACCTGGTTTTGCTGTCGTGAGCTGCTTCAAAGAAATGTTCTGATGTGGTGTGCGACGGAATCTCAAGTCCTTTAGACCAAATTACCACTGTTTTCTTTACACTTCACACTTTCATTTTACTTGTTCGGAAAACTGCGCCAATCATGAGTCGTGACTTAATTGTATTATATTATTATATATATATATATATATATATATATATATATATATATATATATATATATATATATATATATATATATATATATATATATATATATATATATATATATATATATATATATATATATATATATATATATATATATATATATATATATATACCCAAGTAGCAATTTATAGTATCAAATCGATTTCAAAACCTAAAAAATACTTAAGTGTCACAACTAAATTGTTCCAAAAATTGTTACAAAAACTGAACAGATACCTCACAAAACCCTCGTGGCATCCACGTTTGGTATAGTTTTCCGAAACTCATAAATTTCTTTTAACTGGATTGGGAACAATTTTCAATAGGTTTCAAAACCACCGCAAAGTTTTACAAAATCAGTGACGGCACTCATTTTAAACAGTTTAATAAAAATAAAATAGTATTTATTAAACCGCTAAATATTTATTTCCGAACGGTTTCAAAAAAACCATTTTAGCTTTACTAAACCATTTTAAAACGGATTTAAAATTGATTCGATGCAACCATAAAGTAACGAACGGAACTTCAGTAATCATAAATTAGTAACACTTATGTATGTAATATTTTATAAATGATAATTTATTCAGTTTAATTTTAAATATATTATATTATTAGTCTTGTTAAAAGTAACTATTGCTAAAAGTAATATAACATTATTTAATTATTTATAATATTTAAATGTTTATATTTTTTTCTGCAGCTCTGTTTAGCCTAGTACTTGAAGATTTTATGTATTCCTTTAAAAAATTTTTAGTGTCGTGATCAGTAAAATCATTAAATTTCTTTTTCACGGCCATCATCAATACGTTTTGAAATTCATAAAATGGAAGGAATGGCTTTTTGGTGTTTGTACCACCCCAAGAGTATAATAATAGCACTGAATCCGATATTATATTTCTCATTATATTACGGGCACATCCGTTAGGATTTGGTCCACCGAACGTCGACAAGTAGGAAATCTAGTAAAATACAAAAAATATATTATAATTAATTAAATTATGATTATTTTGTAAGTAAATTATTTAAAATTAAATTATTCTATGAAATAAGATATAAATAGAAATTCTAAACAATTGTGGAAAATTATTATTTTCTATATACTAGTACATACATACTCGTATGTGTATAATTATCAAAGAAGCCGAATAAACAGTTTATAAATATTTAATATACTTTGAAACCAGTAAGTTGTAAGTTATCGCCAAATGGTGTGCTATGGTCGATTTGCAACGCTATGCTCCACTTGAAACTACTTCACTATACGACTACGAGAAAAAGATACATGCATATCTGTATGTTAATTGGTATCTTTAACCTTATTACTATTGACCAATTGTCAGCTTTTTTTGTCGAAATTTTTAAACAGATTGTTCGCCAGTCGTTATTTATTTCAAAAGTAATGACAACAGAAATTATCAATATGGAAAGGATGGTTCCTTTTTGATGTGAAATAAAAAAAAATTATAATTTTATAAATTTAATTTTGTAATAAATTTTTCAGGGCCGTTGCTGAAGATAATTGAAAATATCGAAAATCCGGCCAATTTCATAAAATAGATAAGAAATATGTTGCAATAAATCTTACCCTGCAAGTCAGTAAGAAGCCTTTAGAAACTGAATAAAAATTTTAAGCAATCACAATATAATTAAATTATGGTTGTAAACTTGTGTTATGATATGAACTGTTGCGTCAGAAATTTCCACATTAAATTCTCTAAGGAGCGTTACTGGCATGCTTGAAAAATTTCTAGTTATCAATTTGTTTCAATATTATATTTTAAAACTAACCATTTGGTTTTTAAAATCCAAATTCGATTTTAATTTCCACTCGATGCTGTCTAACTCATTTATGGTACCAATAGGAAGTTCTACATCGGGTTTGTCGTGGGAATCTTTGTTCAAGATAGTTGGCATTTTTCCGATTAATACATTCAGTGTCGCTTTTAAATCGGCCTGATTTTTAATTATTTGATTCATTTTCCCAGAGATTTGGTCTATTTTGAAGTTTAATGATTTTTCATCAGCACTATTATTATAATCAAAACCTGAAAAATAAATAAAATTATTTTATGTAACTATATAATATTAAATTTTGATTTATGCTTGCCATTTGTAAATCGTGTAGACCCAGGATACAAATATCCGTTTGCTGAACTACGCAATTCGATAATATCATCACGTTGCTCTCTGGTTTCTCCAGCATAGCTATAAGGAGCAGATGGTAATTCAAAAATTCGCGTGTTATCGCGATTGTAGATTTCATCAAATTTTTCAAAATGCTTCGAAACTGGGGAAGATAAATCAAGTAAATGATGATCTGCAACAGTTTCCTTATTTATTGCACTTATATTACTTGGTCCCGGACGACTATCTGTATCTATAATTTATTAGAAATTAATTATTTTTGTAAATTACGTTGTAACATAAACTATTTTTTTGTAAATACCATTATATGTAAAGTGGCTGGTTTGAGATGGCACAACATTACGAACAATTTCCTCTGGATTTCCTGATTTGGTGAGTGCGTCAATATTATCTACTGATTGAAAAGATTAAGGCTATTATGGTTGTATTTGTAAATTAAAATATTTTATTATATAACTAGTAATGTGTAAAACAATTCAATGCATGCAACCTTATCAGTTACCTTCTAAAATAGCTATATCATTTTATTTCTTTGTAAATCAAACAAAACCAAATTTACGTATACCAATATCATCACATATGAACCGATCAATTTAAGAAAAATTGATTCATAGATGACCAATCAAATAGTTTTATTATTTCGTTCAAACTAGAAATCTACAATTTTACAGTCAATCCACAACCTTTTCAGTCAATTTCTTGTCGGGAGACAAAATTAATTCAAATTTATATTTTTCTTACATTTGCTGTCGTTTCTCAATAAATTTTGCGAGAGTTTATGATATTTTGTGTAGATTTCTGGAATAGAATCATGTAATCTACACGGAAATTCGTTTACTAAATCTAAATTTATAGGGAAAAGCAACTGCAATTTTGTTGTCAATATAAAATAAGTTGTAAATGCACAAATAATTGCCTAATAACAACGATATTTTTTAAGATAAAACCATCTGTACCGTCCATTTTAATTATAAAAACAACCGTACCGGCAATTTTATTACCTCGACATGAAAATTATAAAGACTTTTTATTATTTTATATTAAGTGTCATAGTCTAGTTTAAAATTAGTGTTGAGTTGTTATAATCTATGCAATTTTTGGTAATGCTAAAGATTTCGTTAACTTTTAAGAGAACCTTTGGTTTTGATTTAGCTACGAATTCGTGGCATTGTCCCTTATTTGGTAATTAGTTTAAAAAGAAAACACATTTACCTTGAGTATTCTGCAAAAATGTGTCTTGCTTCTGGAATAAACCGTTGACATCTGGGAGTGTTTGAATCTTTTTCTGTGTATTCCCACTTTCATTTTCACTACATGTAAACAATGTGGATTCCCGCTCTTCCTCTAGCGCAGTTTTAAGTGAATCTGTAAAACGAAATATATTGTAGAATTAAACAAATATTTAGAAAAAGTAACTATACAATCCTAAAGAAAAGAAAATTTACCAATGTTATCTCGTAGTATTTTACACGGCATCACTAGCCAATCCCTTTGTGGTAAAATTCATTTTTTCCTAGCGCTCGATACTTCTTTACTTTGTAGAGGGTAGTAAAGCTGTTTATTTATTACCCAACATTTCGGAACCGCCATGCAATTTTTTTCCTCATCTTCAATGGTCTCCACCACGCAGTACATTTTTAATTTTTTATATTTTTATGGATATATTATATATGCATATATGAAATAAAGATTAAACTATATTCGTACAATTAATATTGTTTAAATTTTAGTTGTTTGTATGAATAAGAGGACAAAAGACATATGTTTCATTAGATAACTTCATTGAAAACATTTTACATTGAATCTTTTTAAATGACCAACAGTTCAACGAATCAAACTCTAAATCAGATTTATAAATATCAAGATTAGACGATTTTATAGGTTTTTTGTAAAAATCATACTTATTTTTCAATTTTTTACCATATATCTGAACTTCGCTACTAGTATTTGTAGTAGCATATTCCATAGCAACTATATCCTTTTCGGTAGACAAAAAGCACTTGTTAGAGAATGAATCGTGCAACATAAAATCGTTTTGTACTATTTCTTTATATTTGCCAGTATTAAGAATTAATTTTTTCAATACGTAATAACTCGTATTGACACCTTTACTATCCTTTTTGGAAACTTGAATTTGCTCAGAAATGCGTTTGGCCAGCTGTTGTAACGGCTTGTAGCCAGATCTTAATAAAGTTTTCAGAACTCCAAGTTTGCTTTCAAAACTAAAAGCACTAAAGTTATCAAGTGGACCAAAACGGACTACATCATCATATAAGTGGACCAAGTTATGAATATTATGTGAGATAGAATCCGCACCATAAATTACAGAATATTGCTCCACAAAATACTCTAGAAGAAGTTTAGCTATATTCCAATTTCTAGAATATTTTTCATTAAGTAGTAAAATTGTAGCGCAATGAATGGAAATCATATGTTCATATACCGCATCATTAACAATCCCATGGAGGGCAAACGGTACTGCATATAATAAGAAACTACGAAATTCTGTTGCTTTCCAATATGAAATATCCTCTAATGGTCTAAATTTCCGATTGAATTCACTTGGTTGTGTAGTTTTAAATTCTAACAAACGCTTTGATATCAAACTTAAGTGAGCAGCGGGTAACCTAGCTTTAAAATGAAAACGATCCTTAAACCAGCTTGAAATAGTTTTTTTCACGGCTCCCAGACAAATTCCATGCATGTAGTCTTGGGGAAAACATCGCACCATATCAATAGGTAATTTTTCTAACGGAGATACACCAGTGTGGTGTTCTTCCTGATTTCGGTTTCTAAACGAAAAATTAGTTCTTAACTGGGCAGATCGAGTTGGATATCCCATACGGTGATTCCGATGGCAATAATCACCTTCGACTTCGCAATATTCACAACCAAAATAGGCATTGTGACCTTTTGTAAATGTAATATAGGCTTTCGCCGGTACATCACATACAAAAGCAGCAATTTTAAGTCGATAGTTTACATCGTTTACTAATAAACCTGTTTCTAGTAGCCCATTCAATTCAATTACAAAATCTTTTAAATATAGATTACAATCCTTCGGCTTTGAATTGCCATTAAAGACGCCGATTACAAATGGTGTTTTGCTTATACAAGGAACAAGACCTAAAATGGGCCAGAATTGACTTTTGGAACTCTTGCTAATAGGAAGGCCATCTATATTGAAGAATATATTCAGCTCTAGAGGCCAGTCAGATGAATATAAAGTTTTTAGAATTTTTTCTATTCCGAAATGCCAGTAGTAACCAGGCTCGACAGTTCGAATTGACCCTATAACCTTACAAGTTTTTAGGAGGGTTCGAGAATCAAGTGGCAGCTCTGGATGCCCATTATCTTTCAATAATTTTAACAAATCATTGAGTGCACAATGTGATATTTTATACTCGATGGCCCATTGCTGTAAATTTTCTGTAAAAGAAAATATCGACGTATTAAGATCGGCTGCATGAGCCGTTGCAGTAAAAGTTTCTTGCACATCACTATTGTCATTTAATGGGACTCGATTATTCGATGTAGAAGAGCTACTAGATTCGATTATTAATGGTTCGTTATGTACAGTAGGAACATGCATATTACTAGAATTTATATTTCCTTCGGTTAAAAACGATTCACAAGCACTATTAGGAATGGATTCGGTACATCTATCATAATTTTCCATATATTCATTAAAAATAGTGCGAACTCTTCGTTTATAGGTTCGAGGATTAATGTGTTTAAAAATTAATCTATTGGACATTTTAGCAATTGCCGCAATTTGTATAATGTTTTCTAGAAAATTTAACTTTGTTTAAATTTTAATTACGGTAATTTTATTAACCTATAACAGAATTAACATATATAAATTAAATACTCGTTCAACCAGCGCCTTAATTTCACCGAACCACAAATTTCACAATTACAATTGCCTTTTACTATTTATTGAAATGTCCGTATGATAATTATTAATAACCATTAATACTGAACAAAAATAGTCATTTAATTAAATGGGGCACACAGATAACTTTTTGTAAAAGTTGGGTTATGTAAAATATTTTATTCTAGTATGATTAAAAAAATTCAAAAATTTCACTTACCCAGATACTCGTTATACAAGCGCCTTAATTTCACCGATAGTATCGATTCGATTATGCAATTCAAAAATTCCACTTATTAAAATGTAACGGCAATTTTATTTTATCTATATAGAAAATTAAAATAAATAAACTAAATACACATTCCACCAGCGCCATAATTTTACCGAACCACAAATTTCACAATTACAATTGCCTTTTGCTATTTGTTGAAATGTTCGCATGATAATTATTAATAACCATAAATACTGAACAAAAATAGTCATTTAATTAAATGGGGCACACAGATAACGTTTTGTAAAAGTTGGGTTATGTAAAATATTTTATTCTAGTATGATTAAAAAAATTCAAAAATTTCACTTACCCAGATACTCGTTATACAAGCGCCTTAATTTCACCGATAGTATCGATTCGATTATGCAATTCAAAAATTCCACTTATTAAAATGTAACGGCAATTTTATTTTATCTATATAGAAAATTAAAATAAATAAATTAAATACACATTCCACCAGCGCCATAATTTTACCGAACCACAAATTTCACAATTACAATTGCCTTTTACTATTTATTGAAATGTTCGTATGATAATTATTAATAACCATAAATACTGAACTAAAATAGTCATTTAATTAAATGGGGCACACAGATAACGTTTTGTAAAAGTTGGGTTATGTAAAATATTTTATTCTAGTATGATTAAAAAAATTCAAAAATTTCACTTACCCAGATACTCGTTATACAAGCGCCTTAATTTCACCGATAGTATCGATTCGCTTATGCAATTCAAAAATTCCACTTATTAAAATGTAACGGCAATTTTATTTTATTTATACAGAAAATTAAAATAACTAAATTAAATGCACGTTCCACCAGCGCCTGAATTTTACCGAACCACAAATTTCACAATTACAATTGCCTTTTACTATTTATTTAAATGTTCGTATGATAATTATTAATAACCATAAATACTGAACAAAAATAGTCATTTAATTAAATGGGGCACACAGATAACGTTTTGTAAAAGTTGGGTTATGTAAAATATTTTATTCTAGTATGATTAAAAAAATTCAAAAATTTCACTTACCCAGATACTCGTTATACAAGCGCCTTAATTTCACCGATAGTATCGATTCGCTTATGCAATTCAAAAATTCCACTTATTAAAATGTAACGGCAATTTTATTTTATTTATACAGAAAATTAAAATAACTAAATTAAATGCACGTTCCACCAGCGCCTGAATTTTACCGAACCACAAATTTCACAATTACAATTGCCTTTTACTATTTATTTAAATGTTCGTATGATAATTATTAATAACAATTACATATGAACAAAAATAGTCATTTAATCAAATGGGGCACACATATAACTTTTTGTAAAAGTTAGGTTATGCAAAATATTTTATTCTAGTATGATTCAAAAATTTCACTGACCTAGCACTTAACAATTATCTAGAAATAATTTTTTAAATGTAGTACGATAATTATTTATTATTACAATTAATACAATCAAGAAATATACAAATATTTTGTATTCAATTATTATTTGATCAATTTTTTTTTTTTTGCACTAAACAAAACCACGTTAATTACTGCTTAAAATCACTTTTACACTGGCAAAGTGGCAAACATGAAATCCATTTTTAAACAATATGCTACAACATTATTTGTGCAGGTGATCACGAATCTTATGGATTTTTCTATTGACAACGCACTTTTAAGTTTATTTAATCTCCTTTAGTGTTGTTGTATAATTGTATGGAGACAAATAGAAAAATTTCGATGTAATTCCTTTTTTGTTTTATTATTTACCGTCAGTAAGAGAAAGAGGAAGAGGAAGAGAATGATATGATTTTTTCGTATGATTTACATTTTTTGGAAAATTTTATTTGAAAGTTGTATATGCATTTTGTAGCGCTGTTATTTCTGAAGCAATTTTATGGAAAGAAACAAATCTATGATAAAAAAATATTTTGTCACCGTTACATGGAACTATTTCAATTCAACAAATCGTTTCTGTTGCGTTTTAAAGAACTAATGTGAAACAATATTGAGAAATCCGAGCAGATTGATTGAAATTGATTTTTAAAAATTATTAAAATAGATTTTAATTTTCAAAATATTATCTGTTTAGGAACTGTTTTTTAAAAACCAATACCAATAACACTTGAATAATACGATTTCAATGGATTATCTGAAACTTCATTTAATCATAATTTACTATTTGTCACAATATTTGCTTTGCGTTCAACATGCACATTTCATGGTGTTTAAATGGAAAACGCACATTCAAAATTATGTTTCGTATTTGTATATCCTTAATGACAAAATATAAAATATGTATATAACTATGTGGACACAAACCAAAAAGTGGAAAATTTACATTTTTCAAAGATTTGATTTTCAAATTATGGATTAACGAACAATTTACGAGCTTTTGTGATTCTTAGATTAGATGCAATTGCCGGATTTGGATTAGAACAAAAAATTAATGTTATGTAAAAATGCATACCAAGAATTCGGATTTGCAATAATATACATATGTGAAAGGGGATGATAGACTATGCGCTTTAGATTTGTGTCGCAGATATGTTGTATAGATACTACAGTATACTCATGATTTTTTGTTGACGTTGTTCGAGTGTGCGATAGGTTTAAATGAATTTTGGTTGGTTTTAAGTTAAGTAATGCTAAATATTTGGATTGGATAGCAATATAGATTTAATGTTCTTCGATGTTTAAGAATAAAATTCCACACACATATTTTACTACATTTTCTTAGTTATTATGCAGAATAACTATACCACAACGGAATTAATTATTTTTTTGTGTCTATTTATTTGATTTAATAGGGAAGTACGTTAGATCTATTCTATATAATTGAAACTTTTGATAACGTGTGCTTTTAAATTGGGTATATGTTTGGTTAAACTGATTTGAAGAACTTCACGTTAGGAAACACCCGCTATTGTTATTTATTTAAGAAAACATAAACAATGGTAAATAAATACATAATGGTGGTTTTTTACATTGATATACATATGTACATATATTTTGAATTACACATATGGTGTTATATACGATGATAAGATTTTCTATGATGTTCAGATATATTCAAAATTGATGAACAGATGTCATACTTTTCATCAATTTTGAATTGATGTCAATAGTAAGTATATTTAAGTCTATAATAACAATAATATTTGTGAATATTACACTAAACAAAACATAAAATAACTGCCACAGTAGTTGCGGAAAATATAATCTTCCATGCGATCTTTAAATAAAAAAGATATAAAGGAATATAGATTCACTCAAAAGAAAACTTATAAACTACACCAATATATAGTTTATAGTATGAGTACATGGTTTCAAAAAACATCTTTCTACACCGTTTCATAAAAACTAAAAAGCTTCAATTAATCGGTCCTGATAGGTTGTACGAAAACTGATGTGGAACCGATTCAAAAAAACTTAATAGTTGTGATGCAGTTTATTGAAATCCTCTCAGAAACACTTAAACTATACGAACTTAAAACAATTGAGGAACAGTATTAAAATAACCAGTTATAAATAAACTTATAAAAAACTGTTAGTATGGTATTTTTGAAACTTCAGTTTCATATTGCTACTTGGGTATATATATATATATATATATATATATATATATATATATATATATATATATATATATATATATATATATATATATATATATATATATATATATAAATGTGTTATAAATCAATAGCTCGGTGGTTGTTCTGATCTTCTTATCCAATTTAATATGTAGGATTTTAATTATAAATCTTTTATCATTGAAACTATTTTGTGCAGAATTCAAACACCCTGAAAATCAGGGATGGGCATTTACGTATCATCTATTAATTTCTACATCGACGTGTCCGAAACCCGTAGACAATGTAGACAATACAGATATCGTAAACAACGTAGACAGTTCGTAGAAAACGGCGATAATTTACGCGATGGATTGAGTTATTTAGTGAACTAGTTCTAAACTATGGTCACCAGAATTTTTGAGGTATAATGCGATTCGGGAATCGGGTGGGATAGGCTTAGAATGTTTTTCAATGCATTTTAATCTCTTTTCAATTTAGGTAAGGCTAGAAAAGTTCTAAATTAAAATATTTATGATATTTATATTTGAATTATGTACATTGTAATCTGAATGTTGCCAAAATTAGTAGTGTCTTTTAATATGTTGTACCGTTTTATGATTGTAAAATCTGACCAACTCTAAAAAGAATGTCGCATCAAAAATCTTGTCAAAAACTACACAGTTAACTTCATTCATTCTTCATTTTGTTCTCCTCTCATTATCAAATAATCTACTTTGGAAATCGTATACTGAAATTGTAATGGATTCTTTAACTAATATATCTTATGAACTTGCATTAATGACTTAAACTTAAATAAAATCGAAAGAATCTAAAGTAACTAATTTTGCAAGGTGCTAGCTGCTGAACTTTAAAATTTGCTTTAAAATATTAAAAAATGATTGGGAAATCAAGTTAGGCATCGTGTCAAGGGCTAGATGCACATGACGGTAAACATTTACTCTAAAATGGTTGCCCAGAATACCGAACACATGAAAAGCGAAACCGAGGAAAATTAGCAAACGAAAAACAGGAGTTGAGTTAAACTTTAAGCACGTTTTGCGGACTTTTTAACGGAAAAATTTCAACAAAATTTGAGTGCAATTTAAATATTATTTAAAACTCAAACATTGATTAGAACATAATTTTTTGTTATATTTGATTGTGATTCAGTAGAATTTGAATTATATATTTTGAGTGGAACTTTTTATAGTTAAACACGATTTATAAAATATTTGAGTGAAATTCAATTTATAAATATTTACTCAAATTTCAGTTTGCATAGACTTCGAAGTATATATGTTTTCCAAGCCAAAATCTTTATTGGTTTTTTTTAGATGAATTGTATGAGTGAAACTAAAGTAATTTTTCAACCAAATTTGCGTTTAGATTTTGAATTATAATTTATGGTATAAAAGTTTAAGATAAGTTTTAATTTCATTATACAGCGAAATTTAAGTAAATTTGACACAAAGTTTTTAGTTAAATTAAACGAGTGAATATAAATTAATATTTCAGCTGAATATAGGAACAAAAGTTGAATGCGTTTTAAATTATGTTTAATCGTATATGTTGAGTGGGATTTGCTGCATATCTGCATATTCTATACAATTTCAAACAGTTACCGCATCAAAGTGGCTTCTTTTCGATGACCTGGGCCCTATTGCACCAACTACTTATCACTTATTACTTATCAACTTATCATAATTTTTGATAACTTTCTGTTGCACCAAATCGAATTTGAAAAGTGATAAGTGATAATTTGATAAGAGCTCAATTGAGTTATGATAAGTGATTAGCACTCACTTATCAAAATTAAGTTGCACCAATTCGCGAAATGATAAGTGATAAGTAATATTTTGATAAGTGATAAGTTTGAGGTTTTCGATAAATTTTTCGTAGTTCTGTTGCACCAAAAATTTTAACTTATCAATAATCGACTACTTTAATGATAAGTTATCCAAAATATCAATAAGAAAAATTTCACAAATCAAATAAATTGATAAGAGCTACAAATTGTAGTGGCATGACGGAATTCTGTTAGAAACGTTATTTTTGTTTTCTGTTATTTTAAGATGAGAACTTGTGTTCAATTTTAAAAGAGTACAAACATGTTTTTTTTAAATATTATTTATTATTCAAATGACTATAAATGATAATGACAATAAGTACATGTAACAATGTGTGTTTAACAATGTAATTTGTATTTCATTCTGTTCGATTTATCATAGAGGTAAGAAGTTGTTTTTCTATATTTTAAAATTAATAATAAAACTATCAAATGTGTGTATAGCAATTTTAGTGAACAATTATTACAGTAAAAAATAATTATTATAAAATAATGCGCCGGTTTGAAAGATTGTTCGAGGATGCAAATAAAGGAACAAATCGAGTACTGAAAGCCAGAACAAATTATTCTCTGGACTCCTCTGGAGTGCTAGAAAACTTTCGTTTGTCGCGTGAGCAAATTGAGCACGTGCTATTAAAAATAGGAGCAAATTTGCACCATGGAAGCGACCGAAACTACGCGTTGAGTCCTCTACAGCAGCTACTAACTACACTGCATTGGTTAGGAATTGTCGGGCAATATCATGGGGTTGCCAATATGCACGGAATAAATAAATCAACTGTGTGTAGGGTCATTAATCGGGTAGCAGATACCATCATTGAGAAAATGATGGCGGAAACAGTGTGTTGGCCCGAAAATGTCCAGGATATCCCAACGAAGTTTTTTGAGATGGGGGGTTTCCCTCAGGTAGCTGGTTGTATCGATGGAACTATTATTAATATAGATGCACCAACGGCCAAGAACACTTGTGAATCGACACGGAAAACATTCACTGAATGCAATGATGGTGTGTGGCCCAGACCGCAGCTTTTATGCAGTTAACTCAAATTGGCCAGGTAGTGTCCATGATTCAAGAGTATTGCGAAATACAAGACTATTTAGCAATTTTGAGTCCGGTTTTCGTCCGTTTCCTGGTGCTGTGATTTTAGGTGACAGTGCTTACCCTCTTATAGATTGGCTTATGCCACCAATGCGAAGAAATCCGGATGATGCAATAGAGCAAAGATTTAATCGTGCTCATAAGCGGACGAGACGAATAGTGGAAAATAGTTTTGGTTTGTATATGATGATTGCAATTTTTGTATAATGTAGATAAATTCAATTTGTTTGTTAATAGGAATTCTCAAGGAAAAATTTCCATGTTTAAATCACTTACGAGTGGAACCAACTGTTGCAGGCAAAATCGTGTTAGTATGCTGCATCCTTCACAATATTGCAATTAAAATGCGCAGCAATGATTTTATGGATGTTGAGCTGGACGACGACTATGACGACAATGATTTTAGTATTTCTGAAGCAATAAATGGCGATGAGGAAATAAACAATGATGTTCTTCAGAATATACTTAATTTTTTTAATTAAGAATTTTATTATTATTGGATTTTTTAAAGTAATATGCAAACTATAAAAATATGAAGACATAAGGATATTTCCTTATATTAACAACTATATTTACATATATATATATATATACATACATATATATATATAAATATATATATATATATATATATATATATATATATATATATATATATATATATATATATATATATATATATATATATATATATATATATATGTATGTATATATATTTATATATGTAAATATAGTTGTTAATATAAGGAAATATCATTATGTCTTACTTTCCTTAAACAAATAGAAGCTGTGTTAAATTCGCGATCACTATGTAAAGCTGATTATGTGGATCCTCTGGCACCAGCTCACTTTTTGTTGGCACCAGAACCAAACCTAACTGAAATGAGAATAAAACGGCTTTCTAAATGGCAGCTGCTAAGTTGCCACAACGAATACATCACTTAACAAATTGTCTAAATATATTATTTAAAGAATCCATTACAATTTCAGTATACGATTTCCAAAGTAGATTATTTGATAATGAGAGGAGAACAAAATGAAGAATGAATGAAGTTAACTGTGTAGTTTTTGACAAGATTTTTGATGCGACATTCTTTTTAGAGTTGGTCAGATTTTACAATCATAAAAAGGTACAACATATTAAAAGACACTACTAATTTTGGCAACATTCAGATTACAATGTACATAATTCAAATATAAATATCATAAATATTTTAATTTAGAACTTTTCTAGCCTTACCTAAATTGAAAAGAGATTAAAATGCATTGAAAAACATTCTAAGACTGTCCCACCCGATTCCCGAATCGCATTATACCTCAAAAATTCTGGTGACCATAGTTTAGAACTAGTTCACTAAATAACTCAATCCATCGCGTAAATTATTGCCGTTTTCTACGAACTTTCTACGTTGTTTACGATATCTGTATTGTCTACATTGTCTACGGGTTTCGGACACGTCGATGTAGAAATTAATAGATGATACGTAAATGCCCATCCCTGATTTTCAGGGTGTTTGAATTCTGCACAAAATAGTTTCAATGATAAAAGATTTATAATTAAAATCCTGCATATTAAATAGGATCTTGATTCAGAATAAGAAGATCAGAACAACCAGCGAGCTATTGATTTATAACACATTTATATATATATATATATATATATATATATATATATATATATATATATATATATATATATATATATATATATATATATATATATATAATAATATAATACAATTAAGTCACGACTCATGATTGGCGCAGTTTTCCGAACAAGTAAAATGAAAGTGTGAAGTGTAAAGAAAACAGTGGTAATTTGTAAAAATAGTGAATAATAATCAAGTGACATCGCGGACTGAAGGTTTTCCAACAGGTCTAAAGGACTTGAGATTCCGTCGCACACCACATCAGAACATTTCTTTGAAGCAGCTCACGACAGCAAAACCAGGTATAATAATTTTTTGATAAATTATAATCGAGCAACTAGCGCACTACTAGATAGTCACTGTTTCCACATAAAAATAATAATCTGTCAAACATTCAATCGATCGTGCCAAAAATATGCTAACAATATACAACTATTTCTAATAATAACTTGTGCCATTGCTGTTTTGGTGTTTAATCGCTGGATTCATATAGCTTCTTCATTCCGCCTCCCGTGACTCACTGGAGCCAAAGTTAAGTAGGAAGCAAGCAGATCTTATTAATTGAACGTTTGTATATGCCTTTGGATGTCTGACGTGTGACAACTCTGATTAATTTATCAGAACCTAAATGTACATTGATTATCTTGCTGGTGGTGTCCGATCATCTTTCAGTATAACGATATCACCCATTTTTGGATGTATTTCGACGCGGGTATATTTTGACAATTTGTTAAGTGATGTATTCGTTGTGGCAACTTAGAAGCTGCCATTTAGAAAGCTGTTTTATTCTCATTTCAGTTAGGTTTGGTTCTGGTGCCAACAAAAAGTGAGCTGGTGCCAGAGGATCCACATAATCAGCTTTACATAGTGATCGCGAATTTAACACAGCTTCTATTTGTTTAAGGAAAGTAAGTGGTTCTTCATTATTTGAAATGGTGTCCCACAATGACAATGGTATAGTTGCCGCATTAATTGAGCTTGTTCTTTAAGCTTTTGCCGACGACACCTCAAAGCATTTGTGTATTACTTCCTCGTATTATTAAAAGTCTTTGCCTTAGATGATTCGGTAATTGAGGTGGTCCAACATGAGGCAGTTTAATGTGTAGTAAGTCAGTGTTTTCTCGATGGTCGGGTGTTATCTCGGCAAAATGATTGGTTATTTGGTATCATATTTATGGGGTTGCCAATATGCACGGAATAAATAAATCAACTGTGTGCAGGGTCATTCATCGGGTTGCAGATACCATCATTGAGAAAATGATGGCGGAAACAGTGTGTTGGCCCGAAAATGTCCAGGATATCCCAACGAAGTTTTTTGAGATGGGGGGTTTCCCTCAAGTAGCTGGTTGTATCGATGGAACTATTATTAATATAGATGCACCAACGGCCAAGAACACTTGTGAATCGACACGGAAAACATTCACTGAATGCAATGATGGTGTGTGGCCCAGACCGCAGCTTTTATGCAGTTAACTCAAATTGGCCAGGTAGTGTCCATGATTCAAGAGTATTGCGAAATACAAGACTATTTAGCAATTTTGAGTCCGGTTTTCGTCCGTTTCCTGGTGCTGTGATTTTAGGTGACAGTGCTTACCCTCTTAAAGATTGGCTTATGCCACCAATGCGAAGAAATCCGGATTATGCAATAGAGCAAAGATTTAATCGTGCTCTTAAGCGGACGAGACGAATAGTGGAAAATAGTTTTGGTTTGTATATGATGATGATGTTCTTTAGAATATACTTAATTTTTTTAATTAAGAATTTTATTATTATTGGATTTTTTAAAGTAATATGCAAACTATAAAAATATGAAGACATAATGATATTTCCTTATATTAACAACTATATTTACATATATAAATATATATACATACATATATATATATATATATATATATATATATATATATATATATATATATATATATATATATATATATATATATATATATGTATATATATATATATATATATATATATATATATATATATATATATATATATATATATATATATATATATGTATATATATATATATATATATATATATATATATATATATATATATATATATATATATATATATATATCTATTGGAAATACTGAATTTTGAATTTGGAAAGAGAACTAATCATCCAAAGTATCATTCATACTGAGTTCCATGCTATCCGATTTAGGATAATCATGTTGTTCTACACTAGACATGTCACCGACACTACCTCTCTTGTTATTCTCATTAATTAAATGTCGAGTATGTGTAGAATGTGAAATTTTCAGTTCTCTTTCCAATTTAAGAATTTCCAATTGGTTTTTGTAAATTTCGGTTTTTAACAATTTAGATTTTAAATAGTTAAGTGTCTCTATCGCTTTTGGTGCACTTCGTTTCGATGTTATCCGTTCCTTAGGTGTAGCAATGGCTTCAGATAGTTCACCAGCTTCAGTAACACCACCAGCTTCAGGAACACCACCAGCTTCTGGTAAGCCCAACCCTTCCACTACAGCTGACTCTGAACCCAGGATGTCCAAAATTTCTTCATCAACACAGTCAAGCTTGGCATCTTTGCCACCACCAGTGCCTGTTTTTCTGGCATTATCCCTTTTGGCCTTTAAACAATAATTTTTTTTTTAAACTTAATTTTATGTAATAATATATAAACATACTAGTGTTCTGCTCTTCCATTGTCCAAATAAATGGTCACGCGTGTAAGTCCACCAACGGGTACCTTTTACTAAACCGAGTGACTTCGCCTTATTAGAGACATCCATCCACGCTTGAACTTTTTCAGCTTTTTCTATAGCATTGTTTTGGAATGAACCAAATAATACAGCCTACAAATTTAATTTTTTTTTAAATTTAATTTGTATATAAGTAATTAAATTTTTGGAAAACTACCAATGTTGTAAAAAAACAAATAAAACTATATGTTAGATATGTGAAGAATGAAGTTAGTAAAATGTTAAAAAAAAAGTTATTGTTCAATTCAGAAAATGCTGAGGGATTGCAATTATCAAAAATAATTACTTCAATTAAAAATACGTAATTAAATTGCAAAATCCATGTTAGCAATTGGTAATTTTATATTAACATAGATTGATAGACATAACACTTGAATATGGTATTTACAATTACTAAAAATTGAATTAGTATGGGATTTAAACAAAAACATAATTTCTTACAAATTCGGTAATTAAATATAAGATAAACTTACTTTTTTTTTTTTCACTAATTGCAAAATCGCTAATTTTTTTTCATTATTTAATGAGCGAGCCATCTTCAACCAAACTTTACTAATATAGGTACACTAATGATAATAAATTGTTTAGGTTTAAGTACTGTTCAAAAATTATTGACAGTTAGAAAAGAGATTTAATTTTAAAAGCAACCAAAAAAAGTTTTACAATTGATTATAAAAACTGAAATCACAACTCTCAATTTAGAAACGTTTCTCTTCAAGTATTGTTATATATACATGCTAAATTGTTGTTATTATCAAATTACAATACTGGTATATATAGGTATACAAAAGCATTGTTTAACATATATAATATGCGGAAAGCACATTATTTTCAAACACTACCACATTTATAACAATTTTATATAGCTCATTACAACTTATCATAAAAATTTGATAATTTGTCAATTGATAAGTTTTAGACATTCTGATGTGCAACGCTTATCACTTATCATTATCAAAATTTGATAAGTTTTCAAATTGATAAGTGAGTGAAATTTTGTTACTGTTGGTGCAACACTTATCACTTATCATTATCAAAAAAAGTAAGTTATGATATTTTGATAAGTAATAAGTGATAAGTAGTTGGTGCAATAGGGCCCTGCTCACCTGCTACCATAGCAACTAACGTAAGTATTACAATATAATGCTTTCATTATTCGAGAGGAAAGGCTTGAGCGCATTTGATGTTGAGGTAATTGGCCACAATTTTGAGTATTACCATCCGAGGCAGAGCTATTGGGTAAGACCGTGGGTTTGACCAGTGAGATGGGTTTGTCTCTGTATATTACAGGAACGAAAATCGAAAGGTGTGGTTTTCGAAGATCTGATATTATTCTATAACTATAACGAGTATATAGAGGAGATAAAATTAAAACTAAAACTATCAAATTATTATTTGTCATGTAAACAACGTTAGAAGTGTTTTTTAATATTTTGCAGGGAAGTGATAAATTTATAAAATATGCTGTATTTGTTAATAAACTAGTAAACTATAGTATTTGTGATATAGTTTCTTCGTAAAAGATATTTTACAAATACAACTGTGAATGTAAGTAGTGAAGTAATGTACGTAATAACTTACGTGTCGACAACCGCGTACATTACATGGCGTTATCTACCTCGCCCATCCCTGCCGAAAATATACTTGAGCGTGTTGTCGAATGCCAACTGATAGTTTACTCTATAACCCAGGTAGATAGCGCATTTGTGTGTATTTTTTTGGTACAAAAGTATACTTTGAACAGCATTATGTACATATATGCATTGGTATAGTCAATTATGAACACAATTTCAAAGAGAAAAATTTTACGCATTCAAATTGGGTATCATTTACCCGATTTTACATTTTTTGTGTTTTAAATGAAAATGAACAAAATTTTTAGTAGATTTTTGTTTCCGGTTACAAATATTTTACATTGAAACAAAAAATTGGATTTTCATATTATGTATAGTGAAAAAGCTTTCCATTATATGTTTGTTGTTTAGTATACAGAACTTTAAAATTTAATAATAAAAAGTAATAATATTTTGTATATATGCATTTTGTGTTGTTTCATTTTTATAAATTTAAAAACTAAAATATATAAAAGTTTAGATGTATTTTTATTTTAACAGCACAAATATTCAAATTTATAGTTTTTGATTTTTCATATCTTTGTGTTGAGCTTTTTAGTTTTAATTTTTTGTAGTTGGTGTTTTTTTTTTTTGTGTGTGTGTGTCTGTATTTTTATTTTGACCCAAATAATTTTTATGCAAGTCATAAAGTTAACTCACAGAATTATTTTTAGTTTTTAATACAAGTTTATGCAATTTACAATATTATGATTATTTTTATATGTGTATATGTCTGTATAGTATGTATATATATATATAGTTGAGTTGTGTTGGTGTGTTTTAAAATTTTTTTTTTAATCAAAATAAAATAAAATTATAGAAAAAAATTATTTTAATTTTATTTTTGTTTTGTGTGAAATTGAAATATACATTCGCATTACAATATGTACACAGAGTACAGAGAGTGAAAAACTTTTTTAGTTTTTGTAATTTTAAATTTGTTTTTGTTACAAAAATTTAATTTAATTTTGTAATTAAAATTTTAATACTTTGTCATTTTATTTAAATTTTTATATATAGTTTTTGTGCTCTGCATTGTAAATCTATTTATTGGTTTTATATACAACATTTTTGTGTACTAACTATATAAATTACTACAGTTGTTCTGATATTTGTTGTAAATTAATTAGCATATCTTAAAACAAATATATAAGGATCACCAGATATAATTTAAGAAGAACGTGAACAATTTTATTTTTTTGTTGTCGTTGTCTATTTCAACATACATTGTTTTCCGTATACTAATTTTGCAGGAAAATGCAGTTCCCATTTTCCTCTTTTATTCAAAACTTTTATTCATTCAAAATAGTCAACACACGTGCATAAGATTAGCATTTTTTGTCGGTATATCAAAAAGGTAAACTATATCGCGTTTAAAACTTTATTTTTACTTAAGTAGAAGGCAAAAATATGTTACATGAACTTGTTAGATTATTCGATACCAACTTCGAAATAAAAATAATAATAATTGTGAATTCAACTGGAATAATTTTACATGTTCATATTATAGTTTTCTGTTGTCTTTGTTTCTGTAAATAAAATTGGTTTGTCAATTAGACAAACCACATACCACTTTCTTATGTACGGAGTACATACACCCTATAGTCCGGAATAAAACATTTTTTTTATTGAGTTAAAATCATCTATATAATAGAATTATGTCGATCAATCAAAATATTAATTCAATATGTTACATGACATATTCGATACGATATAATAAAATTACATATTTTCAATTTTTCAAATCGTATATACGTATATATGTATGTGAATTTCGATGATGGATACTATTTAATTTGTAACCAATTGATCAATTAGATTTATTGTCATATGAAATAGAGCTGACAAATTTATACTTGATTCGATAAAAATAAAATAATATCTACCATTTAGCATATATAACTATCATAAATTATTTAATTATGCAGCGTATGGTTAAAGTCTTTATCACTATATATGTATACGTTACTTCTACTCAATAACTTTAACCTTATGTTTACGATTTTATTATTAAAAGCGTAAAAGTAAAATTACATAAATTATATTCAGACACACACACACACACCACCCATGATGGGTGTGGAATGTGAGCTTAATAGTAAACGATGCATTTTGGCAATAATTGCTTTGGTTTTTCCATTTTAAAGTTTTTAATTTTAATTTTTTTTTTGCTTTTAAAAAAATATAAAGTTTAAAAGTTTTAATTTAAGAAACTTAAATTTTTTTTCTTTTTATATATATATAAAAGGAAAGATAGGTTTTTGTGGGTGTGCGGTTTACGGTGTATGAAATAAATATTGAAAATTGTTACCGGAATTTTTAAAATATATATTTTGAGTGTGTTGCGTTTATTGTTAACCGATTCGGCTTATTTGTTTTACATCACGGCCCTTCAAGCCTTGTCTAACGTTGGAAAAATATTCAAGCCCTACTCCAATTAATTCGAAATTTACCAATGATGTCATCTAGTAAATGGTTACAGCGTTGTTGAGAACTTTGATGGCAGCTACATAGAACAGATAGAGCTGCTTGGATATGATGACTATGAGCCGTTGATGCTTTTGAGTCACTCATAAATTAGCTAGCGATATAGGATTTTTAATACCTCCTCTACGTGTATCGATAGTATTTTTTGTAGATATCGATTGAATAATATTTTACGCACAAGTGTTAAACACAATACGGCATAACACGCATACAACCATTTAACAGGATATTACATCTATCCAAATGTCGTACAAATATTATTGACTAGAATTTCCCTAGCTTTATGATAATTGGACTAGCGTTTCAGTCAGAATCTCTATCTAGTCATACCCAACTCTCTATTTCTTGGGTATGTTGATCAAGAAATTATGTCGCTAGACAACAAAATGGCAATAACAATGTCTGTGAAATTCTTCACAAAAAAATCCCATTTTTCTCGTATACGTATATATGTTGTATTATGTCCTGGTCCGGACTTTTTGATTAAAACACACGTTGATATAATTTATTTATTTATTTTATTTAATTAATTTATTTAATCAATTAATTTATATAAACTTTATAATTTTTATGTTAATTCAATTGATTTTTAATTCATTAATTTATTTATTTATTTATTCACAATAGTTTTATACTATAAGTTTTAAACTTTAATATATATATTATTTTTTATTATCACCACCACGATTAAGTATCGAAAAATATTTTTATGATATTTTATGCGTGCTGTGCACAAAAGTTGTAATCGACGATTAATAATGAGAATGCGTTTTTGAGGAAAATGTGTGGACCGAGATACTGCTCAAATTTGTCTATGTGCGTGTCGGTCTGCATACGCGCGCAAAAACATAATCATCATGACGAAATGCATGTATATGAGATTTCGATTTTGTTCGGCCCAAATATTAGAGAAAATAGAAGTAATGTGCCGAATGATGATTGGTCAATAAAATATCACGCTATAAAATAAGAGTAAATTTTCGTTCGTAAATATTGTGCGCATAGGTATTCGAGAGCGTAAAAAGTATTTCTATATACATAGTATGAAAATAAGTTGTATATAGAATTTGTCGAATACGGAAATGGAAAATGTTCTATATACATAACAAGAGTATGAGTTGTATATAGACAGTAAAAAATTGCAATGCTAATGCGTTGCCTCTTCAATAAGTGGAAGTGGGCAAACGCGAAATTGTAGTGATTACGATACAATTGAAATTGAGGCGATTGCCAGATTAATTGTATCGGTCGCTACATATATTTTGCTTTTGTTGTATGTAGTGTTAACTTATTTGCCTAAATGACAAACAGAAATAACCCACTTAGTCATGTAGGATATTTACGCTTCATAAGCTCAACATATGTATACAGTTTTAAATTTTTATTTTTCGCAACAAGTAACCTAAAGAATTCTTATTGACATCTACATATTGATCACTTTACTATTGATTAAAATGTATGTTAAAAATATATACCATTAAAAATAATCAACTAACAAAGTTCTGTATTACTGTAATAAAAGGAATTAATGAGAATATAATTTGTAGAACGTCCTCAACATAAACTTAGACCGTGTAGTCGACGATTTATGTAAGTAGCGGCCAAATTGCAAATGACATGTTGCACAATGTTTACAGAAATAATTAAATTTTGTCAATTTTGACTTAATTCTTCAATAAACTCAATTTAATTTGTGCAATATATATCGGGAATGTTGCAACAAGATTGGCTGAAAAATGTTGGGAATGTTGCAACAAGATTGAATAAAGAAATCTGTTAAACAAAAATGAGAAGATTGACATGCGGGTAGGTGCTTCGGATTGACCAGTGTATAGACTTTCTATAGAAAATTTGAAGTGGTCAATCCCTGGGGTCGGCGGTATAAATAACGTGCAATATTAATCGGGTATGTTGCAACAAAATTGTATGAAGAAATCTGTTAAACAAAAACGAGAAGATTGACATGCGGGTAGGTGCTTCGGATAGTCCATGGTATAGACTTTCTATAAAAAGTTTGAAGTGGTCAATGCCTGGGGTCTGCAATATAAATAACGTGCAATATAATCAGGAATGTTGCAACAAGATTGTATGAAGAAATCTGTTGAAGAAAAACGAGAAGATTGACATGCGAGTAAGTTCTTCGGATAGACCATTAACTAGACTTTCTATAGAAAATTTAAAGTGGTCAATCCCAGGGATTGACTACTTCAAATTTTCTATAGAAAGTCTTTACAATGGTCAATCCGAAGCACCTACCCGCATGTCAATCTTCTCATTTTTGTTTAACAGGTTTCTTCAGACAATCTTGTTGCAACATTCCCGATATATATTGCACGTTATTTATATCGCCGACCCCAGGGATTGACCACTTCAAATTTTCTATAGAAAGTCTATACACTGGTCAATCCGAAGCACCTACCCGCATGTCAATCTTCTCATTTTAGTTTAACAGATTTCTTCATACAATCTTGTTGCAACATACCCGATATACATATATAGCACGTTATTTATATCGCCGACCCCATAGATTGACCACTTCAAATTTTCTATAGAAAGTCTTTACCATGGTCAATCCGTAGCATCTACCCGCATGTCAATCTTCTCATTTTTGTTTAACAGATTTCTTCATACAATCTTGTTGCAACATTCCCGATATACATATATAGCACGTTATTTATATCGCCAACCCCAGGGATTGACCACTTCAGATTTTCTATAAAAAGTCTATACCATGGACTATCCCAAGCACCTACCCGCATATCAATCTTCTCATTTTTGTTTAACAGATTTCTTCATACAATCTTGTTGCAACATTCCCGATATACATATATTGCACGTTATTTATATCGCCGACCCCAGGGATTGACCACTTCAAATTTTCTATAGAAAGTCTATACAATAAACTATCCGAAGCACCTACCTACATGTCAATCTTCTCATTCTTGTTTAACAGATTTCTTCATACAATCTTGTTGCAACATTCTCGATATACATATATTACTCTTTATTTATATCGCCGATTCCAGTCTTTCCAATAGTATTACCGAAACCCGATCCGCATGTTAATGTTCTGACTTTTATTTAGTATATTTTTACCGCAATATCAGGCAACTTTTGCCAAAAGATTTTTGGGATTTCTTTGCAACATTTGTAGCTTAAAATGTCGCCTGAATGAATACTATTTGTTTTAACTCACACATGCATATTTTTTGTTATTTGGGAAGTATTTCACTTAGGTCAATAACACGTATTCGCTAAGATCTTTGAAAAGTTGTTTAATGTATACAAATAGTTAAATACTTGGATATACTATATGGATTATAACGTGTAGTTTTCTGCTCTCACCACATCACAATAATTTGGAGATCATATTCTCCAAATAAAGGAAAGTCCGCGGAAAATTAAAAGTACTCACAGCACTAAGAAGCCTGCTTATTGGTTATATTCTCTAAAAATGACTTAGACCGAGCTTACCATTTAATTCCCATTACTGCTGAAGATATTTCTAAAACGGCAATCATCACGCTTTTGGGGTCATTCGAATTTTCTCAAATGCCATTTGGCTTGCGCAACGCTACTCAGACATTCCAATGATTCATGAATTAGGTAGTCAGAGGGCTGGGCTCGTTTTGGGGCTAATGCTCTTAATTGTCTTAGCGACAAAATAACTGCTCAGGAATAATTTCCACCGAAATATTTCCAACAGTTGAAGCTATTACGAAGTTCCCAAGTTATCTACATCCATTCGTCAAATTCAAAAGTTTATGTTATAATTAATTATTACCATCGCTTCTGACCCATTAAATACAGCAGTTGGAACAGGTTTATAGTAACTTAATAAAGGTTGTAGGGAACCAATAGCATTTTATAGAGAATTACTAGCCATATACTTACTAAGGTGGACAATTCACAATTTACACCGACCATAAACCGCTTACTAGCGCAATCAACTCCAAAATGGAAAGAACCCATACGATAATCTCGCCATTTGAATCTCATTTCTCAGTATTCCATAGACATTCAACATATTGCAGGTAACATATTGTAAACTTGAGCGCTTCTTATTTCCAGATAGATAAATATTTACTGTGAAACAAGAAAAGGGGCACAAAAACGCTGCACAATATTTCACATCCTATAGTATCCGCGCGACTTGAACATTGATAACTGATCGGTATTTCACAAGAAAACCTGACCATTTCACCAGATAACCTGAAGCATACCTTATATGATATATACATATATTATGCCGCAACCATTGCTAAAGCCTTCATTGAAAATTACATGTCTAGATTTGTGGTGCCTGTAAGTATTACTCAGATCAAGGATGCCAATTCAAGTCGGACTACTTCTTATATCACTCGCAATGTAATAGAAAGGTGAATCGTTTTCATAGCGAACTAAAAGCATCTCTTAAAGCGAGAGGCGATGTATACGAGCTCGTAACTGCCAATAGTTCTCCTTGGTATATGAGCTACTCCAAAAGAGACTATCAAATGTTCACCACCGGAATTAGTTTATGGTCAATCTCTAAAACTACTAGGCAAAATGTTCATGAAAAGGGGTAATTGAGCATCTACGCGAAACTATTCGAAACAATTCGAACTGGTTTGACACCGCCATACAAAAGGTCGATATATAATCTAGCACTAAAATAGTTATATTCCGTATCATTGCTGATCTTCCTACATTCCTTTTCCCTTGCGGGCTCTCAGTAACATTCTGGTTACATCATTCATTGGTTCTATTGTATGTCCGATCCATCTCTAATTTCGTCTCCTTATTACGATCTCGATGTCGAACTAGTTTGTTTCCCCTTGCAGTTCTGTGTTAGTTATGGTGTTCGACCAGAATCATCTCAGTATTCTTCTGAGGCGGTTGTTAGCGAACACCTGCAATTTTCTTGTGATTCGATCATTGTGTTTCCACGTTTCACATCCATACAGTATTACCGATTTTACACACGAGTTTAACATTCATTTCTTGGTCTTGTGTGATAGGACAGAAGTATGACAGAATATATATGTATAGCATGTTCAATGTATATCTGGCTTTGTTTATGCGTTTGCTTATGTCTACTTCTGTTCCACCTGTTTTTGTTACTGTACAACCAAGCTATACGAATTTGTTTATATCTTTGATTTGTACCTGACTGATGTGCATCGGTGTGGATATATTTGTGTTGAGTCTCATCGTCTTTATTTTCTTTATGTTTACTTTTTGCTGCATGTCGGAGTGTGCGTGAGCAGGCATATGTCATCTGCATAGTCTAAATCATTGAGTTTACCCGTAAATCCCTCCATTGGACGCCATTAAGGGATCTGTTATCTAATTTCTGCACTGCCTAATACTATAAGGAACAGCGTTGGCGAAAGTAGCATCTCGATATATTTCTGGTATGAGTTTAACTAACTTCTTTGGGATGCCCAGTTCACAAATTGTCTGCCATATTATGTTCCTATTTATTTTATGAAATACGCATTCGAAATCGACGAAGAGCAGATATAATGGAGAATTCCATTCGTTAGATTGTTCTATTTGAATACGAGTTTAGTTTGTTTGATCAGCGCAGCTTTTTCCTGGTCTGAAACCATTTTGCTCGTTTCATAATTTTGAATTAATCGCAGATGAATAATTTAACTCACCTTTCTTGGGCATCGTAATTGTCCTTCTTTCCATTTCTGTGATATTCGACTAGAATTCCACACTTCGAAACTTAATGTGGTTTAATGCTTTTGTAGTTGCAGATCTATTGAATTTATTTGAATATTTCAGCGGTTGCGTTGTCTATTCCAGCAGCCTTATTATTCTTCAGCTGGTCGATGACACTTTTAGCTACTCGCTTTTGGTGCCAGTTGATAGTCCGATTATTATCGGGGTTGGTTGTCGGTATATTGTATTCGCTCATTGCAGTACTTAGTATCTGTGTTTCACCTCACCTTGTTTTGTTAGCATGATTGTATCACGCTCGTAGCATTCTTGATATAGGCTTCTTCAGATATAATCCATCGCACTGTTCTAAATTGGTGGCTGCATTTCTTTGTAAATTGAGTTGGAGTGTTTCATTGAAGGTGTTTCTTGTTTCCATATTTTTCAATCCGTCTGTATTGAATTTGTCTTGGTGAATTTTTAACCCGCCTGGCTTGATTTGGAATTGTTCTATTATTGATGTTTGCTGTCTGTGTCCCTCATTGCCCTGACACTCTGTAATGATGTGAGGAATTTTTTGTTGATATGACGTAATGATCAATTGATTTTTTTATCCATGATGGTGCTCAGGTCGATGTTGTATGTTCCACTTCTTGCGTTGAAATTTCCTTGTATATTTTTCAGGTCATTCCTGTGCGTTCTTGCTATTGTGGGTTGCCTTCAGTTGTATTTTTTTTTCTTGAGTAGAATCTTGCCATGATTTGTCTATATGTTGTTAATATGCCCATTTTTCATGTATGCCGTCTCTACCTGACTAGTATACTGGCCTATGGGAGGGGGAGTTTCGTTTCTGATTTTTTCCTTTTCCTTCTGACGATGTTCTCAACCGGTAACCCATTTCCTATAGTAAACCTCGCATATGGTTGCTTGCACAGTTGGGCAAATTCGTGAAAAAAGCATTGTTTTACATTTTACATGTAACAAATGTAAAATACTGTGTAAATTACATTGGTAAATTACATGTAAAAACCGAATTGGATTCCCAACATAACAGAAAAAAAGAAAAAAAATTACAGGATAAATAATTTATAACAATTAGAACTAAACCTTTAAAATTAAATTATGATTTATTAATATTATTTTTAGTTATTTTAGTTTCTACATGCAAAATTTACCATTATATTGCAGTGCCACCTGTTAGAAAATGCTATTACTTCCACGATATTTAATATTATTTTAAAGAAATTACTGAACTAACACTCCTGAAAAAATTTAAAATGTAAATATTTTATTCTAATTCGAATTTTACATTGTCTGTATTTTGTTGATGCCTCTACGACAACAATTACGTTGGGTAATTCCACAGAGAATTAAATAATTCCAAAAAAATAATTGAAATTATTTATTTTTTATTCCTAGTTTTACTTCTGATACCTAGCAAGCGATTTTTATTTTACGACATACGATCTACCACATTGGGCGCTTTCAGGTCTCCCAACATGTCGGCATCAAAAATTTGCTGATGGAACAAATGACATACGATTTAACACATTGCCATGAAGTTTTCGATAAATCGAATGCATTTCAAACTTATCATGTTGATTTTACTCAACATGTTGCCAACCGTTGGCGGAACTGAAAGTGCCCAATGTTTTAGTAGCAATAAAAAAATTTATAATTCTTGGCTATTTTGTTAGGGACAAGTTAATTGTTAAGAAGAAATGTTTGCTTTTTAAATTGACTGTCTACAATTTTTGACCTAGAAATGAGAAACTGTTTGCCATGATTTTGCTAATGTGACATATTTTCAGTTCATAATATTATAATAAACGACCAATTAGTATTTCAAATTACAATTAAATAAATAAAGTTTACCTGCTTTATTTCATCTAAAGTTGCTTGGCGATTTAGGAATATTGAACTTCACAAATAGGTATCGAAGTTTTTGACTAAAAAATCAACGAATTGCCAATAACCATATCCTAATGTATTTTGTTCCAACCACCGACCAGATTTTGAATATGGAAACATAAATTAATAGAATTTTCAAAAATTGACGCCACATATGATAATTAATTCAACAAAGGTGGCAAAAGCCAATTGTTTACTGATAAATAGATAAAACATATGTTTAATGTTGATATATACGTAACAACTTTCGAATAGCTCACCCAAACAAAACGACATTGCATTATCTTTACAAGAAGATTTCAATTTCAAACCATTAAATTATACAAAAACGTAGCGCCTCGTAAAGTAAATAAGATGCATATTTAGTGAGCGATTCATAAAATATGCCAAAAGATTTCAAGCTGAAAAATGTACACGGCCATTAATTAAAATTGTTGAATTTCTAACCTCAATAAATATTAAAAAGAATTTAAAATCTAATATCAATAATTCAAACTTAAAGATATATTTTGAGAAGTAAAGTAATTTAAATCGAGGACCGAAGAATTAAACAAAAAATTATACAGAGCAAAAATAGAATATTTCGTGATTAGTATGAACATGGTAATACCCAGATTTGTTAAGAGATGGCGTAGTTTAAATAATAAATTTTGGTTTTTCACATGTTTTATATACATTGTGTATAAAATACCCCTATGTAAATTACACGTTTTTTACTTGTAAAAAACCGCGTAAATTACATTGTGTAAATTACGCGCCCAACTGTGGTTGCTTGACGTTTACAGAGGTAACAATTTATTTTCGAATACCACCCTATATAACTTTGGTGGTATAATTTGGTGAAGGAAATGTTACGATTCCTGCTATAAAAAAATTATTTATTGGGAACTTTCCTTTGTTTTTAGCAAGACATTTGCGAGTGTTTTTTTTATGATTCCTTAAGAGGGAATGGAAGGAATAGAATGTTAACCAAACAATATGGCGGCGATATATGTGCAAAAATATTCCTTTTATTCTTACTTTTCATCTGGTACCACGAAAAAATACGTTTGGAATGTTTAGAATAAATAAAAAAAAATGTTTAATTCATTTTCAGAACGTCCGGAATATTCGAAATGATTAAAAAAACCGGTCAGTGAGACAACAACGCGCTAGTTACGCAAATTATTTCCAAATTTTCTTAAGGCAGAATTCAAGTGAGCTTAAATTTTGAAACATCGTTCTCTTAATTTTTGAGGTATTTTTATGGTGTCACTCACTGTACTTTCTGTATCTCTGTTCAGTTTTTTAAATTCCGATTTGTTTATAGTTTAATTAATTATTGGTATAAAAAAATTCTTTTGCGATTCATTTTTTAAATTAAAAGTTCCAACTTTATGTATCGGAAAACTTTAAATTGAAAGCTTTCATTTGGGATATACATATATATAATTACTACCACGGCTGTACTAGAAATAAAATAATCCTGCAAACGTCGAGTTTCTTTTCTATACAAATTACAAAGCAACGAGAAAAATTGAAGCGTTTTTTTATTGTATCGCACCTTTATACTTCTCAAACGGAAGACTGACAAAACAAAACAAAAATTTCTTAAATGTGTTTTAATGAGATAAAAATTATAAAATAAGCAAGAAATCCAAATGCCATGTAACTCATTATTTTCGAATCAATTGAAATTAAAAACGACTTTCGTACATCTTATAATCTTTATAGCAGACCAGGTAGGCACGAGAGAAAGAGAGGCGGAGGTATATAATGGCACAAAATTAAACGGAATTACTAAACTTTCTTGATATGATACTGCAGCACCGCAGTATTGAGATGGGCAATGTTCTTAAAATTCCAGTGCTACTTTGTATTTATTTATGTATACATAAATGTATGTACGTACAAGTTTGTGGTATGAAAAGATTTTTATCACGTAGAAAATTTAATTTGGCAGAAATAATAGGATTATATTCTATCTAAAAATAAAATGTATCCTGCGCGCTTAAACCCACCACAACAACAAATAGAAAAGTTGTCTAAATATCTATATAAATCAGATCAAAGTATTATAGCTTAATGGATGTCATTTTGATGGCTGTTGAATTTTTATATTTAAGTATACATACATATATACATTATGGTACTTTTTAATGTTTCTTATTTTGTGGTATATAAGAAAATCTGGTTATGCACTGTGTCTAGGGATAAATTATAAAATATAGAACAAATATAGTTCTATACGATATAGTATTTTCTGTACCCACTAGGATCGAAGCAAACAAAACTTTTCTTAATAATAATCGTAGAAATCATATAGTCATAATCTCGAGATGACACTAACGTGGTACTCGTATACTATACATATAAATGTTACTTTTTGGTTATTGTGTTGTTTTGTTAGTTCTTCGGTTATTTCAGATTACTTGAAAGTTGTTTTTTTTATTTCTTATTTTTAGTTTTGTATTCTCTATTTATATATGTATGTACGTATATGTATATAGTTTCTACCTGTATTAATATTGTCATAAAACTAACTACAAAAGTTAGAGAATAGATTAATATGAAATTAGGAACGAAACAAAATTAAGTATTACAAACTTTTAAGTATCATTTTGTTTTAAGGAATAAGAAATGATAAGCTTTTACAACAACATCAACAAAAAATGTTTTTTTTTGGAATAAGAATCGTATAAAAGATTTATTCTTAAACACTATATAATGTATATATATATATTCTGACATAAAGCACTCTATTTAATTATATATGTCAGCTCTGTTTAGGCTTTATCAATTACCGGGTCCTAATTAAATCCCACACAAAGTTTATTTTAGGAAACTTCGATCATTAATATTTACTTTGAAGTTTATTCTCTTACTAGTCTACAACAGCCATTCCTTTCTTAATTTAAAATATTATTAATTAGAGGCACTCGGTGCATAGAATACCAGTCGAAAGTAAAACGGCCGAAGTAAGCTTTTTTCACTTTAGAAGCATTAGGAGCATTGTCTACTTGGTACTTGGTACATTTCTTTTATGCAATCGAATTTTTTGTTTAGAATGAAGATTACGTGAGTATATGGTCTGAAACCAGTTTGTTCACTTCTTAATTTTGTGATTGCAGATTTCGATAATTGTAGAATGATTATTGCTTATATTGTTATTATTGTTGTAAAGAGTGATATATCACGCCAATTCATATATTCTTTCAGAACATCATTTACAGGGGATCGTAAGTGTCAAATTCTTTCTATTTCTTTGAAATTCTAACTGTTGTGTTGACCTTGAACATTTTAACTTCCTATTCCGTTGGTGGATTGATTGTTTTGATATTAGTTTAGGAGTTCGTTATCTTGAACATTGCTGTTGTTGATTCTTTTTGAAATACTATTTCCATCTCGTTAACTATAGGTCATTTGGTGATATAGCAGTTGACTAGATGTTTATCCTTTATCGAATTAAATGCTTTCATTTGGGATGTATAAATAATTATTACCTGTGACTTTTCTTACACATTGATAAAGTCTGTTCGAATTCTGATGTTCCAGTTTCAATTCGTGTTTATCTATAACAGCCAGTGGTCGAAATTCATGGTACAAACCAAGGATTCCCTCCTAATTGGTAGAAGCGCACTACATAGTTGAAAACCTACGAAACCAAATAATATTGAAAGCCGGAAAACTACACACAAAATGCTGGCAGCCATTATCTTCCTCAAGACTGGCCCCACGTATAATAATAACAGTGTTAAAGGCCATTACTGGCCCCTTACTGAATCAACAATCTGGCTCCAACGGTTTCGATCCTGAGCTTGGTCTTCATACTGTCTTAGACAATCTGAAGAGGCCAAGTCGTTCTCTACATCGTGGAGCCATCGTCGCCTGCAACGACCTCTGCGCCTACCATATGGTGGCTCTCCTTTCAGAGATCGCTGCACAATTCGTTTCGGATCAGCACGCAGAACGTTACCGAGCCAGCGTACTCGCTGAGATCTAACTTCATGTACAATATCGGGGATCTTCATCAGATCTCTGATCTCGAAATTGTACAGAGCTCGGTATGTACCATCTATTTCGCGTTTAGGGCCGTAAATCACACGCATGATTCTTCTCTCAAATGTAAGGAGCCATCTCTCGTACTCATCCGTCAGCGCCCAACTTTCACATCCAAACATAACAACGGGCCTGATCAACGCTTTGTAAAGCTTCAGCTTCACGGCACTTGATAAGTGTTTAGATTTTAGCAGTGGCCTTAGAGGATATAAAGAACGACTGCCAGCTGCCAGCCGCACTTTAATATCCTCACCCACACTGTTATCGTGAGTGATAAGAGAGCCCAAATATTTGAACCTCCTCACTCCCTCAAACGTGTGGTGGCCACTACTAAAATCTGGTGTGCCATTGTCTCTAAAACCAGAGATCAGGTATTTCGTTTTGGACTCATTGATCTGGAGTCCAACAGAAGCTGAAGCTGGCCCCACGTATAATATCCGGAGAAACCCCATTCGATGTAGATGGCCGTTAAATAGAGCAACCTTAGATCTTTTACAGCATAGTTCTTTATAACTTTCTTGGCTTAGTTGAAAGGTAAGGTAGCCGCGAGTTCAGGTCTTATTGCTTTCGATGTTACAATGTGTTGGCACCCATTAGCATACTAAACTAAGAAGGTTAATGCTTATTTTCAATATTAGAAATAGTCTAGGGATTATTTAACGAATTGAGACAGCTTTGCTATCGGTAAAAGCCTCAATAACACTATGCGTCAGCGCTATTATTTCTGCTTGGAAAACAGTGAATAACTAGGAATGCCCAAAGATCTCTGATTAGACCAAGGACTGTAAATTACAAATCCATCACTGAAGTTAGAGCGAAAGCCATCTAAAAAAAACTATAGACTCGTCTAATTTAAGTAAAGAAATATCGGTAAGACACATGTGAATCGGTAAGACACATTTAAGTAAAGAAATATCGGTAAGACACATATGAAAAACAACATCCTGGTTGTTAGAGGGTTTCCCAAAAGCTCTTCTACATTGCCAAAATATATAATAATAAATAATAAAAAAACAGTGTTTAAAGGCCATTACTGGCCCCTTATTGAGTCAACAATCTTCAACGGTTTCGATCCTGGGCTTGGTCTTCATAATGGTTTAGACCACCTGCAAAAAGCCAATTCGTTCTCTACACCAACGTCGCCTAAGAGCCGTTTCTCGTACTCATCCGTCAGCCCCAACTTTCATATTCCTACATAACGGCGCTTTGTAAAGCTTCAGCTTCACGGCACTTGATAGGTGTTTAGATTTTTGCAGTTCCCTTCGAGGATACAAAGCACAGCTGCCAGCTGCACTTTAATATGCTCATCCACACTGTTATCGTGAGTGATAAGAGAGCCCAAATATTTAAACTTCCTCACTCCTTCAAATGTGTAGTGGCCACTACTAAAATCTGGTGTACCATTGTCCCTAAAACCAGAGATCATATATTTCGTTATTGATTTGGAGTTCAATCAAAGCTGAAAATTCTACAAGCGGATTAAGTATTCCTTTCACACCGTTGTTAATCAGTCACATCTGGTAATTGATATCCTAAAAAGAAAGGGAACGGATAGATCCAGGCCACTCCTATTATATCTAGTACAGAAAATTGAATCAGTTTTATACGGGAACGTGCAGACCCTGGTCAATGTACCATACCTTTACAATAGTTCAAGCATATTGCGTTAAGTCAGATAAGACATTCACTTTTTTGTCTGAAACTGTTAAGACAAGATTATCAGAATAACTCGGTGCAGTGAGGCAGATTTCTGCATCAAATGGTTTTGATGCAGTAAACTGGCTTCACTGCACAGAGTTATGCTGATAATCTTGTCTTAACAGTTTCAGACAAAAAAATTAATGCATTATCTAACCGCCAATAACCAAAACTCACGGCCAGTAACAAACAAAAATATCTCCACTCCTGCAGGATTTTGGAACAGTGCTAAAATGAATACGACGCCTGTGGAAAAGGTGTATCAAATGAGGTTGAATGCAAAGAAAGCCGTGCTATAAATCTATATTAACTCTAGCAGCAGCCGCCAGACTATTAATTTTCACGCAGAATTTTACCCACTAAGCACTTTGAGCTGATCTTAAATTTCGCTAAAAAAATGAAATTTTTTGCTTTGTTTTTTATTTTCCTTTCGGATTTTCTTAACTTTTTAAGGTCGGGGTTCCAAATGGGTTTGTTCTGAGTCGTTTGCTTGGTAATAAGAGAACAATAATTTTCGAAAGCAGTTGAAATTGTCATCTCAAGTGAGGACGCAAGTACCTCAATGTCGTTACTCGACCGAATTTCTCTCGGCGGGGTAAGTAAAGAAGGCAGCTCGAGAGAGAAAAGTCGCAAATCGGTTAATTGTATGTTGCGATATGGCTTTGGCAGCTGTCGTTGAAGGTAATTGGTGACCATCCAATTAAAAATTAAATAAATAATAGACACAGTGCAATGCAGGAAATAGTAGATATCAAAGTTATGAACATAAGATAAGCCGATCTACACTCCTGAACGAGGGAAGCATTAATGTTGTTACCAATAATAATGACCGCCTGAGTATCGACAGAATTCTTTAGAAGAATCTGCCATTATTACAATTCAGTCCAGAAACAGCACCATCAAAAAGGTACGGTTGCAGAATTACAGAAAGACAGTCAGTTACCTTTTCTCCAAAAATCGTAGTATTATCAACAATTTTAGTATTGCAGGTCCGACATTTATTTTCCAGTAAGGCTTAAATTTTAAATTGGGCCAATCTTTAAACCAAAGTGGGTAACATTTATAAGTTGGAAAATCTATAAATTCGGTTGTTTTATATTAATCAATAATCACTTTTTCAAACACATCGTCATAAATCATCGTACGGCCTCAAAAACTGGGAAAATCGGAAAATCTTAAAACCAATATTATTAATAGAATTCTGAGTTTCTCTCCATAATTTTTCGAAATAGGTAAAATTAAACTAATACCAATTGCAACCGGTTTTTTATAGAAAATACTAAGCTTTCTATGTATTGGGCTGGCACTTTCTCCCATTCTATTTTGATAGCCTGCTCCTACGTTTTCTTTGACGTGTTTACATGATTTTTTAGTTGCCGCTCGATATAATCCCACAAATGCTCAATCGGATTGAGGTCACGACTTTGAGTAGGTGGTTTTAGTTGTTTGGGAGTGTTGTAAGCACGCACTCCCGAACAAAATGAGTCGTATGCTTTAGATCATTATCTTGCTGGAATATCCAATTGTTAGGTAAACCCAACATTTCAACAGATTCAGCCATATTGCCTCTTAAAATTTCCAAATATTTGTGTTTATTCATTTTTCCGTCAATAAACACTAGGTTGGTACTGTTGTACCCGCAGAACATATAGAGCCCCACACCATAACGCCACCTCTACCATGTTTCACTGTGCTCCGCAAATTTTTTATTAGGTTATGTTAAATAAAAGCGTCAGTTTAGCAAACTCTATTTTTTTTTGCCTTATTAGCCTTACATATAAATTGGTTATTGCGACCGGTTCTTGATGAGTAATCCTCCCTGTGCAGTACGCGTTGAATGCTGCGTGAGATGGCTTACTATCTTTCCGCAGATGTGGGATACTATACTTGCTGAATTTTTGAGGTATATCGTATTTTTTCGAATAACTTGTCAGACCGCTCTTTCAGCGCTCTCGATCAAGATCCGTTTATTACCTGATCGTCTCGTATATGCCACGTTGTCATTTTTTTCTTAAAGAAGCTACTAAGTGTTGTATAGTAGATTTACTTTTATTTACTATCTTTCAAATATCTGCTAGCGAGCGGCTCTCTCAGTGAAGCTTTATCACTACCGTTTGGCGTTTAGACATTTTTAATCTATTATATTTGTAATAAAGTTAATTGCTGGATCACATAAATTAGTCAACTGATTTATGTCTAATAACATTATGCCCAAGATTATTGCAACAAACATAAATATATTATAAAAAATTTAATATAAATATGTTTTATTTCAATTGATGTCGCTAAAAATAAGTTCCTCACTCTACGCCAACTCATGGGATGACTAAAAATGGATTTGCGGACATTATATATAAAAATATTTTAGGTACAATCACAAATTTTCTAAAATAATTATATGAAAATTTTTAATAACTATTTTACCCAATCACTCACATAGGAAAAAACACGAAAATTTGTCTTGCTTCAGTGCTGGACAATTTTTCGTGTGTTTTGCTATATGAGTGCTTGGCAAGATCAACTAAAATTCAGTATCGATTTTTTTTTTTTAAATTATTATTTGTAAATTATGATCTTACCAAAAAATTGATTTTGACAGTTACATACAACATCACTCGATATTGGACAAAAAGTTACTACGAAAACGAAAGGTTATTTCAACCCACAATCCATAATATTCAATTATCATATTCCACTGATTATCTGCCAGCTAAATAAAAGTAATTAGTAATTTTTAATAATCAATTTCATTTAATTTACCCAATTATGGTTTGTATAATCTGTTAGAATTCGACAGGAGTATTTAGCAAGTTCACCTTAATAAACTTGAACTAAATTTTTGAGGTTTCATATTGTTTTAAAATCTGAGAACAAGAGAGGAATGAGTTTTTACAATTTATAACAATTTATATTTAAAAAAATTAAAAAGCAATTCCCTAAAATATTTTAAAAGCTAAATTAATTGAAAGCTTTAGTCTTACAGTTATTATTCTATGTAGTTTAAAGATTGAAACCAATTTGAAACTTTAAAAGTTGTAACATTTCTTAAGATGGCCAATTTGTATTCTGGAGGTTTCACACATTTTCCTGGTTTCCTGTTAAATGATGAAAAAACCAACCGTGGATCATTAATTTTTTAAACTACAACAAAATGTTGCTAGGCTAGGCTGTTAATGTTTTCGATCTTTTGACAAATTAAAAAGTATCTGCCAAATTATGGTTTATTGAAATCCTATAGTCTTCGAGAACAGGATCAAAACACTGAGCTTTTGCGTGAGACCGTACTAGGTTAAACGCTTTTGTATTGAAAAAATCGTTTTTCTAAAACTTTATGTTCCGAGATCATTTGGAAGCAAAACAATTCTTTCATTTAGCTGATGAAGATACTTAAGTTGTCCGAAAGGATAACCTAAACAATGTAGACAAATAGTAAAAAATGTCAATAATATAGTCGATTGATAAAGTGGATTTGTGGACTAGTTCTAAACTACTCTAAATAATTTCGATCTACTTATGCACACAGTGCTCCAAATACACGGTTAACTTGATTCATTCTTTCTTAGTTCTTCTCTCATTCCAGCATACAAATTATAGAGTTCCTTTTATAAATTTGGAATTTGGAATGAGTTAGAAATAAAGTAAGTAAGAAATTGTATTGAAACTGTCATGGAGTGGAAAATTAAAATCTTTAAATACAAATCTTATGAACTAACGTTAATTAACTTAACTTAAATAAAATCGAAAGAATCTTAAACAACTAATTTTGCGAGACAATTCGGTAGATCTAGAATATAGATTGATGTTACCAATACTGCTGAACTTTTAAAATATTAAAATATATTGGGAAATCAATGAAGCTACATTTGCTCTATAAAGGTCACCCAGAAAACCGTGAAAAGAGATACTAAGGAAAACTAGCAAATGAAAATATTGCTTGAAATCGAAGGGTGGGGGTAAAAATTATTCGCAAAATTTAATTGTGTTAAACATATTTGAATTTTAGTAAATCTTAAATTAAATATTTTGAGTGGATTTTTTAAGTGGAATTCAAGGTAGAGTTGCACTATGGTGTTTTAAACGCATGTGGCCGACTTTTTAAGGGATTTAAATTGTAAATATTTACTCATATTTTCATTTGCTTCAGTTTAGACTTATATATTTTTGAGTGGATTTGCTTAGGTGAAATTCCAGAATAGAATTCCAATTCATTTTGAGCCAAAATCTTTAATAGTTTCTTAGATGAATTGTATGAATAGAAATAAAGTAATATTTCACTTTGACTTGAAAAAATTTGAGTGAATTTTAAATTTTAAATTAAGTTAAAAATCAAACATTGAGTTGAAAATTTTTTTTTTGTCATTTTTGAATTTGCGTACCGTTTTGAATTATAATTTAAGTTATAAGAATTTGAGTCAAGTAATTTAATTTAACTTTAGTGCGAAATTTATGTAGATTTGAAATTACTTAAATTAAACGAGTGAATATAAATTTATATTTTAACTGCATATGAACAAAAATTGAGTGGATTGAATCAAATGTTAATTATAATTTAAAGAGTATTTCAACGTAGATTTGTTACGGAATCTTACGTGATTTAAGCAAAATATGAAAAAAAAAAATAGAAATTATGTTTGGACTTAAGCAATAAGTTGAATTTGAGGATATACTTTTATTACGGCGAAGGTGTCGCCAATGTCTTCCGTATGCGCTTTTAACGGCTTATAATAGGAAATAATGATTTGACGAGTGGCGTAACCTAAATCTGAATATTCTATACAATTTCGAACAGTTACCGCATCAAAGTGGCTCTTTTTAACGACCTGCTCACAACAGGTATGATATTAATAATGCTTTCATCATTTTATAAAAAAAAAATTGTCCTGGATTCTCTTGTGAAAGATCTACATCATTGTTGAAATTATAGCCACGTGTAATAATTTAAACCGAACTTATTTTAATAAATAGAGTAAACAAAATAAAATTCTTTAAATAAATAATAAATTAAAATACACAAATATTTTCTAATTTACATTTGAATGATTTCGTAAAATATTTAATTATAGAAACCGAATATAGGTGTATATAGTATAATTATAAAAATTATTTTTTCGATTATTGATTTAATTTAATTACTATTAAGATTGTATGTGCTATAAAATTTAGATTAAATATAACAATTATTTATGCATAATTTACTTTCTTGGCCTATTTCTATTACACCCAAATATCAATGTATGAAAGTTCATAAACTGCTAATAAATTTCTACAGTATATAGCGTCATAGTTTTAGCCGGTAAGTTTATTTTAAAAATGAATCCCACATATTATTTTGATGATGGTAAAAAAACACAAAATATTAATCCAAGGTCCCAAAAACATCATATAAATTTTATTACCATATTTAAGAATATTCAAAGATTTTCCAAAAGTTAAAGGTCATATATATATATTTAGTATATTTCAACTAGTATCACAAAGTTTTATGACAGCAGCAAAATAATAATATAAAATCTTTTTAGCATATTTTTGACATCATAAAAATAAATTTACGTCTGATGCTGTAAAGAACTGTGTGCGGGTGACTCTATATAATATATACATTTATATATAATAGAGGACGACATTTTTTAAATATTGTGCAGTTTTCGTAACTTGTTAACTGATAACCGAAAAACAAAGCACAAATATTCAAACAAAAATATTGTTTTCGAAAAAATACTTTACGAAATCCAAAGTCAATTTTTAACTCCATTAAAAAACATTTTTTATATATTCGTAATTTTTTTATTTTTTTTTTTATAAACTTAATTTAATTTCAATTATACTTTATTTAATCTTTTAAAGACATATTAAATTTTAATTTTATTTTATTCTTCTTAAGCTTTTTACTTCTTATGCTATTTTTATTATTAGAATTTTCTTGTTTTTTTATCTTAAATAAATTTAATTTAATTTTCAATTTTTCCGCTCCATTTTAAAAAAAAAAATTGTTTTGAAAGTATAAATATAAAATAAAAGGAAAATTAAATTATATTCTGTTTTAATCACGTTCCATCAAAACATGTAGAATATTGTTGTGTCGACACTCAATATAGTATAAAAATTCGTTGTTTTTTTCCCATGTACACATGCTCGAACATACATATGTACATATACTTTGCTATTCTGAGTAAAAATTAAAAGATACCTTAGTATTTATTATGTACATACATAGTTGGAAATAATACTTGAAAAATGTCAGGTAGTAGCGCAACTATATATATATATATATATATATATATATATATATATATATATACAAGCATACACAATCCCACCTTGGCAATGTTTAAATAATTAAAATTTTCCATTTATAATATTATATTTTCAAGAATTCAATTATCAATACAACATTTTAAACGACAGCAAAATACTATTTAAATTATTACAAAACTAATTTTTTGAACAGCTCAAAACAAAACGACAACAATAAATTTATTTTCTATAAAACTATTTTAAAAATAATTAACAATTCTATTCTGTGTAATTTATTTATTTATATTTTTAAATAAAGTTGTCTAATTTTTATATTTTTCTTAAAAATTAATAAATTAAAACTAATGACTAAACTTTTTAATAACAATTAAAAACGAAAACAAAACTAATAGATTTACTTTAAACAACTTAATTTTTATATTTTTGTAAAAATTTACAGTAATATAGCAATCAATAATCCAATTAAATAACATTCCTTAATTTATCGTGTATATAATATATATATATATATATATATATATATATATATATATATATATATATATATATATATATATATATATATATATATATATATATATATATTTATATATAAAACTAAATAATATTTTTTTTTAGTTTATATATTAAATCGATAATAGTCTGTTTGGAGCTGGTGTGTATTATAAATTTATTTTTATCTTCGAATACCAAAACGATCAATACATTAAGATGATTACTTATATAAATCTTCAAAATCAAAATGACAAGTGATTTGGAAAAAAATAAAAATCGAATCACGTTCCCGTATTAAATCAAAATATAACGTCGATTGGGGTTTGGCGGAGAACAAAAATTAAAATAACCGACGACCGCTTATAGTATGCAAACGTAAAATTGTGGAATAGGGTTACTGTTGTATATATTCGATACACAGTAAAAATTGGAGGTCTCAACTTTAACCTAGATAATACAGAAAATCCTAAGTAATCACTAAATTGGAATCGGTCGAATCTAGTAATTTTAACTCTAAATAATTCAAAAATACCCAGGCCAAAGGAAATTTTTAAATTTGTTTTTGCAATAATAACTATTAATATCTAAGCAGAATTTCTTGCATTAAAAAAAAATTAATCTTGCAACTCGTAAAAATTTTAAAATTTCAGATATTTCAAAATTCGGAAAATATCGTAGCATTTAAAATTCGAAAATTGTCAAATTAATAACCGGACAAATCTTGAAAAATTCTCAATTATTTGTGGTAATCTTAAATTGGAGGTATCCATAACAGATTAAAATTACAAAATTTGTTTAAATTAATTAACTCTTTTCCAGCTGTTAAATTGAATCGGATTAGATATTGTAAAGCTGCTGTATTTGTAATTTTCAGATTTGAATAATTTTCCAGAATCCAAAAATTTGATTTCATCGCTTAAACCTTCTTTTAAATTACAGCAAAATTTAATAATTCGGTAGAAAAAAAATCGAAAAACTGTGAAATTTCTGTTAAATTTCCATTTAATTTAAAATAACGAATAAATGAAATTTTCAAAATTAGAATTTAAATTTTATAATAATTTAATCTTAAAATTGTATCACAAAAAATGTTAATTGGTACGTAATACTTGTATGTTTGAATAATGGAAAATTCTGGTATCAAAGTTTCTGCTGTCAAATGAATCGATTAAACACCCAAATTTACAACAGCTGTAGCAGTTTAATAAGAATGCCTTATTCAAATTTTTATTCGCGTGAAGTTTGTCCAAAATTTGTCCTAAATTACAAAAACAAGAATTAGGACAAATTTGTCTTATCAGCAAACGTAGAAAAATTTGCAATGCTCAAAGACAAGAAATCTAAATACAATAATATTCAACTACAAAGTTCATGCCAATTCGAATAAAAACTAATAAAAAATTTTACTAAAGGGATAAACACGAGCGTGAAGTTGTTTAAAGTAAATGAACGGAAACCTTAATGTTGCGATTAAAAGGAACAATCCTCTATCAGTAGTTAAATGACTTCTGTCAGAGCGTATATACATTTCAGGGTAGCTGAGGACTATATTTAACTAAAAAATATTAAAGCTTTCTTAAATGTACAAGAGAAGTATCTTAGAACAGGGGTGTTTTACGACGTTATATGTTAGTACAAAATTGAAATTTTAAAAAATTCTCCTACTAAACCAGGGATCGAACCCAGTTAGCGATATACATTTTTGAGTAGCTGAAGTGTATATTTAACTAAAAAATTTTAAAGCTTTCTTAAATCTAGAAGATAAGTATCATAGGACAGGGGTGTTTTATCATGTTGTTTGGTAGTACAAAATTCATATTTGAAAAAAATTCTCCTACTAAACCAGGGATTGGACCCAGATAGCAACATACATTTTTGGGTAGCTGAGGACCATATCTAAGTAAAAAATGTTAAAACTTTCTTAAATCTAGAAGATAAGTATCTTAGGACAGGGGTGTTTTATCACGTTATTTGGTAGTACAAAATTTAAATGTACAAAAAATTCTTCTACTAAACCAGGGATCTGGTGTATGCATATTTTGTAAAAGATAACTTAAATTTAATTTTTATATAATATTTTGATTAAGTGAAAAAATGAAATTATGAAAACCTAAAATAAATTTAAAAAAGAATGTAGAAAAAATTTCAAAAAATGTAAAAAATTTAACAATAATCTAAAAAATTAATCAAAATCCAAAAAAATGAAAAAAAAAATAAAAACTAAAAAATTTTTTAAATAAATTAAATTTTATTTTTTTTTTTTTTTTTTTTTTTTAAATAAATTAAATAAATTAAATAAAAACTGAAAAAAATGAAAACAAATGAAATCGAATCAAGTCAAAGATCAACCTTTCAATATGGAGTTAATAGTCGAAATCAAAATAATACAGAATAGCAGTCAAAGTCAAATTCGAATTAAAGTCGATAAGAAACAGTGAAACGAAAATCAAGGTTGAATTGAAAATTGAAATTAAAGACTCAATCAATGTTAAAATCAAAATTAAGTCGAATATCGGTAAAATATAAGAAATAGGGATTTTAATTGATTGTTCTCGAGAACCATGAGTGCCAGAAAAAGTTTCCTTTGTTTTCGACTTAATTTAATTTTGTTTTCGACTTAATAATTTCCACTTGCTGTGATATTTCTGTTTTAATATTTCAATTTTGTACTAACATACAACGTGGGTAAAACATCACTGTCCTAAGATACTTATCTTCTAGATTTTAGAAACCCTTAATATTTTTAAGTTATATATACACTTCAGTTACCCAAAAATGAATATCGCTTTCTGGGTACGATCCCTGGTTTAGTAGGAGAATTTTTTAAAATTTCAATTTTGTACTACCAAACAACGTGGTAAAACACCCCTGTCCTAAGATACTTTCCTTCTAGATTTAAGAAAGCTTTAATATTTTTAAGTTAGATATACACTTCAGCTACCCAAAAATGTATATACGGTACGGAAATGTTAGGACATTTTTAGGACAAACTTCACACCCGTACATTTTTAATAATTTTTTAGGACATAGAATAAGTTTACTCATGGTAATAAGATGGCACACCGGATTTTAGTAGACTAAATTTCACCCTCTGTATCTTATGCAACCACAACAACAACAAAAAGTCCAGTTGTACAAATTTTTTTTTTTACCTAGTACTACACATACAAATCATAAAAATCACAAAATTAGAACATGGCTTCCAAAAATTTGCAATTTCACGTATTTTTTACCATTTACATTTTTAAAAATTTTAATGAAATTAAAAAAAATTCTTACGAATAAAATTTCAAAATTCAAAATAGTTACAAATTAAAAACTATATATGTAAGTAACATCTTACCGAATTTGGAATTTTCAGTTTTAAAAAATATATAAAATAATATTCATAAAATTTAATAGAATTAATTAAATAATCCAAGATTGCTGCCTTTAAAAATGTTGCTAGTATTGTAAAATTGCATATGGTTTTTGTGTGTTCAAACTATTTAAAAATATAAAAGCAGACTACAATAATTAATTTAATTTCAGCTATTTTATGGTTATGTAAACAATAGGCAAAAGAAATGCTTTCAACGTAATATATAAAAATTTATCAATTTTCATATCGCAAGCTCATTTTTTATTTATGTTTAATCGTCGTCTACAATGAGGAATTTAAATAATTTTTTTTAATAAATTTATATTAAGTCACACTGATAAAAATTTAACTTCATATTTTTACAAACGTAAAAAACCATTCTATTGTAAATTCTAAACCACATGTTGAGTACACTAAATCAAATTTAAAAAAATAGCAAATAAATAAATAAAAGTTTATTCAAAATGAAAATTTATAAATGGAGGAAAACCTATTGTTTTTTTTTTGTGCTTTCATTCCTTCTAAATAGGACATAATACCAAAAGCAGAAGTACCACAGCATACAATACACAAAAAAAAATTAACAATTGGTTTTACAGAACAAATATATTTTTTATATTCCATACATTTAATTTTTTTTTTCTCGCTGTAGTATGATTAATTGCTTTTATTCCATTTTCTATTCATTTAAATTGAAATAAAAATTAAAAATAATAAAATATTATAATAAAAGTTTAGAATTTATATTATTTTTATTTACTGTCGTTTTGTATATATACGAGTATACACAAATATTTATTTTATTTTTGAGTATTTTATTAAGCGTTTTTAATTTAAAATGGAAAAACAAATCATACAACCAAAGTTATATTTATAGGACTTTCGTTGGTATTTTTTTTTTGGGAAAGTTTCGTGTATAAACTTTTTTGTTGTGTGCTCGAAAACTTTTCCCTGCTTTATTTTTTCTGGTAATACATTTGAATATAATTTAATTTTAATGCTTTTCCTATTAAAATATTTATGAATATAATATGGAATTATTATATTACATTATAGTTTTAGTATATAGTGTTTTATAGTTAGATGATGGTGAAGATAATATTCTAAACCTTTAATTATATGAATAGAGTTTTGAAAAAAAAAATTAGTTAATAATTGTGTTCGTGTTTTTTGTGTAATACAATAAAATAGTTGGCCACAGACCGGATTTATTTAATCACCAATTCCCGTAAATCGTATATAATACTTTAAATCCCAATGTTTATAAACATCTTCTTTATGCTGTACATATTAAATAGTAACTTCAATGTCTTAAAAACCACAATAAAAACTTTCTCATGGTTTGTCTCTTGTATGCAGAGAGCATAAAGAAAATTGTAACCAAACCAAATTAGTTAAATAAGTAATAATAAAACTTTCTTGTTGTTTTTTATTTTATTTAAAGTTTGTTGTTCAAAATAATAAATAAACAAAACGAAATAAAAATAAAAGCTTTTTGTTGCTTTTTGTATTTGTTAATAATTTGATGAGACAGAACCAAAAAAGTTTTCCTTTTGAGATAAGAAAAATCATAATTTTCATAATTCACAGTCACAAAATGGATAAATTTTAGAAATGAACAAAAAAAAAAAAATTAAATTCTGGATGATACCGCTCTCAGACATTTCTTGAGTTTTTATCATACAATTTTTTGTCTCTTTTTGTGTGATTTATTAAGCCAAGTATTACACCTAATGTAAATAATATGTAAATTTTCTTATTATTACTGTTATTATCATTACTATTGTTATTTCTACTATATTTGATGTTTTTACTTTCTTACATTATTAATGTGTACAAAATATAAAACAAGAACGGATAATTATACAACGCTAAACTAAGGTTGAGCATTTTTATGTGTACATACATATATACAACATTTTCGCGTACATATACCGTGTCAATGTACAGCTTTCTCCACTTTGTTAAATAAAAAGTCTTGTATTCTAATCCCACCGGTTTACATACGGAATTAAAGTAAATCTCTAATATGTATATAATGTTATATGCTTATTATCATATCCATAATATTCAAACATACATTTGTATGTACATACATATATGTTATATAATTCAAAATGCGGAAAATAGAGTAAAATATTGGAAGGGAAAGTACGAGTAAGTAGCGCTCTAGAAAGTAGAAAATTGTATCAATCTACATACATATATGAGAAAAAAAACTTTACATTTTATATTTCCCTAGTGGTGGTTTTTATTATTTACTCGTTTTTAAATTAAGGCAATAACACTGTCATTCTATTGTCATGGTCTAGTTTACAGAAAACGGAGAAATAGAACTCGGTAAAACCAAGTCACACGTGCGCAAGTTTTGTGGCGTTAGTGCTTTCTAATGAAGAGTATTTTTATTCAAGCCCAATAGATGCTAAATTAAAATATTTGACAGGCTATTTATTGGTGCAAATAACTTATTTAATATCAAACTAATACATCAATTTTAATAACAGGTAGAGCCATGTTTTATTATTGTTTTTTAAGTTACTAAATAAAACATTAATTTTTATTTAAAAATTCACTTATTATTAGAATGCAAGAAAGACAACGGAGTAAACTAAAGCCTTCTTGTTTTAAAATAACAATAAAAAATTTGTACTTATTTTAATTTATTTATTTCGGTTAACCAACAAACAGACATATAATTTATAATAAAGAAAAACAATACATATCAAATGGATAACAACTTATGTTAATCTGTGTCAACAGACAGTAGAAATTAATTAAAAACAAATTGTAGTGTGGGGTTAATCAATAGTTAGAAAACACAAAACTATCATCTCTATTTTCCAGTAACCAAAGTAAATCTGGGAATCAACCATACACTACGATAATTGTTTCACAAATAGATATCAATTAATTTCAACATCCGTTGTCCACTTCTTGAATAAAATAATTTTACAACTTTAAAAATATAGATATGCCACAAAGTACCCAAAGTCTACAAATATACTTTTGTAACATGCAGAGGTTTCATAGTGTTCATATAGACTCCTTCCCAACTTGGTAGTGTTGTGTTTCAGCGAAGCATCACGTCCTGTCAAAATTGGCAATGCAAAATTATCTCCCAGAAACACGGTACAGGATTATATTAAAAGTAAATATTTATCACACAATAAACGATCATGTAAAATCAATAAATAGAACCAATTACCATATTTCAAATTTACACAAAAATAAAAAATAAAAATAAAACCTTATCATGCAACATAATAAATCATAAAGATAAGATAAAGTACAACACTTACAAAATTGTAAAAGAGACGAATCACAAAGAGAAAAAAAAAAACAAAAAGAAAATATCAAACTTAGTTTCCTCCCCCTAAAATCCGTTTTGTCATTAACTTAGTAAATTTCATAGTCATTAATTTAGTAAAATTCCATCAAGTCACTAAAATCGTAAAATTTTAATAAATGTGATTAATATTAGTTATTCTTAAAATAAATGTATAATTTTATACTCAATAAAATAAAAAAAGTGTTAAGAAAGGAGAAAACTGCAGTATACTTCAAAACCTTATATACACATTTACACACTTCGGACGCCACTCATTACGGATGTCCTAACCTAACCTAACATTGAGTAGGCATCAAACCACGAGCGAGGAGCATGAATTTCAGAATTAATGTTGCTTGTAATTAAGTCCGAACACAAATCACAATATGATACAGCAACATAATCAGCGAAAGCAGTTATTTTATCATTCAGATTTAAAGAGAACATTGAATTGATATAGCAAGAATTGATATAACCCCAGGAACTAAATTTGGCTGTGGAGGATGGATCTCACCAATCCACCACACAGCCTGAAGGCGCTGACTCAGTCGGTGATCAAAAAGAGGCTGTGAATGCATTAAAATTGCGGAGATCAGACAGATCTGCGATTGAAATACTCTGTATGCCCGTCTATGAAAATTGGGCAGCAAGTGACCACAGAACTATTGTCTCGATCTTGGGTTCGGAAAACACACATAATGATTCCCAAGCAGTAAAGAAAGTTCCCCGGTATGCCTAAGGCATGCCAATTGGGAGCGTTTCTACAGCCAACTAATTAGCATCTGGCAAAGCCTAGCTAAACACCTGAACGTATCAATCGATCAAGTCGTAGCGCTACTATACCACGTAAACGAGCTCGTAAATGTAAAATGTCCTGATGGTTATATCAAAGAGATAATAACCAAAACTCAGGAAAGCAAAAGGCTTAATTTTAAAAATATTAGAGACAAAAGCCAAATGAGCTTAAAAGAGGTCATCTCGAAGCATGGTAATGCTGAACCGTGGGGCTTATTGTCTATAAGTTCAGCACAGGTAAATTGAAAACGAATGAGGATCGTAACTCTACACCAACTGCACCAAACGTGAGCCACTTCAGTGATGAAGAGGCCAATTTGGCTATCATGTCTATGAAAGCTGGTAAAACACAGGCTTAGACATATATCGAGGTCGAGGTGATACAACGTGCTTGGACTATTATAAGGCCCTGTATCACCTACTTTATGAATACTTGTCTTACCAAAGGAGTATTTCCCAAAGCTTGGAAAAATGGTAAAATAGTTATCATTAGGAAAACCGGAGATAGGTGTCCAACCGATCCCAAATCCTATGAACCTATCATGCTGTTACCTGTCCTAGGTAAATTATTTGAAAAATTAATTACCGTCTGGTGAATGGACATATTCCAAAAAAGTGACACCTATAGTGACAAACAGTTTGGCTTTAGAGAAAATAGGTCCAAAGAGGTCCCAAAGAGCAAGACCAAAAGTACAATATTGGAATTTTCCTAGATGTATCTGGCGCGTCCGACAACCTGTGGTGGCCCAGCATAATGTTACAGCTAAAGAGATTCAATTACAAAGACAGTTATGATCCAATTTAGTGGTTCACTGGACATTAGGAGACCACCATTGGTTTCCATAAATGGCTAAAGAATTAAGATGTAACGACTTGTAGTAACTTCACATGTCGAAAGAGTCGTGGAAAACAGTAAGAAGGTTTTCGCTGAGCTGAAACGAGTTGCTAAAGAAAACTGGGGCAGACAGAATGAACTATCACCATCGGCGTACACAATATTAAGTGCCCAAAGGAGTATCTTGCTCGGAATTACCAAGTGTCAATTGACGCCGTTCCTGTCTTGACCAGCATGATTCCTATTGATATACTCTTAAATGAGAAAATTGCCAACTACAAGATAAGAAAAAAACAAGACGTGATTTACGGAAACGTGATAGTAGAGGGCGATCAAATTCGGCCAAACCTCATGGGCTCGCTCAAGATGAAAACGAGAAAAGCTTCTATAGCAATATGGCAACATAGATAGTTGCATTCAATGGATAGTAGAATAACATATAGTTATCTGCCAAACATTGACGCGAGATTAGAGACATAGATTCCTCTAAGTGTATATGGTTTACCCAAATGTTAACGGGGCATGGAAGGATAGCCAAGAGTTAAGTGGCCAGCAAGTAAACGTACTTTAAAGTGGCAAACAACCTCAACTCTTTCAACAAATTTTGTGATACCGTCTTGAGCGTTAGGTAAATATAAGTACTAGTACACAAGATCTTTATCGTAAGTAAAAAATTTAAAGAGTAAATGATAGACGAGTAGGCGCCTCCTCGTTGGCGCAGAGACGGGAACAGGGTAACCTGCGGCAAGGCATACGGATATAGTAGTAATATGATCCATTGACAATGGATGTTGTGGTAATCAGAAATTGTTTATTTAATTGAAGATACAAATTAGCCAGTAATCGTAACGTGTTTTAAAAACAGGGTGAGCAATATACGCAACGGTCACTTAAATAGTATTGGCGTGTCGTCAAAGGCACTCAAAGACAACATTTTTGAGGATCGGGCACGTTAATATAAGATCAATTGCCATATCAACTATGGTATCCAATGTGTCCATTTCCTATGTTATTTACAACGACATATTCAAGACAATATTATCGAACTGCATTTCCAGATTTGTCGGGGCATATAATGAATTGTTAAAAATTATATAATATACAGTCAAATGGTGTAAAAGAAGCCATAATTATTATTAGATTAAAACGACGTTACAAAAATTTGTATACCTCGTATATATGAATGTACAATGTATTTATGAGATATAAAAATTCTGTACAACAAATTATAAATAAAAATATTTTCAGCATCAAATTCATAAACGAGCATATAAGTTCTATTTCGTAATTGTATAATAATCTCCAATCAACATTAAAAATTATTTCGATATTTTTCATATCCAGAAGCTTCCATATTTCTATCTATATACAACTTAATTATAAATCCATTCCAAAATTATACATAAAAATTTATGTTTGATCATCGAATTATATAGAAGATTTCGAATTCAAAAATGTTTAATTTAATCGAATAAACAATGATTTATTGTGAAATTTCAAAGGTAAAAATCTATGCACTTTGCATTGTACAAATCCAGCTGCCCATACGTATATATACATAATATATGTATAGCATAATCTATGTATATGGACCAAACTGAATTTTTTTAAATTATTCAAATGAAAAACGTTGTTTGTGTCGGAGAAATTTTCAAAATGTTCCTACTTGTAGTTGAGGTATTAAGGAACCAAAAAAAAAAATTGGTTTACGATTTATATATAGGAAAATAGCAACATTAACGAAAATATGGTTCATTGTTTTAATGAAAATGAATGTCAAATGCATACTCGCTCATATCGATATAGAACTGAAGAGTGTAAATTTTTTCCACTATAGTGATTCTTGTGTGGTTGGTATATACTCGTACATAAACCAATACAAGTTTTATAAAAATGTATTTTTAATTTTACGATAATTCAAAATTTTTGCTTATTCGTGCATGATTTGTACAGTACACAGGGATTAGTTCTTTTACATTTGTATACATATTATCTTCTCGCGGTTAGCACGAATTTCTTCACCTGCTTGAATTTTTATAATAACATCTCCACATGCAATTTTGTACTATTTTCAACAACAATAAAATATCAATCGAATCGCAAGAACAAATTAAAATCATATTAGTGCTGAAGTATTGATTACACGAACAAGTATCATAAAATTTATTACACCAAAACAATAATTTTCACATATTTTGTTAAAATAACAAAAACTGTTAACTACCACCACTCGTGATTTAAACTTAACGGAAAATTAAAAAAAAAAAAAAATGTTCAATATGTTCATGTACTTAAATACACGAACCTTGTATTATTGTTATTATTTATTTCTACAATTTTCATATATAATTTTCTTGTTTGTTGTTGACACAGAAATATGACACTTTAAAAAGAAAAACGGAAAAGTTTTTTTTTTTTTCGTTCTGTATACCATCCGTATATATACACACTCGTGTATATGTATGTGTATACCAGAGATTTTCCTCTCCACTTGTGTGTTATTTTTTGCAGTACTACTGGTAAAAATTATAAATGAAGGTCCACAACAAGCGATGTATACATACTGGTTCTGTGTCATGTACGACAAAAGTTTCTTTTGAAAGTTTTATACAAGTTTTCATGAAAATATATATATTGTGACGTGACTTTGAAAATTATGTGTCGTGTACATACTTGCGAACACCGAATTTTTATATTTATGTGCTGTTCAAGTGGTCATCGATTTTGTTTTAAATTAAATTGATTTTAAATAGGATAATTTTATTGATAAATTACAAACAATAAATTATATTGGCCATAAACTATTTTTTGTTATATAAAAGCACAAAATGTATTTATTTGTTTTAAATATTTTGTTCATAAAATATGGAAATCAAAATTTAATTATATGACGGTTTTTGTTTTCACCCAAACCGAATTATATCGATTTTTTCGTGATGTATGTACGATGTATGTAAAGTTCGCCCGAAAAAGTAAAGTAGTTTGTAAAGTCGTGCTTGCACTTTACCAGAAAGCTAGAATAGTAATAAAAAAAAAAGAAAAAAAAATTTCGAGAGAGGATTCAAAAATGTATATAAAGATGAGCAAGGGAAAATGCAGACAGGGTAGATTACGCCATGTAATTTACGCGATTACGATATTTTTGCATGTAGAAATTACAAATAGAAGACTGCTCGGTGGTCATTGATAATGGATTAGAGTGATGGTTAAAAATTGTGCGCAATTGGTTTTCGTTTACTTTAAGCGATGCATTAATCAAATCACAGATATTGGCCGAAAACAATTGTCAAGCTTTTGTGTTGCTCTGCGTGAATTAAGCGTATCTGATTATTCGAATATAACGGATTTTAGACTTTATGATTTGGCTAAATTAGGTGCTATACTTTAAGATATTTCTCGGTCGCCAAATGGCTTACAAATCGGTCGCCAAAGGACTACAAGCCATTCAATCGAAATACATGCTCATATCTTATTTGTGTTCCTAAACCTCCCGTGTTTTTCAAAATTAAAACATTTTTCGATTAGCTTAGATCCATAATGACGTATTGAAATATTCGCCATTATGATGTTAGCTTCCTAGGATTTTCCCAACAAAATCCGGAAAAATTATTAAATCGACATACCAAACTTGGTTGTCCTAAACCATTTAATCCCCAATTGTTTCTAAAATAAAAAAAATTTCGGATACCTTATACCAAGTGACATCTTGACATATACGTCATTTGTGTTAACTTCCTAGGGATTTCCCAAGAAATTTTGAAAATTTATTTAATTGACATACATGAGTCTCACTTGCGCATGTAAGCATTTTTCGGATTTAGGACAAACTTTGTGATGTTTGTCCTAAAAAAATCCTCATTTTTTAGACACATTTAAGGCAAAATTCAAGTGTATTAATTTGACTGGTTTAGTTTTAATTTTATCTTCCCGTCAGAATTTTAAGAAATAAAATCTAATTTTGTGAACATTCAAATGTGATTCTAAATTTCTAGAAACAGATTATGAAAATATTTTAATTAAAATGCATCGAAAGGGATTATAAAACTGACGCCATCTATGTTGTTTACGAGTTGTCGACACGAAAATAATAGATGACGCGTAAATGCCCATCCCTGTTTCCAATACATTTTCCATAACTTTTTGCAAAATTTCAGGTGATGGCTTGGATTTCATCGCGAATATTGTTTTTTAGCTAAAATATGGTCAATGGTTTATTCACGTACACCCTTTCTTTTAAATAACCTCATAGAAAAAAGTCAGAATCGGTTAAGTCCGGTGAACGTGGAGGCCAATTAAAAGCGCTTGTGTGCGAAATAATGCGTTCACCAAAAAAGTCAAATAAAAGAGTCATTGTGTCCCTATTGCAGTATGAGCTGTATCTCCATTTTGTTGGATGGTTTTGCACTCATTATCAAATTGTGTATGAAATCTGGATTTTCTTCTGCTTTTTGTTGGAAATAAATTGCATTACCAAACCTCTGTTGATAGTCTATCGGCTTCAATTGGTGAACAAGCTGAATTTTATATGAGAACATTCGTATTGAGGCCAATATCCTCTGAAGGGACCTTCGCGATAGCCCCACCTGTGCCAAACGTCTTCTTGTTGATGTTCCTGTACTCTCTTGCACAGTGTTCATTACACGTTCAATATTTTCTTCCTTATGGGCCGTACGTGGTCTTCCGGTACTTCTTGCGTTTCTTACTATGCCATGTTGTTGAATGATGCAGAGGGCGGATTCCTCACATTAAAATATCGTCGATATGCTCGCCGAGTTAAAACAATTGACCTTTGGTTTTCATAATAAAATTGTGTATACTGTTCCCCATTATATATTTGCCAAGTCTTCTTAAAAGACTGAGATGTCGTCCATTTTGCGTCACCGTAAATAAAAAATTTGTTGTAAGTATGTATATAGAAACTGTCGAATACAAAATGTTTATGCATTGCTTCTCGCTTTGTGGAAATATGCTAATGCAATATTGTAGTGATTCCAATACAATTGAAATTATGGCGATTGCCAAATGAATCTTGTCCATGAGAACAAAAACAAAATCACTAGTGTCCAACGTTTTAGGGATTGGTGTTGCGTAATTGCTCGACAACTGTGGCTGGTGTTGATAAAGGTGGAAGAGAATTTTCGACGAAGAACTGACTGGGTAGCTTGATGATCTTCTTTCAACTATGCCATTTGCTTGAGGATGATAGGACGTTTACGATTGAGCCAAGGAGTTTCGTTAACTCAGTAAATAGTTTGGACTCTAATTTTGTATTCCTTGATCAATAGTGATATTTAGTGGAACTCCAAATCGGGATACGTAATTAGATACTAACGTAGAAGCCATGCAGTGTCCATGCAGTAAGCCCCCGGCCATCTAGTAAAATGATTGACACAGTTTATACGTATATCCATTGGATTGTTCAAATCGAGCTGGTGGAATTTCGAAATGTCCAGGGGCGATTTTATATGCCTTTGAATTTTTGATTTTTGGCAGGCTAAACAAGATTGTGCCTAATTTACCATATCTTTGTTAATGCTAGGCTAAAAATAGCGAGCAGTAATCAATTGTCGAGTAGCACGGATACAGTGTAATGCATCGAAAATAGTTCGACTCAGTGATTCTGCGATGTACGGGCGATTTGAACTCATAGATATTTCGCAGTAAATTTTAAAACCAGGAAATTCAAAAAGCTCTAGTCTGTAGTGACTAGTGCGACATTCAGAACCAGAAAATAAATTCTGAAGTTCTACGTCGGTTTTTTGAGCTTGGATAATTTTGGTTAAGTCGAAGTAAGTCTCAACTGAGGCAGTTAGGGTGGTGATAAGCAGGGATGGGCGAGGTAGGTTATGTCATGTAATCTACGCGTTTTTCGACATGTAGAGTATTACGTAGATTTCTTGGCAATATTTAATATCGACGTCGACAATAAAGACAACGTCAACAACCTACGATATTTTAGCATGTTAAAATTACAAATAGAAGACTGCTGCTTCAATATCTAGATTTGACTATCTATCTATTAAAAGTGATCGTTAAAAATTGTTCGCAATTTTTTTTCGTTTACTTAAAGCGATGCATTAATAAAATCACAGATAATTGGCATAAAACACTTTGCCAAAATTTTGTGATGCTCTGCGTATCTGACAAACACAATATGACATATGCACATACCGCGATGTGATTGGGTCGAAGTTATCCGAAAATTATTTCGTTTTTTTTTAAATAGGGGGTTGGGTGGTTTAGGGCAACGTTGAAAAATCGTTTGATCGAAATATATGATCATATCAAATTTAGTTGTGCTAAACCTCTCAAATGACATCTTGGTAAATATACGTCATTATGATGTTAGCTTTCCAGAGTTATTAAACTAAAGTACTAAACTATAGCAGGGAAAAGAAACAAATTAAATTGTTATATTTATAAAACGTGATATTCTCATTAATTCTATTAAATTTTTTTAAAAGTTAGGACAAAGTTCAACCATCAACATAACATATAGAATTGCGATGTTTGTCCAATTTTTTTTTACTTAGGACAAATTTAAGACAAAATTCAAGTGCATTAATTCGACGTCATTGAAGAGAGTGTGACAAAACCGACTCTTGCAGATTAAAAAGAATTTATTTTTAAAAGTCTATAGATAAAATGAATGTATTGAAGGCGCAATTCTATAAACTTATTGATTGTTGATATTGTCTTAATTTTCGACGTCAACAAAACCAAGAAATCGACTTAAAATTTTATGTGTCGACAACCAAGTAGATTACACGGCGTAACCTACATTGCCCATCCCTGATTTCGATTATGCTTCCTAAGAGTGACCCAATCATGTTAGTTTCATCAAATCATCATACATAACGATGCGTGGTTATAAATTGACTATCATCATGTTATGCAAATTATTTGTATTTTATCTTCAGCAAACATTATGTACACACAAAGACAAGGACAAGGACAAGACGGGAAAATATTTTGTTAACATTTTAAATGAACTCACGTTTATTTATTTTTTATCAACCGAATACAAAAAAATAACTTTCAAGTACCATTTTCAATTTGCGTGTGAAGCAAGTATATATGTATATAGAGTTCAAATTTAATTCAAAACACATTTGGTACACATTTTCTTCCAATCTAAAAATGTGAAACGAATATTTTATTATTTTCGTATTTTTTTCGATAAATTAATGATTTTTATGATGTATGTTGTATGTAAATATATGCACACATAAGCATATTGATGCACTTTTTTTTTCGTTTCGTTTAAACGGATATCGTTAACTAGAAAACACTTAAGCGCGCGCGATATGCTTGAAGTATTGTTGATACAGATAAGATCGCATTACAATATTCTATATTATGTAGATACGAGTAAACATCAATACATTGTATTTGTATATACATAGCATGTCCTTAGGGACTAAATGTTTTTGTGTATTTTTTTTTGTAATAATATATACCTGCCTATATAGATACACACACACACACACTGTTCGATATTGATTTGCGCATTGGAATTTAGCTCTTTTGTTTAATCTGTTATTGGTGTATAGATACGAGTATATTTCCAATAAAGTATTTCTGTATCCTATATATTCGGGCCGATGAGAACGTACATACATAAATGTAATGGGGTAGCTGAAATCTATATAGACGATTTAATAGATTTCTTTTCGTTTTATTAACATAAATCAGTTATAAAGAAGATATATCAATAAACTTAGGCATATACATGTATGTAATATAATATACTGGTTTGATAAAATCTTGGTTGAAAATACCTCAATTGAAATGACTGTTTTATTGGTTCCAGATATAGTCTAAGTTTTAGCCATTTCTTTTCAAATTCAAAACAAATCATTTTTTCTGTTAAATTTTATTTTATTTATCACTTATCAGCCTCGCCATTGATTACAATCATTAAATTCCAATAAAATATTGTAATTTTAAATTTAGTTCAGGATTTAGGACGAATTTCACGTGCCTGTTTAAAAGTGTGAAGTTTGTCCTAACTCTAAACAAATTTGTTTGTATTAGTAACAATAATAAACAAAATTCGGATAAACCGATCTATTGTTTAAAACTATTTGTCTTAATAGCAAACGTAGAAAAATTACCAATTCTCAAAGACAAGATATTTAAATTCAATAATATTCAACTACGAAGCATATTCCAATCCAAATGAAAACTAGTACAAAATTTTACTCAAGGGATAAACACGAGCATGCACTTTGCTAAAGTACATGAACGGGAGACCTTAAGATTCCGATTAATAAAAAAAAATATCCTCTATTTACATAGTAGCTAAGTGTCTTCAGACAAGGGTGTATACACATTTTTGGGTAGCATAAGTAACTTAGGACAAAGGTGTTTTACAGCATTGTTTGTCAGTACAAAATTGAAATTTTAAAAAAAATTTCCTTTTAACCAAGGATCGCACGCAGATAGTGACACACATTTTTAGATGAGGATAGATGATGACTATATCTAACTAAAAAATATATAATTTTTTAAAATTTCAATTTTGTACTAACATACAACGTGATTAAACACCCCTGTCCTAAGTTACTTATCTTCAAAATTTAAGAAAGCTTTAATATTTTTTATTTAGATATAGTCCTCAGCCATCATGTGTATCGCTATCTGGGTACGATCGTTGGTTAAGTAGGGATTTTTTTAAACTAATGCCTAATTTTTTTTTTTTTTTTTTTAAATACCAATATACGTACATACATACAATTAGAGGCTGTTCGGCTTGTGGATTTATTGTCCTTTGAAAGCTGAATAGTATGCATATTTTGTACACGGCTACAGGTCCGTTTTTTAATTGGCCATCGCACACTGCATAGCTCCATGCTAGCCTGTACTAACATGAACGACGGGTCGGCCGATGAGTTCTACATTCCAACAGTGGGTCATAGATGTTTACAGTTTAATCACCGATCGTAATCGGAAGATGAAAAATCTCTTTTGCATCCCGCCTCCGTTGGGATTTGAACCCGGTACTTCGCGATTCAAACGTTACTTATCTTCTATAGACTAAAGCTACTTATCTTCTGAATTTTAGAAAGCTCTAATATTTTTTAGTTAGATATAGTGCTCAGCTACCCAAAAATGTATATTGCTATTTGAGTACGATTCTTGGTTCAGCATGGCGATTTTTTTAAAATATTGAATTTTTACTAAAATACAAATCTGCAACGGTTTTCTCGGTACCTTTCCAATAGCCAATCTTAAAATCAAAAGATTACAATATTATGCTCCACCCTGCTAATTGTTTTTGTGACATCAACCATTGGGTAACCTATAATTCAATGTAACATCGAAATTTTATCACACTTACCACTTCAGCCGAACATTCCACTTCGGTGATTGAATAAGTTTTTCGGCATCATCATCATTTACTTAGAAAAGCAAACTTCCAATATCACCTTTGCTTGGTTTGCACTGAATACAAAATGGGGAACTAAAATCCGGATTTGCTAATATCAAAGCGATACAAAATGTTAGTTTTTATTTCGCAAATGATTGTTATGCGGCTTCAGTCCAAATTAATTTTTTCTAATGATAGCTTCTACCACCCACATAGTGATAAAAAAAGCCGTGCTTTACAGATGTTGTTAGGGGATAATCTAAAATGCCCCTGCTAAGCTCGCATATATTAGCTGTTTTTACTATAGTTGTTGTAATTAAAAGTGCTATACTTAATATAGATGAGGTAACGAGGAAGTCATGCAAATATGGAAAAACATTTGTAGCAGCTCCGTGTAGATGAACGTGAATTAATATTATGGTTGTCCAGGTACAGTAAAACCCATCTTATCGCGGGGTTGTGGGTTCAAAGGTATCTGCCAAAAGGCTTCTTTGAGATCGATGTCGAATTTAAATTCAGTTTGCACCAATCAACTAAACAAATCATCCATAAAAAGAAGTACCTTATTTAATTCACGGGCACCCAGACAGAGTCGTGACACTGACAACATACGGTTTCATTTATACACTATAACATCTGTATAACTGGTGAAATACAATAAAATCTCTGTTTTATTGCGCCGACCTTCTGAGATTTTTGATAATGTTTTCCCCATGATGCTTCGGACGCGGCAACTAGATTTTCTACATAAACTGGAGTAATTTGGAATAATCCAAAAATTCATATATACCTACGTATATTAGGTAGATGTTCTAATCTAGGTACGATGTATAATTTCATTGGATCTTTTAGGTTGTTAAACATGACATTTTCCATAATAAAACCAAATATGGGTTGTTTTTCCCCCACTTGCGGTATTTACAAATATATGTGATGGTGGATTTAGAAAGTGTATGTTATTGGAATACTCATATAGATTTCGGAACCAGCACCTAATATACTAACGGTGCTACAACCACAACGATGGCAAAATATGCCTTGGGACAATTTCGAAAACCGTGACCCCAGTCACAACAATATAATTAAAACAAATTAATTTTGTCCGCTGATTTTGGATTAATTCAGGCACATCAAGATGTTCTTATATGTTGAGTTCATTAATCGCTGGACTAGTATATAATTATGGTATAATGTTGGTAACATTTCAATCGGGGCCAGGTGGATTCATATTCCTCATCAGCACTTCAATCAAGCGATCTTCTGGATACGGGGCATCACCAGGGATGGGCGAGGTAGATTACGCCGTGTAATATACGTGGTTATCGACACGTAAAACGTTACGTAGATTACTTGTCAACGTCAACAATAAGGACAATGTCAATAACTAAGAAATTTTTACGATTTGAAAAAAATGCGGTAGTTTGCAGCTGTTTTTTGTAAAATGGTAATTCAGTTAAGTCTAATACGAAGAAATTAAAGAATTATTGAAGTTAAATTGGGAATCCACTTGGGGTGTTGAAATACAAACAAACAATAGATTTAATTAAAGAATATTTATTGCACGAAACGTTCGAATTGGTCTAAATTTCAAATTATGTTGTTACGTTTAAAATCGTGCACGTGAGTTTCCGCATAACTTCAAGTGGTACTTTGGTAGCAATATTATTTTATTTGAAAATAATTTCGCATCCGCCATTCTTCTCACTACTGCCGAATATTTTTAGATAACTCAAAAACCGGTGGGCTTAGCGGGTATTGCTATACAATTGTTAACTGAATTGATTTATAATCTTTCTTACATCTATCTTGAACCGTCGAATTAGCTTATATGGACTTAATGTTCGTAAGGAGATGTCACCCTAGTAGGAATTGTATCAACCCGGATAAAATCGAACTCACATTTAACCAGCTTATTTGGAATAAATATATCGCGTTTCAGAGCATAGTATTTCGTAGATATTTAATAACCTGATCGGAGTCTATTGGTTGTTGATCTGGCACTTCCATAAAAAATGCACATGTCCATTTTAATGGTTCTTCATAAACTAGTTATGCCGGGGAACATTTAATATTATCTTTTGGTGTAGCTCTTATGAAAAGAAGAACTATTGACATATGGGATCTCCAATTTATCGTAAATCCTCTCGCGCTTAGAGATGCTTGTAGTTGGCGATGAAAACGTTCCACTCCATTAGATTGCGGGTGATGAGGATTAATTAATTCTGAGAATAGCTTAGATTGGAATTGGCTTCCTTGATCTGTAGTTATGCTTACAGGTACCCAAAATCTTGATATATATTGCGGTGGTAATATCCTTCATAAGGCCATCTAGTGAAACGATCTACGGAAGTTAAAATGTATGAATGAAATATATACATATAGTGGTGCAAGTGATCCAACGATGTCCAAATGAATGTGTTCAAAACAACCAAAATTTTTTAAATTGTTCTATAATCCGATTTCATGTGCCTTTGAATTTTAGAGATCTGTATTTCATATACAGGACTGTTCTCAGATGTTAACGTCTTTATTCATGTTTGGCCAAAAGTAACGATCTATTTTTAATTTTCTAGTTGTGAGACGAGTGGAACCAGAAAGTAATTTCAGAAGTTCTTCGTCAGGCTTCTGTTTTTCGATAAGCTTTCGATAGATGCGCAGTTGCGTTATGACTTGTGTGTGACAAACTGTCAGCGACAACATTATCTTTACAATATATTGAATGAAAACTGCGAAATAAAATGACGAGCTTGTCGTGAACTTCTTTCTGTTTTGGAGAATATCAAGGTTAGGTGTAAATCGTAAATTCTCAACTTTCTACAAAATATCGTAAATGTTTAACTGCTAAGTTTATGGCGTGTAATTCTCTATCAAATGCTGAATATTTCATTTCGACTGGTTGTAACTTTTTGGAGAAATATGCTAGAAGTTCCTTACATCCATTTTTGAGTTGCTGCAAGACGGCTTCGATTGCGGTATTCGAGGAATCAGTAGTAATACTGAACACTGCGCCATATAAAGGATGACCCAATAGTGTTGCATGAGCAGCACTTTCATTCTAAGCGAATGCTTCCATGCCAATAAACTGTTGAATTTGTTGAATGGATGTAGGCATTGAGAATACCGATATAGCTTCAACTCTTTCTTCGAATGGGAATATCCTCTTAGGGGTAATTTTGTGAATTAGAAAGTTAAGAGCATTAACACCAAAAACGCATTTTGAACTTTTGATATTGATATCAAAATCGACAAGCCTTTTATACAGAAGCTACAAGTTCAGTCCTCTAACTACCTCGTTCATGAACCTTTGAAATGTCTGAGTAGCGTTGCGTAAACCTAAAGGCATTCTTAGCAATATCTTCTGTAGCAACAGGTATTAAATGATATGCTCTGACCAGGTCAATTTTAGAGAATATAGTATAATCGCTTAAGTTCATAGAGAAATGTTCTATATGTAGGGTATAGGATAACGGTCAGGAATGGTGACGGTGTTTAATCTTCTTTAATCGTCACAAGGTGTCCTATCAAGTTGTTCCTTTTATCTAACCATATATGCAAAGAACTAGACGCCGGATAACAATATGGGTGGCATTTTCCTAATTCCACCATGTATTACAAGTCCTTTGAGACTACACTAAATATATTAGTTTCGTACCAACTAGGCAATCAGTTTAGTAGTTTAGTCGATTTCTACTCTAAACTTGCATATAGAATCGACGTCATTGTGGAGAATGTGACAAAACCGACTCTTGAGTTCACAACTGCGTATCGCTTGCTAAATCAAAATTCTTTAATACATTTTTACTATTAAAACCAATTTTAACGACACTTTGCAGACAATGCAGATTAAAAAGAATATTTTTTTAAAGTGTAGATTAAAAAATGCATTGATGGCGCAATTCTATAAACTTTAAAATTAATTTATAAAATCACTCTAGGAATTGTCTACATTATCGACGTTGTCTACGTTGTTGACGTTGTCTACGAGTTGTCGACACGTCGACGTAGAAAATAATAGATGACGCGTAAATGCCCATCTCTGGGCATCACATTGTCATGTTAAACTTCAAACATGTTGATAAAATTAACAAAACGTTCACTCAATCATTTGACGGACCTCGTTACCCACAGTTTAAATTTGTATTTCTTCTGAAGATCCATCACTATACCCGATCGTGCAAAACTCCGTGTTTTATCAACGTTTGAATCATTTTGACCCGCGTTGTGGTTGTCACTATGGTAATTATAATTTCTATTATATAATCATGACTTTAATAATTAGAATTTGAGAACGGTATATTCGCGGTGTCTCCGGGTTGATGTGAATAGAGCTTACGCAATGATGGAATCTTGCACAACTGATGCTAATAAGATAAGTTCGGCTTGTTCTTGCATAGGCTGATGTAAACAATCTTGTGTTATAGGATTGTCATCAGAATTTTGAAAGGGACGGAGCGGTTAGTGTAGATTGTTGTGATACAGATGGTCGATTAACTCAAGAATCACCTGAAGTTGCTTCAGAGGTGATACTAGATATTAGATGATGTTCTTTTTTACTTTTTGGGATGGGTATATTTTGCTTTGATGGGTAGCTCTTTCCTTGCAAATGGTTCATATGTAATTACTGATGTAAGAACTGATAACGAATTCTTACCGAAATATTAGGCGAATTCAAGTTTTCTAAATTTGATATGTCGTTTTCAAGTTCAATCATTTTTTGTTAGTCATAAATTAAAAATAACCTGTCATCCCATTCGGAGATTCGAACAACCTCGTTTGTTCAACCGTTTTCTTCCATGTGATGTGCATATAGCGGAAAACCACTGCCATACGAATCAAATAAAGGGCAACAAATTTTCAACATTTTTTACAAATCGTAATTCTCATTTGTACATTTACAAATTCAAAGTTTGTTGATTCCTTTTTTGAGGGTTTTCGTATTTGTACCTTAGTTTAAATTTGAAAAATATTTCTAGATTCAGAAATACAAATTTCATTTAATTTAAAATTATTAAAATTGTTTACATGCGTTAACCAAATTAATATATATTCAATTTGTTTTGGTTTGTTTACAGCACAAAGATTCGAGTAAAATACTACGAGTACCCAATATTGAAGCTCTGACAATTCAATTCAAACAAAATCAAATCCAAATTTCGAAATTCAGCAATTTTATATGCGTTTAAAGCATTTTAAATTTAAATAGTTTTAGGAGTAGTTTAAAAATTCGATTCATATTTAAGTCATGGTTAAATCCTACTTACAGTTATATGTAATAACAATAATAATTCAGGTTTCGAACAACAAAATTAATTTTTAATTAAACTATAATTTTATATTTATTCCAATTTAATCAACAAAAAACATATTTATACTCGAAACTCAAAATTGCTATTATGATGTTGAATTGAAATGAACCCATTCGAAAAAAAAAAAATTAAAAACAAAACATTTATTTATAATATAAATATTTAATTAAAATATTTAAATTTTGTAATATATAAATAAACTTAAAATAAGCATTTATAAGGGCATTGCTGGCACTCAAACCATTTGAGCTGCTATTGGTGATGGCCTTGCACATGGTATTATAGAATATATTTATAATCACTACATTTAAATTTTATTTAATTGGCAAAACAAACAAATTAAAAAATTTAATTAATTCTTTTTTAATTGATTTAATTTAAATGGTAAATAATAAATTTGTATAAAAATAATTGGGACGGTACATATTGTGTTAAAAAAAATATTAAAGTATTGCACAAGAATTGGGTAATCCCGCGCGGATTAAAATGTGCGCGCCTATCTCAGATAAATATAATAAATTCATGCTATGCTATAAACAGAAATCGTTTTGCCTGCCACATTCCAATTGTGCAAAACAGTAAAAATTCCCATATTGTACATATTTTTATGTATCACATCAAATGTATGTACAACACATATTTTTTTTTATGATGATTTTTTGCCGCTGGATATTTAAAGTGATTTTTATAGCTGATACATTGGCATTTTCCTATTGAGTAATCATTTAAGTGAATCATAAAGTAAAGATTACTAGTGTTATATGCGGGTGATAAATATTTCAACCGCATAATCTATTTTATTTCTATGCATGCACACATCGTGTTACATATTGATTAGTATTTAAACCAAACTCGTATACAATGTAAAGGCGTGTGCTACTCGTATATATACAAATACAATTGAAATCGTACCAATAAATACCTATAAAACCGCAAAACACCCGAGTAATCGTAGACGAGAGAGTTCAACACAACAAATAATATAAAATTGACAAAGTGATAAATTCGAAGAGTAAACAAGCACAAATAGTTTTTGAAATCACATAAAATCAAATCATATAACTAAGATAAATATTAAGCCATAAAATATTCGATCTGTCTATTTGTGTGTGCATATGTATATATATACACATACATTGTACATATACATATAAATTTTATCTAGATAAAATAAAAAAATTATTTGATATTTTCTATACATCCATATTCCATATATCGAACTGTTGTTGTTGCAGATGAAAAATTATGACATTTTTCATATTTCCTCGCCTCTATCCCACCCCTCGTCTGTGTACCGTATATTATAACCCCCCAAAATATTCCCCACAAGATCAAAATGAACACAATACACACAGTATATAGAGTATATATAGTATTGCTATATGGATGAACGAATGATTGATTTTCAAAATCAAATTTCCAGAAAGAAACGAAAAAATTGATAACGAACACAACGAGCGTATACCAAAAAAAAAAAAATTCATAATTTAAAATTCAAACAAATTTTTTAGTTGAAATATTATTATTATTTTTTATGTGTAAAACATATTGTTATGTGATTTTTTTCTCTCTCCATGTTTATGCTATACGGTTAAAATATGTTTCCAATCAAGCGTACTTAATCTGACAATGAAAACATAATTTTTTTTTTCGTTTGCAATAAATTTTTATAAATTAGTTGGATCGAATAAAAAAGAAACTTGTATTGTATATATTATATGCATGTATGTGTGCTTTTTGATTGTGATAGATAATGAGGTGTCTTACAGAGCTTTGTGTTGTCGTTGCAAAAAAAATAAATTGCTATTCTGGGCTAGCTATCTCCAAAGTAGTAAATGTTTTTAATTAAAATTCAAACTATGGCACGAATGACAGTCAATAAGAAAAATTATTAGATGGCCCATGAGAGTAGATTACACAGAGCTTTGAAATATTATGAAATATAAAAATTAACGGACACACAAGATTAGCCGTGAATATTATTAAAGTTTCAATGGTAAGTAATTTTTTAAAATGTGTGTACAAAAAAGGGAGCTTTACAGGAAAAAATAAGTTTCGTCTCAAAAATGTATTGTTCAACACGTGTAGCTATGAAACATACATAGAAAATCGTCGAGCTTCATAAAATTTTTTTAAAATTTAGAATAAATAATTTAATTGATTTAATTAATAAATTTGTGGGATTTCCGCACTAATGACGTGTATCAGAAAAAACAAACATTTGGACTCGTACATCCAACAAATTTATTTATTTATGTCTCATTTTTTACTGCCAGTCAAATTTTTCTCATGAAACAGCGGTAGTCAACTATTTTTTATGGCAGCATTCCAGTACATAGAAAATTTATATCCGAATAAGATTTTATTAAGATGTTTGTTATGTTACAAAAAATTTGTGATAATTTTGTCAATAAAATGACACGATAAAAACAAAAGAATCAAAAAAGAAAAAAATACTGTCAGTAAATTAAAAATTTACTTACACTATTTTAATGTACTAAAAACATGAAAGAATTAAAAATTTGAAAATTACATTACAGCGACTAAGGTCATATTTTTTTTTATAGCTACTTTTTATCAATATAATTTGACGTTAACACTAGATTTTATAACTGTTTCTGACCCCCTTGAAGTCATCCCAGGGTTCTTTAAAAATACCTCTGACGACTCATAATATATAATTTATACAGTTGGTTCATCCCAGGTTTTTTTACATTTGAGGTGAGTTCACGAAGTCGGATATATACCCTAGCTACACAGAGAAACCGCCCTCGATAGCACAGTAAGTAGCGTGCTTGCCTTGTTATTCGAGGGTCTCGGGTTCGATTCCCGGTGGTGACCAAAAATCACGGTTGGGTGTTTTTAATGTGTAAGTATTTGTGTTTGTCCGGGTATTGCACCGTGGGCCCATTGTGGAATTGAGTGCTGGAGTAATCCGCCCAATTTTAATTTTTTAAATTTTACACAGAGAAAAAAAGGCACATAAATTGTCACATTTTCTATACAAAATCAGAAATCTCTATAGATTTTTTCCAAAAAGAAAGTTTATTAAAACTATAAGATTTTTCTTAAAAGTATTTTATTGTGATATCCCTTTTAAAACAATCAACTTTTAACATTAAATCGATAGGAAATTTGTATTTTTTTATTAAACATTCTGTTTGATTACTAATCAGAAATCTTAATAAAATGAAACGAAGCTCACTTTAATTAACAAGTAACTTTCTTATTAAACTAAGGAGATTCCATATTAAATGTTTTATCCGAATTTCTGCTTAAAATGGTACATTAATAAGAAATTATTTTAAAAATGTAATCCGAATTTCTGCTTGACACATTAAATGAACAGATATCATATTAATTAATTAATCCGAATTTCGATTCAATTAATCTAGTTTAAAGTGGATTTCTTATTGTGTATAGAAATAATTAAAAATGCAATAATTTTGTATTTAGTTGATTAATAAAAATAATATATTTATTGATAAATTAAAAAATATAATTAAATGTGCATATTTCATATACGTTAAAACTACAATGGCATAATAAAGTAATTGTAAATCTTATGTACTAAAATTAATGTTTATTAGTTTTAATATTATATATAAATAAATATGTACACATATATTATATATATATATTACATATATTCATATATATATATATATATATATATATATATATATATATATATATATATATATATATATATATATATATATATATATATATATTTATTTATATATCGATAAATAAAATATTAAAAATACAGTTTAGGCCGAATTACTTTAAGTCCATTATTAAGATCATAAAAATGAGCTGGTGGGCCATCGAAATTTACAAGACTATTGAATACATAATTCAGCCGCTCTCCAACGACATAAGACAAACTTTAGGTAGACCAACATCTAATTTTTTGGTTAAAATATAACCCGGTTTGTATTCTGTATTCTGTTTTCCGTAATTAAACTTTTGTTTTCTATAGTTTAGTGTCTCAAGTGTGAACATTCTTTTAATATACAAAAAATAGTACAATATTTTAGTCAGGTGATATTTACAGACTCCAATGAATAAATCATGCATTACGTCGCATGCAATGTTTTGTGTAACATGAAAATTATTAATTTGATTTATAATAGAAATCTCTTTTACGCTACATTCGCTACTCTCAATCATTAATATTTCAGAATTATAATTATTTACATTTCGAAGAGCTTCTGCTATTTCGAAACATTCAGTTTGGGTTTGAAGTTTCGTTCTTAGACAGATCCTGCAAAATTTAAGAGCACTAAACGACTTTGCGTAACCCAAGGCAGTGTTCAGCGCCAAATTATCACCAAGAAGTTGACCAAATTGAACATAAATTTTGCAAGACCTTTCTTTCGTTGTTATTTCTACTCCATCGGACTGTAATACATTGATTTGCTGAATGAAAGGTTTAAGACACCGCTCCATACCATATTCTTTTATGTCCCGACTCATTATAAATCCTGCGACGAATATATTGTTAATTTTCGATAGTTGACATTTAGGTATGACAGGAAAATTATAATAAATTCCGCATACCGAATGCAAACCCGGTTTCGAGCCTAAAGGATCATTAATTTCAAAATCATGAAGATAAAAAAATATTGGTAATACTATTTTGCCAGGTGAAATGTTCATGTTAGTCCAGAAGCTACCATTTATAAAATTCGACAGTTTAGATTTTGATTTCAATAAATTTAAGTTCGTCAGTGTTTTATCCAAAATGTCTGAATTTTCAAAATACGATTTTATCTGAAATTTTAAATGTAACAGGCAAATTTGAATTTTATTTTCAAAGTTGGCGTGCTATTAACAATAATATTTGAAAGTTCTTGATGAATAGATATTCGTAAGGGTGGCTTAAAGATACCTTCTTTTTCGAGATATTTTAACAGCTTATATTCTGAACCAATTTCTTTAAAAGGTTCCGATATATCTTGTATGAAGTTTTGAAGCTCCATTTTCGGAATAACAGCACTATGGTTATTAAAAAACATTAAAACGGCATTCGATATTGGTTTTGTTACAAGTTCGGTTATGTTATTTTGAATGTCAATTATAATTTTCCTAGGAAGTGATGGATTGGAGTGTAGTTTTAAAATAAATTCAACTATTGGTTTGTCTAATTTAAGGGTCTCAAAATTTGATTCTAAACTATCAATATTATCTAATGAAACATCTGTTAAATTTGAGTTATTAATTTTGAGTTAAATTTGAGTTTGCGCAATGGCACTATTTTCTATACCATTATTTATTTTAGGAGAACAAATAGCTTCATTGTTGGATTCGAGCTTTGAATAATTTAAAACGTGTTTCTGAATATGTTTTTTAAATACATATATGTTTTGGAACTTTTATTTACAATTGCCCTGCCTACATTTAAATTTAAAAATTGCTGGGACACCATGAACATTTTTAATATGATTTATAAGGTCATTTAGAATTAAACTAAAATATTCGCACATAAAACAGTTTAGTCGGGACATTTTAATTTTACTTGATGTGTTTTATTTTATTTATCAAATTTGATACTTAACAAAATTTTTCAGATGATAAATTAAAAAAGCATTCCTCCAAAAAGGACCAAACTAGTTTCGAAATAGGTGAATATTTTAGTTTATATACATATGTTAGCTTAATTATTATATCGACACATTTAATAAAAGTACATACTTTGTACTTTAAATTGTCAAAAAATACAAAAAATTCCTTCAAATTTTCCAGCGCAGTCCCGATTACGATAATCCTTGGTTGTATTGGTTGTTTATTTTTTCTGAAATACTGCCGTATACCCTCCAATTTAGGCTCCAAATCATTAATTGAGTGGATATGAATTACAAAATCGGTTTGCGCATCCAATATTGTCGGCTTGTACGTTTTCGACAGTCGTTTTGGCAGTAAAATGCTGTGAAGAAGCATTGCCGAAATACAGTGCTGGGAATCTATAAGTTGAATAAGAAATAATAATTCTCATGGATGTTTAGACAGGTCCTATCTATTTACTTACTTTTGTCCATAGACTTCTCTTTTAAAGTTTTTAATAATAGTTTAGATTGTTTGTCCTTTATTTCTAATTGGAATAAATATACAATTTTTTGGCAAAAATTGTCGTATTCAGCCAGCAGCGAATTCTGTTTCGTCCCTGGGAATAACTTCAGAAAATCAATTCCAATCTATTCAAATGAAAATATTTATATAATTATATGTAATATATGTAAACAAATTAATCCACATACCAGTTGGTAACCGCTGGGATCATCAAAACGTGGCCATTCCTTCAAAAGCTCGTGCAGCGGTTGTGAGGAGTTTTGAAATGTTGGGATCCTAATTGGAGCAGTTCTTCCCCATTTGTCACACACTTCCGTCCATGGTTCGGAATTGTTCGACAACCAACATTTCATATTTTCTAGTTCATCTAATAGATCAAATTTATGTCATTTCACTGAATTTAAATTTAAAATAATAACAACTAACCAAAATTTTCGGTAATCGTTATTTCAACCAGTTCTTTTTCTACGTCCATTTTTTTTGTATTTTTGTCATGTATGTTAACCCAACGAGAGTGTAATTTTCCTGTAGGATTTTTCTTTCCCGGTTTACGAGGCATGTAGTAAGTAGACTGTAAATAGATAAAATAAACAAAACTATACCAATCGAATTTTCTAATAAAACCCACAGCTAACTTACTGATTTTTCATTATTCAATAACAGTTCAATACTGTTGGCCCAATTTTGCATTTCTGCATAAGACATTCTAATATCTTCAGATTTGTGGAAATCACATATGAGGTGGCATAACTCTTTTTGATTATTGGAATCGAGCGAATTGTTTATATTATAGTGGGCAAGAATTAATTTCCCTTTTATACAGCCGTCAAGTAATGTTTTTAATTGTGCAGTTTTATCGTTTACTATAGTTTGTTCTGAAGAATTTGGTTCCACAGACGATGATGAACAAGTTGCACTCGAAGGTCGGCTGAAACTGGATACTTCTGAAGAAATTTTTTGCAGCCACTCCAAAATTGTACAAGAATTTTCACATACTGTGTCGGAATCACACATCATAGGGATCTCCTGAAAAAATTATAAGCGTAAATACATATATACATATATATAAATATGTATATATATATATATATATATATATATATATATATATATATATATATATATATATATATATTCAAAATATTACACTAACCTTACTCTTTCTCCATTCTCTTAAATTCCTTACAAATAGGCACAAATAGGCTTTTCTCCCTAATATAAGTTTTCCCATACTCAGTGAAAATCTCGTTCACGTCCTCTCGCTCTAAACTTTCTAAATGCTGTGTTGTAAATACACCACCAGACAAAATTATTTCGCACGTTGATTGTGCTAAATTCCAGGATTTTAAAATGTCGGTGACTTCATAGTTCTGCTCTTGAGAAAATTCCAGAGGTTTTAGGTAGAAAACCTCAAGAGCTGATTCATTTATTTCCTGGTCCCCAATGTTGGACATTTCTGCGAATATTTTTTTTTAAATCTTCATCAGATCATCGAAAAACAATTATAAATTACGTAATAATCAAATATTGAATAATCCTAACGAGAATATTACAGTTACATTTAAAACTCACATATAAAAACGCATGTTTGCACCAAATATGGCTGCTCTAAGAAGCGATGTGATGATATCATGGAAAATATGTGGATTTCATTAAAACATGCAAATTGTACTTACTATATAAACTAACAAATACTGAAATTGACACTATGTACATAATATTATTATAACACTAACCTTATTCGGCCTAGAAAATAATTTAAAAGTATTTCCAGTTGCTTATTTTTTATTAATAATTTTCACAAATAGTATGTTTTAATTATTCACTATCACTTGTTTTTTAATATGTTCAGCACCAAATCACACAAATTAATTTGAAATTCAGAAAATTAAATACTTAGAACACACTTTATAATATGATATTTACACACACGAGACCACTCTCCATAAAGTTTATAGGAACAATGAACAATTCCTTTGTATATAATTGTGACTCTAACAAAGAACGGCTTTTCACGATCATTGATCGTTTGGTTTATATGCTCGTTTCAGGCTGAATAAGGGGAATCATCGATTAAATATATTCATTAATATGAAGTTTCTGATTATTATTCACTTCATTAAGGAATACAATAATGTTTCAATGTGGTATACTTATAGATGTTTTAATAGTACAATTTAATAAAATATATTTTAATGGAATATATATAATATTTTCATGTAGATTACTTGTTCTTTTATCGGAATTCCTAATTAAACGTAAACGGTAATGTGAATGTGAAGTTTCATATTATTATTAATTTTAAAAGGAAATACGTAGTGTTTCAATAGGTAATACTTATTATCATTTTAAGGTGCAATTTCTTTTAGGTTTAAAATGAGTTTCAATCAACTTGCAAATTAAAAAGAATTTCCCCAAAAAGTGTTAAGAAAGAGATCTATTTAACTTTTTTTTTTCTGTGTATTTACATCCGAGCCAAAATCATTCCATAACCAAAAAAATTCATTATAAAAATTCAAGTTAATAATTTTTATCTTACAATCGGATGTAGCTCGGGTAAATATCCGACCTCGCAAGCTCACCATTATACTCAGGGATGGGCGTTTACGCGACATCTATTATTTTCTACATTAACGTGTCGACAACCCGTGGATAACGTTAGCAACGTAGACAATGTCGATAATGTATACAATTCCTAGAGTGGTTTGTCATTTAGTCCTTAACTAAAGTGTGACCAAATATGAACGATATATAGCATTATATAGAGTGGGGCTCTCTTTATAACGGAGAAACGGTATAGAACAGCTCGCAGAAAAAACGGACCGTACGTGTGGATTATTGATCCATTGGCAGCCTATAAGGTTAGAACTAAATTTCGGAATAGCCGAAAGGTTAGCGCCAGTGTCGACTAAATAGTTTTGTTTGTTTGTTCGGTCGTACACGAACAAACGGGATGTATAGGGTGTAAAGGGAGTTGTGTAACTCTCTACCCGTGACTTTAGTAGTTTTTTGATGGATCAATTTCCATCCTGTTTGTGGCGGACGCGGATATCGTTTGTTTCGATGATTTGAAATTGCAAGGTGGCGTGCATTCTTCTCGGTTAATTATTATTTATATTCGAGGAGGTTCTCGATTGATGACTTAAACTACTATTCGAGAAGGTTCTCGGTGGATGACTTAAATTACTATTCGAGGAGGTTCTCGATTGATTAAAATTGTTATCCGAGGAGGTTCGCGGTTGATTAATGTTAATGTTCGAGGAGGTTCTCGATTGAAGAATTAACCTACTATATTATCGAGGAGGTTCTCGGTTAGTTCGTTTGTATTTGGATTTAATTGATTCGTAAAGTCGTTAGACTGGATATTGTTGTAAATATTAGAGATGTCATGTTGGCAATGCGATTGGTCAGGGTAATTGATGAGGATTGGACTCGTCTGAACTACAGCTAAGTTTCCTGTTGTTTGACGAGTCCCTGCACGTTTCCCTGTGGATATTGTAATCTCTAAGTCATTTGTCAGTTCATTAAAGTTTGGGTTTAGTTTTTTCTGGAAGTTTTGTTGATTTTTATAAAGGTAGCTTTGATGGTTTCGTGGAGGTAAGGTTCCGATTTGTCTTTGAGTTGTGGATATTTCTTGATTTCTGATTGGTTGGATATTGGATAAGGGTTTAACCTTTGGGAATTAGGAACATTGGCTCGTTGATTAAGGTAGATATTGTTTGGTTGGTTCGAGTACTTATTTTGATACCTATTGGAATTTTTGTTGTTGCTTGGGATGATATTTTGTGCAGATTGAGTGAAGTTATTTGTTAGTATTGGGCGTGTTGAGAATTCCCTTCTCCTTACATCATTCGATCTTTTCGTGTTACATTTTTCTAATATATGACCGGGTCTTTTGCAATACCTTCAGAAACCTGGAGGTTGGTAATGTTCTCTGAGTGTTGGATGTCTGATATTGGAGCGGCTTTGTTAGATTTCTTGGTCTGCTACTTGTGTTGTTTGGCATATTTTGCTGTAACCAAGTTGTCGTTCAATTCGTCCAGCCATTTCTATAAGTATCTTAAGAGGTTTGTGTACTAACATCGTTAGATGTGTTTTTATAGCAACATTCTGTAAACCAGGAACTTAAGCTTCTTGTTTCAATGTAGCTAATAGGGGTTTCCGAAATGAATTATCTTCTCCATATTTGATTTGTACGCCTGTTTCATAATCTAGTGCGTAGCTTTGGATTCGGCTTCTCGTAGTCTGAATATCGCTTCCTCTAATGCGATGGCCAAACTGTCTGGTTTGTCAGCGTATAATTTTTCGATAAGTTTGCACGCTTCCATGAAAAACATTTATTTCGCCGTCATCAACGTCTGGTTGGCCGTAAAAGAGGGGAACGTGTCTTTCAACTGACTCTTGAATTTGTGCCATGTTTTTTTTTATTTGTATGTCGCGATAGGTTGGAATTGTTAAATGATGGAGTATTTTGTTATCGAGAGCGGAACTTTTGCGTACTATACTGACTATTTAGTTACCCGGAGTGGAAAGTTTGTGAATATATTTTAGTTACCTAAAATTTGCGGCCGCGCCAATGTTATATAGAATGATTCTCGTGATACCAGCATATGCCTCGTTGGTTTTTGTTATTGCTGGGACTACGGGGTCTAAATTTACATTGTGTTGCTGGTTGATCACTTCGTACATTCTGTCTGCCATACACGCCAGTGTTTCTGTCGCGGTGGATTCGGGTTGCGCAACTAGTGCGATTCGAATCAACTTTGGTATTTTTCTGATCCATATTTGACGTAAGGCATCTTATAGTTTGCGATCGCCCATTTGTTTGTTCTGGCAGTTTTGAATGTTGGTGAGCCGAATATTCGGGCTGCTACAAACACTTACAGAGCGGTTTCAATATTATAGCAGGCTACTATTTCTAAATTCTGTAAGATGTCACAAATTTTAAATAATTTATACATTTTTTCCTTTTTTTACATTTATTACAATTTTTTACTGTAATTTACATCAAATCTGTGAAAAATTATTTTTTACGCGTAATTGCACAACACTGAATAAAAAATTAAATAACAAAAAAATTAAAATCATTTTGTTTGGTAAAAAGAGCGCCACAATTTTTTATTATTTTCGTTCTATGGTATTTATTCTTGAATTATTTGCAAAAGTTCAAACCAATGTCCTGTTTTTGTTGTTTTGTGTTCAATTTAAAACAAGACCATTTTCTAAACCAACTCGAACAGGAAGGTTTTTTATTCTTATATAGATACGCACGTCAAATGTATAAATGTTGCGTTGCTGGACCAACCTCCTGGATACATCAAAATCACCAAAACACGTATTATTTTAACCGATAACAAAAGATTAATAATATTAGTTAAGGCAGACACACACACCCACACACACAAACACAGCGCACAAGGCACATAACAAACAATAAGAAATATATTTAATTTCCTTCCAAACATAAAATAAAAAAAGTAATTTATGAAATAACGTAAATCTTTTTAATTCACATGTATTTCCCGAGGTGTGTTATAATGGTATAAAAAGGTTACGTATGCGGATTTAATTTAATTCTACTTGATTTATAAAACCCATATTTATTATTAATTATGTTACTTCGTTTGTTTTTTTTCTATATAAATATTTTCTTCACAATTTTCCTATGATATGTATATCCGTATGTACGTATGTATTACACCGGAAATTAAAGCCAAGAATTTCTGAATACTAAATATACAAAAATCATCTAATTGAATTATCTCAATTATTCGTATAAGCATATTATTTATATACTAAACTGATCCCAACACTATCCTATCTACTATCTATGGGTATATATAGTACAATGCAGTTTTCATAGAAATGAATAAAAAAGGGAACAGCAAAAAAATAGCAGATCGGATTTTTTTTTCCGATTTTCCTAATTTAATTTTATTTTATACATATTACACATACATTTTCTTATATATACTCGTATATCCATATACATAATACACCTTTTGTTGTTGTTTATTAATAAATCACTCAATGTCAGTTTTTGTTAAAAATCAATCTATAATTTTTTTTTGCTCCTTATTATTATTCTTAAGGATATGTATATAGCGAGTAAAATTTTCATCTTCTTCCCTTATGGTGTTGTTGTTGCTATTATTATTATTATTATTCCATGTTATTTGTTGTTGCTGGATTCTATTATTATTTTAGTATTATTATTAAATGTCTTTTTGAAATTGATCGATCGAAATAGTTCAAGTCTTTCATGGCTTTTTAATATGTCATATTGGCGAAAGAAAAGTGATTTTTCATTTTTTTTTACCAAATCTATAATTTATATAAAAATTGAAAACGCTATACACTCGATTTGAGTGTACAATGTCCTAATTGTATAAATAGATTTTATAATGTATACAATATTGTATGAAAATCTTTATATACTATTTTGAGAAATCACTGTGTGGATCTTATACCCCAAATGTGTGTGGGTGTATGATAAAAATAACAGAAAATAGGAAACATAAGGAAGATCATTGCTTTTTTTTTCCTATAAAGACAAAATTAAATTTTCGTCCTTTTGTGTTGTAGTTATTGACGTGCAGAAAGTAGAATGAATGGACGAGTAGACAAATATTTATAAGATGAAAAGAAATCTTAAGTAAGTGGAATTCCTAGCATAGACAAGAAATATTTAATTTTTTGTATGTACTTTCATCGTCATATAAAAAAAACTATGCATAAAAATAATTTGGTATGCGGTATATGGGTGTAATTCCAACTATAAGCTAATGTTCTGTTCGTGTCTCCTATAACTATAGTCTATAAACAATAGTGTGTACGCCAAATATATAGTTGCTTGGGAATTTCCAATACACTTTCAAACAAAGTACTCTACTCTATTACTAATAACTGTACTTTGGGCAATTCACAATTTTAATTGAATTATCACGTCTTTGCAATGCGATTATGCTATTCACGAATTGCATATACTGAATAAAATAAAATAGACAACGTCAATACTGTAAACCATTCTTACAGGACGGATAAAAACCAATAAAATCGCATAAAACAGCCCAACCAATTCATTTATTTCCCCTCTTTCAAGTTAAAATATGTTTATCTTAAGGTCAGTAGCGATGCATAGGTCGTAAACCATAGTGAGCATTTTAATTTAAATAAAAAAAATTTAAAGTCCGAAACTAAATTTTAGTTCACTTTTTCAAGCTATTACATGGTAAAATACACAAAATTGTGTTGCATTAGTACTGGGCAATTTTCCGTTCGTTTCACTATGTGACTGCTTGGCGCAAAAGCAACTAAAATTTGGTATCGAGATTTTATTTTATTTTAAAATTCTATTTACTAGACTTAAGAAAAAAATTTTAGTCCACCATTCCAAGCACTCATATAGTAAAATACCCGAGAAATTGACGTGCATCAGTACATATTTTAATTTATGGCACAATACGTACCAAGACTGCCCATCTCTGATTGGACCAAGGACAGTAGATTCCAAATTGCAGAGCCATCTGAAAAAAGCCTATGGACTCGTCTAATATTTGGATAAAATCCTCCGAAAACCACAAATCCCTTGATGGATAAACCACCTTGAATAAGTTGGAGAAGTTGTATTCAGGTAGTGATCTATCATTAACCATATCGATTTCCGGTAAAAAGGAAGTGTAGTTCTTAAAAATTTGTCTATGTCCCACCATAGAACCGAGAACATTTCAGGCCCCAATGCACCTCAAGCTAAACGCTGCAGAACAAGCAGTACCAAGAATAAAGGTGTGTAACTGGGGCAAGGAAAGAATGGACTCCATAGCAAGAAGTGGATTCGAGGACATAGCTCGAGTAACAGCCCTATAAGCCATGTTTTGAAGACTACTAAGTTTAGCAGAAGAAGCCTCTGGATTAACAACTGGCCACTACACAACAGAAGCGTACGATTATATCGGTAAGACAAGCGATTTATAAAGGTAAAACAACATCCTGGGTGTCAGGCCCCAGGATTTCCCAAAAGCCCTGGAATGGATAACACCAGACCACTCCTACACCTAGTAAAGACAATTGAATCTGTCTAAGACGGGTTCATGTGCAGACCCTTGCCAATGCACCATGCCTCCACAATATCTAAGGCCTGCTGCATAGGTTTATGTTGTGAAATACGCGAAAAGCTTTTTATTTGGAAAACAAAGGTACGTTAATTTTAAATCTAGATTTATATTTGCTGTGTTCTTACAAAGCATAGTTCTAGTTCGCGAGATTACTACAGCGAGTTTTGTCTATTTATAATGAAGTATGTACTGTGAAATTGTTGGGCTATTTGTTGAGGATAATATTATACTTTTCTTGATCACAAAACTTCAATTAAAATAAATCTTCAGTTGTTTAGCCTTGTTCTGCATAATCTCTCCAATTGGAGCGTGAAATGAAATTTTCTGAAATTTTCTGTTATAGAAAACCGTTAATAAAACCTTAACCAATTCAAAAATTTGACAATGTTTTATTTTAAATAGACTAAAATATCTACTGTAGCTTTATGCTGACGCTATTCGATTATCGTTAAATTTGTAGATTCTATTATCTTATTGGAATTTTTTTTTCTAATATGACAGGTTTTAGAAAATATACATTTCATTTTATGCTTATTTATGCTTAAAAATTATTATATTAATTTATTTTATGTAGTTATGATTGTACGTACTTTTCAATTCAAACGAAAGGTTTATAAATGTAGAATTGTTAATCAGAAATAATGAATAGTTTTCGGCATTTATATGAATGTACATCTGAATGTAGGTATCTAATTCCCAATTTAAATTTTTTCTAGAATACGTCGGAATCGGTCACCACTCTTACCGTTAACAGCCGGGTTGATTCGTGGTTAAACCAACAAGAATCACCCACGATAGAATCAGATAAACAGGTAAAATTATACTGTACATACATATATAATTGTGTATATGTATTTAAATGCAGCAACAAAAAATATGCCTTCTAACATAGATTCATTTTTACAGTTAGTGCAAAATATTTTAAATAGCTCTACAGCTGGTGAAGGTGTACTGAAATTCTACAAAAGCTGTGGCAAATTGAATGAAAAATGTAGAGATGAACTTGTTAACTGTGTAGTTGAACGTTTCTACAATTTTGAACACAATTCGTATGTAATGCCTGGCACAAAACAATTAAAAAACATAAGCGACGGAATAGTTGATATATTTGAAACAGAAGATCCAGAAATATACTATATTCCTCGAAAAGATGGTAATGCTGCTTCAGGGAAACTAGTTAATAGATTTAAAAATATTAAAAGAAGAAACGTATCAACTGACAGGTGCATTACAAAAAAACGAAAACCGGATACAGAATCTTCCATCCCTATCGCAAGAATATTTAATATCAATAATCAAGAAAGCATGCAAGCAAAAATGAAGGGTATTTTAAACACTGACAATAGTGCCAATGATTTATGGAACGAGACATTTCAGCTCAGACAACAATTTATTGAAAATAAATCACATTCTTTAAGAGATATCATGGACTATTGGAATTTTTACAAACAAGCGGGAGGTGAAAAGTTTGTAAGTATAATTGTAAAATAATTGTATAATTGTAAATTTAACAGCTACAATATATAATTTAATACTATAACAATATATAATATATTTAAAAATAACGCACTAAATTTCTCTAAATATTTTTCAGATTGACATGGATTTTGAAATAAAATATCCAAACAAGAAATTCGCCCTATTCGAGAAATGGGAAGTTTTTAAAGAAAAAATTAAAATAGTTTATTTAATCAAGATAAAAGATAAAAAATACAGGGAATTATTCGATCGCGTTTTGGCTGGGAATATAAGTACTGGTAATAAAACTATTATTATAACATTTGCTTATTTAAAAATACTAATTTATCAATTGCTTATGATAGATTCATCCAACTGTTTACTGATAATGATGATGAACTTTATATTGCGTCCGGTAGTACAAAAACAAAACAAAAAATGTACAATGCAAGACGGAGTTAACAGCATGATTCAACACGTATGTACCATTAATGATTTATATCGTATAAAGGAATCATTAATAAATTCAGCGGCTGCTCAAAAAAATAGTATTCAGCCCTATATAACTGTCGTTGGTGCAGAAGTTACAGAAATTAACGAATTTTATGTTAATTTAGAAGATACACGGTTAAAATGCTCGTCATTTTTATCTTGTTTAGATATTTGTTTTAAAGCATTTCATGTATTTGATTTATACTATCCAAAAGAATCGACATTAGTTTGGCAATGTTTGCAAAGATATTTTTATGATATAGATACCGCTAAAGATAAAAAAAGTTCTGCCTTGGCGGAACTACTGCTAATTATAAAATAACATGCTTCGATGTTACCTATGTTCAATCTCTTTGCCAACTTTGCCAGAACTAATGTCACATTATAAAGCTCATCACAACTTAAAACTGAATAGTAACTATAATTGTACTTTTTTAGAATGTACTCAATCCTTCACGACCTCAAGCAATTTTAGAAAACATGTTCTGCGACATATTAATCGTGCTAACATTCCGATAGCTCAACATAATTTAACTACAAATAGTTTCAAAATAGATTCCAATTTAACTTGTAATAATTTAGATGCAGCTTCAGATTTAAATACTATAAGTTTACATGTACCCAATCGTTCTATTCAAAAAACTAGTAAACTCGAAGAGCACAAAAAAATTATAAGTAAAATGGACAAAATTAAATCCAATATTTCAAATTCATGTTGCCAATTTCTAGTTGATTTACATAATAAAAATAATATTTCCCGAAAAGATGTTATTGACATTCAAACACAATTTTCTACAATAGTTACAACTACTATTATTGAGGGTATTAAAGAAGTGATACTTCCATATGTAGATCATACAAAGGCAACTAAGTTTCAGAATTTTTTTGAATTTTGTGCAAATCCCTTTAAAGAAGTAAATTCTGAGTACAAATTTTTTCAGAATATTGAAAGAAATGAAACCTTTTCGAAGCCAATTTTATATGACTTAAATAACGAAATTACTGAAGTAATTGTAAATGGGCCTTCTTTAGATGCTAGTCATGTTAAAGGCTGTCTTATGCCAATCAAATTTCAAATAAAAAAGTTTTTGGAACATCCTAACGTGTTAAATCAAATTTTGGAAAACATGAATAACTTATTAAAATCTACCCAAATCTCGCATTTTGTAAATGCTGATCTATATGCAAGTCTTAAACGTAATAATCCAAATAAACTTATTTTACCTCTGTTTATTTACACAGATGACTTTGAATTAAATAATCCTCTAGGCAGTCATAGTTCAGTCGACTCCATATGTGGGGTATATTATTCATTTGCAACTTTGCCTCAATATTTGCAATCGCGTTTAGACTGTATATTTGTGGCGGCCTATTTTAAAACTAAAGAGAGGAAACGATATGGTAATGATTTGTTTTTTCAACCACTGATCAATATATTTAATGATTTAGGGCATGAGGGTATTGAAATAACGACAAATGAAAATTTATTAACCGTCTATCCAACAATTTGTCTTTTATTAGGTGATAACTTGGGCCTGAATTAAATGCTAGGATTTGTTACTTCGTTTAGCTCTAACTTTTTCTGTAGGTTCTGTAAGACTGAAAAATTTCTTACTTGGACTGATTGCAAAGAAAGAATAGATAATTTTAGAAACGAAGATAATTATGCATTTGATTTGCTTCAAAACGATGTTACAAAAACTGGAATTAAAATGAATTCTGTATTTAATAGTTTAAATAATTTTCATGTTACTCAAAATTTTGCTGCTGATGTCGTACATGATTTATTCGAAGGTGTTTGTAGGTATGATTTATCAATAGTTTTGTTGTACTTTATTAGTGAAAAACGATATTTTACTCTCGACGTATTGAACTATAGAAAACAGTTGTTTGAATATGGAGAAACAGAAATTGGTAACTTATCTCCACCTATTGAGTTAAAGCAAATACAAACTGGGAATTTTAAAATGTCCGCTAGGGAAATGAGCACATTCGTACATTTCTTACCTCTAATAATAGGAGATTTAATACCCAGCAATGATAAAATGTGGAATCTTGTTGTATGTCTTATAAAAATATTAGATATTTTGCTTAGTACATCATTTGATGAAAATAGGAACATTGAACTTCAAAAGTTGATTACAATTCATAATAGAAAATACAATCAACTAAGTAAAGAAAATTTGAAACCTAAGTTTCATTTTTTATTACACTATAGAACGATAATAGAAAAAAGTGGGCCTCTTAAATATTTATGGACCTACAGGTATGAGGCAAAACATAGAGAAGCGAAAGTTTATGCACGTAGTATTACCTCTCGAAAGAATATATCATATACCCTTAGTACAAAGGCATCACTAAAATTTGCAAAATTATTAAATGATTACAAAAAAGGATTTCCATCTAAATTAAATTTTAAAAAATGTCATATAATTGACATAACCGTTTCACATATTTTTGAGAAATTAATTAATAAACACGAATTTGAAGTTAATTATGAAAGATGTAATGTTGTGAACTCCCTAGATTATAAAGGGACTACTTATAAAAATGGATATTACTTATTGATTTCCAATTTTTCAAAAACTGAATTATATAAAATAGGCGCCGAATTAAATGAATTCAAAATTTTTAATATAGAAAATTTTAAAAGCCCCCCGATTCATGTAAATAATTTATCAAATGGACTAAGATTGGCTAGGCCTAAAACCTTTTAAGTATAAGTGTAAACATAAATATTATGATTGATTCATAAAATTTAATTTTTTTTATAAATAATGTAATAATAAATGAATATATTATATACAATAAATAATTGAATTATTTAAATTAAATAAAGTTATATAAAAGTGTTTTATTTCTTACAAATGTTTAAAGAATATTCACACTTTAACATTTCCATTCTCAACAAGACATATAAACAGAGTTACTGTAACATTGTCATTCAACATTTAAGAATGTTAAAACAACTTTTATTTGGTTTAAAAATTATGTTACTTTGACACTACAAATTCTCAATATAACATCGATAGTGTTAAACTAACATTTTGAAACAACACTTCAATAAGTTATATTGACATTCGAGATTTAAAAAAAATTATGTTAAATTAACATTAATGATGTTATATTGATTCTAGTTACATGAAATTAACATTCTTAGTTATTTTCTATAAGTTAAAATAACTTCGTTCGAATCTGGCTAAATTTTGAATACAAAAAAAGTAATTTTGGTATACATTTTGGTACATTTTTTTTTTCAGTGTAGGTACTATCACAAGCTCCCGCTAAATCGAGGAAAGTACCTACAAGAAACTTCTTATTATATAGAGGGATCTTTCAATCCTAGTTACAAGTTCTTGTAAGGTAGTTTCACAGGACTTACCAACTCTGTAAGGGTGTTGCATGCTACTGAGCGGGAAGGTAATTAGGTGCTTGTCTCTAATAAATCTATCGACGATTCTTCCTAAGGCTTTAAGAAAAGTTGAAGACAGACTAATATGTCGAAAAGGCTTGGGAATAATATCCGTAGAATCGGTTTTGCCAGCCTTCGGAATAAAAACGAATCTACTCTTGCTCCAGGATTTAGGAACAGCGCAGAAAGTAATACACGCCTGGAAATGGTATATCAGATGATCCTGAATGATGGTAAAGCCGTGCTGTAATTCAGTCGGGAAATTACTATCAGGCCCACCAGCCTTTTGAGGTGCAAAGGAAAATAAATCTGTGAGCGGATCTTAATCTTCGTTTATATTCTTTTTGTGCCACTAGAAAATTATCCCAATCAATCTGACGATTGAAGTTTTTTGATTTGTTTTTAAGTTTCCTAGCTGATTTCCTTAACCTTTTACGATCAGAATTCCAAAAGGGTTTTGTATTAGACTTTTTTCGTAATAAGAGGACAAGAATTTTCAAAAGCAGCTGAAATTGCCGACTCAAGTTGACTGATGTCAATCACCTCACGCCGAATGGCATTAACAAACATCGGCTCGCTGCCTATATTTAGAACTTCAAGCTCAGGAGAACTTAAATAGTTGAACAAAGAAGATCCCCTCTGATTAATATTCATACTACCCCAAATCGAGTGATAAGCATTAGCATCACATCCGACTACAAGAAGGATGTGTTTATGCTTGCTCCATGACACAAGGTTAGCCATTTCTTCTGAAAGAGATAGTAAGACAGAGTAATACGGTAAATAAACTGATGCAAGCACCAGCTTAGTGCACGAATTATTCAATATTAAAATGATAAGCAATGCCGAAAGATCAGCCGAGCTACACTCATGAATGAGGGACGCATTAATGTTGTTACCAATAAAAATGCACGCCCGAGTTTTTTCGACAGAATTCATATAGAAAAGTCTGCCATTATTACAATTCAATCCAGAAACTCCACCATCATGAAGGTACGGCTCCTGAATTAGACAAATGATAGTTAGATGATTATGATATAGTTACTTCGGACGGTTTAGCTGGATTCCCCTTTCTAAAGTGCAACTGTTAACCCAATACGCAACTTTTGAATGTTACACCTGCAAGAGATCGTATCATCCAGTCACTAATTCACGAGATAAAGGCAATTGGCAATATAAGTAACCAAAATGTAATTAAAAATAATAATATAATATAATAGCTGGGTTACCAAACGCTAAGTTACCTATTATGGAGATGGAAGTGGTTTCAAATGTTATTATTTATCATCAGAATATAATACAAACTCTCACCAAAATATATGAATTTAAAAGATTTTGTTTGGGGTAAAAGATACCTATTGCGCCTATTAGACAAGGAATCAAATGGACTGTTTCATGTACGAGTAATTTAATGAGCTATTCCATTTAATATCAGAACCTGAGTCCAATTTTAGGTAGTTAATGAACTTCGGCGTAACTCGAACTTTCTAGAAAAAAATTCAGGGATAACGAGAATTTAATGGTCTATTTCATGTATTATACTATCGGAAGCTGAGTACAAATCTCTGGCAATGAGTGTTAATGGTCATTTTTGATTTTCGTAGAAACTCGAACTTTACTTTTGACCTAGTTGGACCAGGAATTTAATAAATTTCTGGGAAACTCGAACTTTCTAGAAAAAAATTAAGGGCCAATTTATTTCTCTGGGTAAGCCTCGTGACTGAATTATTGATCTCAAGTGCCAAAAGCTAGTTGCAAAAACATGTTACAGTATGTTGTGCAACGAATCCAACAGCAACAAGTCCAGTTGTATTGGTTTTGGATAATCCGTGGTCACATAAAACGTTGGCAGCGTATAATTAATGCAAGACAAACCATATATTGTTGTATAGCTTCTTTACCGCCTCATACAGTTATACGTCACATTGCCTGCAGCCTTTGGATGTTACATTTGTTGGAAGTTTAAAAATGGCAATAAATAATGAAAGCGATTTATTTATGAAAGCAAGAGCTAATGAAAAAATTCACCTTACGATTTGGCTGGAATTTTTAACAAAGCGTACATTCTTGCGCTTGAAAGTATTCAAGAAACCGTATTTGGTTTTATGACTTATGAAAATTTTGTCAACGGTTTTGTCAGATTTAAGTTCTGAAATTGGTTTGGGTTAAGAAGAACCATTAACTACTGATATAGATTTGACTTGAATAACTGGAATATATGCACGATTCGAGTCGTATCGACGAAATCGGGCACAAACATTTCTAATGATTAAATTAGTGGATGTTGGAACTCCACAGGGATCTGTATTAGAGCCATTATTGTTTTAAATTTACTGCAGTTCGAATTTTATTCTTGAATGGCAATATTGTCACTTGAAGGATTTGTTTTATCTTCTAACGAAAACTCATTGAAAGCGGCCATAAATAATTACATGAATTTATTGAAAAAATGGTTTTATGTAAACATGACATGATTTTAACATGTAAGTCCAAAATAATGAATTTCAATATGAGTGGTGTACTCCAGCATCATAATCAATAGATTTATCATTCGCTGCCATGTAATGGATTGAGCTGTACTCCCTTTTGTATATACCGATTGAAGTTGTAAACTATTTTAAATATCTAGAATTGAACTTGGATGTCCAACTATACTTTAAAAGTAAGAATATTTGTTTATTCCCGTAATATTTGTACACGAGGATTTTTAAAATTCGCAAACGCAGATTGATCATTACGATTCAGTGAAACTCCACAATGGTCGAGACGCAAGGCATGAACAAAAACCATAGAGGAGAAATGAGCAAAGGCGCGGCGAAAGAGAGAGAGAATACAAATTATGTGCATATTGCGATAATTACGTCACAGAATTCCCTAGAATAAATACTCACATAGTTGTACAATTTTAATAAAAATACGCAATATGGAAAGTTCGAGAGTTTATTTGAACGGGTATATAACGATATACACGCGTCCAAGTTGCAGATAAATCAGTTTAAATTCGTAACAATATTACCAACACGAAATTATCTATAAATCGGTTACTTGGTAATTATTGTTGTGAACCATATATACACGTTGCGGAACAAAAATAGAGTGAGAATCCCTCTTCCAAATAAAGAGCATTTTAAAAAAAATTTTGCTATAAAATTAGATAACCACCTTTTATACCAGCAAGTGGACACCATGCTAAGTCGAAAACATAGGAAACTTTTCTGGCACGCATAGTTCGCGAGAACTATTAACTAAAATACATTTTACATGGATGGGGAGTTGTGCACTAAGTGCGCCAATTATACAACATAAGGCTAGGTGTGCAACGATTTGGAGCAAGTGGACATCGCATGTCAAGTCGAAAACATAGGAAACTTTTCCGGAACTCATGGTTCTCGAGGACCATTAATTAAAATCCGAATTCAATATGGTTCTCGAGAACCATTAATTAAACTCCTATATATTGGGCCATATTCAATGACTGGCTGAGCCTATAGTGCCAATTATTTCGTATGTTTTTTTAAATGATCATTTCAAATTTTGGGATGATTTTCAAAATCCTAGGACTGGATTAGAATAGTATTACCTGATGAACATTTTGAATTTTTCTGGAATGGAATCCTGAGATAACTTCACACACTTTGTTTCAGATTCATTTTTGATTTTCGATAACAGTAAGATTTGTAATTTTGGAAGTATCTTTTATTTTTTAAATCTGCTTACTTTAAATGCGTTGGGAATGCGTTTACTTCAAAGCATTAGTTAACAAATTTTGAATATAAGAGTTTAAAGATTGAGAATTTTTGGGAATAAATTTTTAAAATTTTGGTTCTGAAATTTATTACATAATTTTTTGAATAACCGAATGGAACTAATATTTCTTTTAATTTTATAATTTGGAATAGACAATATATTCTGATTTACAAAAATTTAAATATCAAAATTTAACATTTTGTGACTGGAATTTTTAGTTTTATATATAACGGAGAATTTTCGAATCTCTAAGGTTTATATGATATTTGAATCTTTAAAATTGTATACGTATATTTTGAAAATTAGAATTTTATTTTTGGGAATATCAATCAAAAACAGATTAAGAAAATTTCGAAAAACCCCGAAGTTCAGTTTTTTCTGAAATTATACAGAACAGAGAGAATAACGAATTTTTGCAATGAATTAGTTAAATAAAATTTGCCAATTCTTAATTTCCTCGGCACACCGATTATGGAGCGCTGATAGCCAGCAAAAACATCAACATTTATATTTTTTTTATTGACTTTTCGTTGATAATAATTTCAGATGTTGCATTTAATACAAAAAGCACTTAAATTACATGAATTAAAAATATTTTATATAATTTAATAATAAAAAAATGTTCTTTACCCGAAAGAAAAACACGAGATCCACGGAAGTTATAATGAAAAGGACACTATACTTAATGTTTATAGTCAACGACAGCAGAAAATTTATTATAACTTTGCTTTTTAAAAATTATAAAAAGTAAAATAAAAAATAAAAATTGTCGCTGTGGACATAAAAGCTTATACATAGTAAAAAAAATTTGTTAAAGCGCGCAACTAGTGAACATCACAATGTATATAGATAGATATAAAATCCATAAAGTTTTAAGTTTTTTTAGTTTAGTCTCCGCATACATATGTATATATACGTATATAAGAAAACGATTTTCCATTTATGATTTATATCACTTTAAAATAAAAACATATGTAGTTACGAAATTTATGAGTGTTTGAGCAACTAATACGAATTTTGTAATTGTAAAATGTCAGATAAACGTTTATCGATAAAGTAGAACATATGTCATGATGGTATTGTTATTTGAATTACTCTCGTAAAAGTATACCAATAACCTTTTAACATTTTTGTATATTTTCCGTTAGGGAAATAATAAAATCTCTGCAATTTAAAATTTACACCGCATTCATAAATATTCATTACAGCAGTATTTAAAATTACAAAAATTTAATTATCTAAACAATTAAGATAAAACCTTAATTAATATGAATAGTTAAATTAAATAATTCCAACTATATAGTTCTGACGGGATATGCATTAAGCACTTTATTTAGTTGTATTTAAATACGTTACAAACTAGACAAATAGTATAGTAATACTAGTATGTATTCTTTAGCTTACTGCAATTATATTTATTGTACAAAATTACGAAAATTTTTATCTAAAAAACCGCATATTAAAATAATTTTTGTATACATAGACTATACCATACAGTCTAAGTCTCAAATGTAATAATACAGAGAACGATAAAACCGCAATCTTATGAGATTCAACTTAAAAATAATCGTAACAATAATGTGAATATCTTAATAAGTATATAGCATTGTGCACTGATTTTAAGTGCCAAAATAGTAAAAAAAAAAAAATCCGTTGTTGGTGCAAAATATATAAACAAATTATTAAGATTTTGTTGCTGTAACGAAATTATAAACTTTGGTTGTTCCATTTAAAAAAAAAAAAAAAAAAAAAAAAAAAATCTATAAGCTTTTAATATTATTGTGAATGTGTATCTGAAAGATAGCATACTGACATTAAAATTATACAAAAAATTCCTGTGTTAGTTGCCAAATATAAACTCGAACTTTCCGTATCTCTCTCGCTATTTAATATTTTAATAGGTTAAGTAGATTTTATGTACGTATATACGATTTTGTGTTTTTGTATTTCAAATGCATCCAAGTGGAAAACTAAATAGTTGCTCTAATTACGAGTAAATATGTATACATATAGAAATAAAGATTATTTGTGCGGTATTTGTATATAAATGCCACTCTATATGTTGCGAAATTTACTTCATATACTGTTAAATAAATAAAACATCAGATTTTTTTTAAATAGTTCAAAAATATTAAAAATTCAGTAAGCTTATAACTTTTCTATTAAAAAAATTAAAAAAAAAACTTTCAATTAGCTTTTTGCGCGCTCTCTCTCTCTCTCTCTGTGTGTCGACGACGTTGAAAAACTATATATGAATATTGAACGAACGACGTTTTAAATAAGGAAATTTTCATTATGCGCGCTCTCAAAAAGCAAATAGTGAAAAATGTTGTTCCACTTTAAAATGATTTTTACCAGTTTTTTCTAGCATTCTTCAAAATGTCTATTTTAAAATCAATTATAAATTTACCACGAACGAAAAGCTTGCTCTGATGCGGAAACTATTTTTTATTTTTTAGCAGAGCTTTTAAGGTATATACTATAATATAAGTACACATAAAAGTGTCTTCTTCGTTACGAGACCAAAAATTTTTGTGCAAAATTTTTTTTAATATACATTTAGAAAACTGAAACTTCTCTCTTGGAGTACGACTATAGAGAGACGTTGATTTTTCCGTATAATTCAACAAAATCGAAAATATTTTTTTTGAAAAATTGATTGGCTTCATGTGAATAACTCAGTTATTCATCCCAGAAAAAACACAATCGTACAGCAGACAATACTACTCTATTCCATCCTTGAATTTTCCAATATGCACAATCGGCCCATATGGCACCGTATAATTTAATATGAAAAATTTTAACTCGTAAGAATTTTCGAGGTCGGAAAATGTTTCTTATGCTTTGGTTGGCCATAGTAAGGGCAACATCATATATAACCCCAAACTTCAGCCTTATGGTGCAATTTGCACAATCGGTCAACCTTCATATGGCCCCATATAATTTAATAAGGACAAAATTCAAACTCCTAAGAACTTCCGAGGTCATAAAATTCCTTATGTTTTGAGTAGACTGGGTTAGTTCTGGTAAAATTCCCAACTCCAGTCGTATGGTGGATGGACAATTTGCCCCAACAATATGCATAATCGGCCAACTTTTATATTATCCCTGGGATTCATCTTTAATATGTAATTAAATATGAATCCCCAAACGCATTTTGTCGAATATGTTTTCTGAAATGGATTCCTCTTGTTACTGGACATTCAATTTTAGTTGTAACCAATATGGCCAACTAAATCTGATGTCATTTTATTAATTTCGTTAGAATTGAACTTACACTTACCTACACATTATAGTTTTCAAACTTGTCAATTTGAGATATAAATTTTTGGTTGTACAGTCATAACCACTAGTGGAAAATTATCTCAAATACATTATCAAAGAGTACATAATTACCATCATTAGCGTCGTTCTCGAGCAACGAAAATGAATCGAAGCTGTGCTTATCATTTAACTTCTTGTTAAAAACAGAAGATTCCAAGATACGTTCAATTTTAATTTTAAACTAACTTACCAAAGTATGACGTAAGCTGTAAATGTATGTATATTGGCCAATTGTACGAGATTTTCAATTATGTGTTTCCTTATTACTTTGAAACTGTTCGAGATAATTATATGTAACTTAACGTTTCAACAGGATTCTGTTGTTGTAGTTTGGTACAAACTATAGATGTGTCCTTCTTTTCTGTAATATTAAGTTTTGATAGAATCTCATCAATTTTCGTAAATTAAAATTTTGCTTGCATGTTTCCTTCTCAATTGCAGGAGTTTTGTTCGAAATATTATACGAACTCTCAGATCACAGCCGAGAACACAGCACACAAATAAATATCGTGGTGAGAATTGTATATTATCCGAAAAAATACATTATTTTGTATCCGATTGTATCAAACAAGCTCCGCAAGAACGGGCACAAATTTTGAAAGATCCAAGAAAATTGAACGATATCCTTTTGCACCACTTGGTTTCTTATTTTATATAGGCACAAGCCACAGCTTTGCTATTTCCAAAATTATGCGAAGATCAAAATTCAGTTCCATTTGTAAGTATAAATAATGACCGAATGAATTACATATTATGCAATACTCGTTTATATGAAAACTAAGGTTCAATCGCTTGATGCCAGCAACAATATATAATATACAAACCTTACTGGATTGTTCAATTCATTGATCGCTAAATAATTCAATGAAATATAATTTTTGTAAAAAAACTAAACTGATTTAATAAAATTTTTCAAATTTATTACATTTTTCTAAAAGTATCAAGATATTTCAAGACACCAAAGTTCCAAACCATCCAAATGTATTTTTCTACCGACTAATTTTGTATTATTCTGTTCAAATTGGATTCCAACTATACCAAATTTAAAAGCAAATTACACTTAAGTAACCTAAATAATGAGTTCATTTAAATACCAGATAAGGATAATATTTGAAGTTGGTGGCCTAACAATAAAATCATCTACCTAATGTAATATCAGAACCTGAGTCCCAATATGTGGCTAGGTGTGATAATGCCCCATTTACAATTTTATTCGAAATCACACTATAAACTTCCCGAATATTTAGTTGGTTTTCTATTTCCCGTTTACCGCGATTTTTTTTGTATTTCCAAGGATTTGTTTTAAAGTTTCATTTAAACAACTATCAAAATACTGAAATGTCAAGCAAAACATGGTAGATGTAATGTGAAAACCAAAACCTAATAATTTTTTATGCATTTGAATTATTTCGAGTTGAACTTCGAACACAAATTCATTGTTAACACTGAGTCTGGAAAAATTTCAAAAAAGATGGAAATGGAAAAAACGCTTAAAAGCCTGCTTTGTCCAAATAAAGTTTTAAGGAACTGCAACAAGCGGATTAAGACGGCATCTAGAAAGTGAGCACATTATCGATCCAAAGCAACGTAAAGACGACTGTAATATTACAGGCTGTAGTAGTGATTTGGAGTTGCCAAATCATTGATTTGATTTCATGTTTCCATTGTTGAACAACCGCATCAACAAGCCAAAAAAAATGTACATTAGAAGTGACTTGAGTGCGACAATTGAAATGGTTCGAAACGTTTTTTAAAGTAAGTTTTTTTAATTTTTATGTAAAAAAGAAACACGCAAAACAAGAAACCAGATGAAATAGTATAGACGCAATGTTAGAACGGTTTTTGAACACCATCAATGCAATCCGTGCGGCACTAATTGATTTGGGATCTAATCTACTAATTGAATCTAATATCAAAGTCGTATATGATTTGTACATGGGTTCGAAACAATGGGTTCGTGATGTTTTACTAGCGCGAATCGAAGAGCGTCGCATTGAGTTTATCTCGTTGCAGAATTTTCTACATACTCTGAATTTGAAAGATGAAACCGACACGGAATAACAACAAAAAATATATATTTGTTAAAAAGATCAGTTACCAAGTTTGCACGGAATGTTATGAACAGATATTGTAGACGATGCAACGGAATCAGACTCAAGATTCACAGCAAATGAGTGTTTGGAAACAGCAGCAAAAGATGATATGAGCACGGAAACCGGCAAAGTACAGAAATATCGAATTTAAAAGAAATGCTGGCCGAAACGATTACAGCTTCGATGATGTCTAAACCTGCCTGTTGTCACGTTCTCCAAAAGAGTACTCTACAAAAAGAAATTCAAATTTACGAAGCTACTGCACAACACCAAATATAAAGAAACTGTTAGGTTGTTCACTACTTACCAAACATCTATACAAAGCGAACTGGCGTTTTGGTCATGAAATTTTTGAACTAAAAAACGATCGTTGCATTCGGATCGCTACTTAAACGCTCTGGTGTTCTTAAAAATTTTGATTTTTAAATGGTATTGTCCATTATTGACTATAGTTTTGCTTGTAAAAATTACATTGGACAGTGCATATCTCGGGAATTCCTATGGGGTCCCCGGGAATAAGATTGGGAATCAAATGATCCCGGGAATGTCGATTTATATTACGATTTACATATACATATATCGATTTATTATACAGACTTTTATTCCAGTGCATTTGAATGAAGTTTATGCTAAAATCCAGGTTAACTGGGTGGCAACAAATAAAATTAAATTCCTTTTGATATTATTTCTTATTATTTAGACGGATGCCTACACAGTTGTTACACGTATTTGTAATGTAATTTATTTACGTACTCATTACAAAGGAGTATATAGATCATTAATTATTAGTTTAAGGAGCGCTTCATCGACATGTAGGCTTGTTAAATCAATAACACCATTGAAAAGATCTTCGACATCGTATATGTATTTATATTTGTACCGCATGTAAGGAACAAAAAAGGATACTACTTCTATATATGTATATATATATATATATATATATATATATATATATATATATATATATATATATATATATATATATAAATATATATATATATATATATATATATATATATATATATATATATATATATATATATATATATATATATATATATATATATATATATATATATATATATATATATATATATAATATATATATATATATATATATATATATATATATATATATATATATATATATATATATATATATACATATATTATATATATATGTATATATCAATCACATTTTTCTGCTTTATGTACATATAAAGGAACACAAAACAAATTTCTATCAGTTTGATTAATCTGCTTCTCTTCTGAAACCACCTACAACTTTTTGTGTGTATATGAGATATATATATACATATATGGAACATACAAGTTTTTTTTAACGAATTCAAAATCATTATTTAGCAATTAATCATCTGCACATCTCTCGCTCCCTATATGTGTATACATGCATATATATGTATGTGAAAATTAATTGTAGTAATAACATTTGGTAATTACATTTTTTTGTAAATAAAACAAGACCCGTATATAACAAAAAAGGAAACTTTTTCACTATAACATTATGAATACAGTGCGGCATTGTTCTATATAGTCAATGATTGCAAAACTAGTAATTTATCTTATCAATCAAATAAAATTATTTCAATTATTTTTGGTTTTTCCCCGTTTTTATCTGTCGGATAAAATGCGTATATATAGATGTATCTAGATTGAAACTGATGTATCTGCCACAATGACATGACTAATTTGTGTATAGTAATGTTTGATTATGTTTGCGATATATATATGTGTAGGGAGTCGAGTACAAGTTTTATATAATATATTCTAAGCAATTTCATTTCTTGAATTTTTGATAAGCTGATTGAATAGAAAATTTCACCCCTTTATAGTTTTTATATATGTACGTGCTTATAAGTCAGTACTATGCAAGCTGTGTGCTGCACGGGTCTCATTTTGTGAGAAGACTCTAGTTGTATTTTTAATCCATTTTTCGAAAGTAAATTTAATATTTCTGGTGCGTACACTGCATTATGTTTGTAGTTACTCGTTCAACGAAACTTTCTCGATATATGAAGCGAGAAAAAAACTCCGTATTCGAAATTATCGAAAAACTCTCATTGCTCTAAAATATATTGGAATAGAGAAGTTTTTAACATTTATGGTCAATAGAAAAAATATTCCAGATGCAGTCATGAGGTACAAGTTATAAGCAACAAGCATTTTTATGAAAAAACATTCAATTTTGAAAAAATATGAACACTTTTATTGGAAGTCATTCAAAATAATTACAAAATGGTAGAATATATCGAAAAAAGCCACTCAATTTATAACACAAAATTCACAAATTCTAATTTAAAATGTTAGTCCACCACCAAGTTGCTATTCTACAATACCTTTTATACTCATATGTGAAGTTCAATTCCTTATAGAACAAAAAGTGGGAAACATTTTTTTTCGATAACAATAGGACGTACTGACGTACTACGGATACGTAAGTATGATAAAGTAAACATTTTAAATTTATCATTTTACAAGAGATCGAACAGTAAAATGTCAATTGTTAATAATTTTCGTCAGTGTAATTCAGAAATATTATTTCAAACATGCATATATTTCAAACATGCATAGGTTAGATAGGAATAGTAAAACTTTAAAATATATTCTTATACCAATTTCGTCGATATAGAAGCCTTTCAACTCATTAAAAATAATCCTTAAATGGATTTTTTCAAAAAACTTCCGATCGGACGTCAAATAAAATTAGAGTATCATTTAACCAAAGTGCAATGTCCATTCATTGAAGCTCAAACAATCCAATTGAATATCGGAATTATAATTGAATTGAAAACAATTTTATTAATAACAAATTCAATTTTTCGCTGCATGCTATACACTCAAAAGTGTTGTATCATAATAAAAATATTAAAAATGTGCCGATTGCTTTCACTACAATCTAGAGACCACAAGTCTTCATAGTACAGAAATTTAATATCAACTTAGCTTTTAAAGCCGATTCTAAAAGTAAATTTAGGGGTCAACATTTTTGTTTCCGGTCAATTTTAAAAGCTTAGTTCACGTTAAATTTTCCATTAAAAATTTAAAATTCGAAATATTTTAATTCATTTATTTATTTCTTCTGTCCTCTAATAAATATCCAAACACAAAAAAATTGAAAAAGCATTTAGAACATTCTCACAAAATATTAAAGATATTTTCAACCGTAAAGGACTAAAATGCAATAAACATAACTGGGCTAAACGTAACTATAAACTACAATATCTGAGAGTAAGTAATTTAATATTTTTGAGATGGATTGCTTGCATCAAAAAACGTCAGATTTGTAAAAATTTGTGTGGCGAAAAAATAGTGAACAAATTATCAATAAGAGACTCGCAGACGTCTTTTATATTAGTTGGTCTAACAGCTCAAAATGTACAAGAGCTAATGCTACAAAAAATTGATGAAGGTGTAGCACGATACAACCATTCATATGTGTTAAGGGTAATATGGATGACCCTGAGGAGATTTATATTTATTATGACGGTATCAAATACCAAGTGTACTCCTTTATAAGAGCCGTAGAAATATGTTTTCGTCCATTTTAGTATGGAGTTTTATTTAAAAGTTTTTTATGAATTTATGGCCAACATCGAACCAGACAAAATATCCTACAGTTGGTAGGATATTTTTAGAATTAAATTTTAGCTTAAGTTTATCATCGCTCGCATGAAACTTTAATAATAAAATGAGTTGTTTATTTTTTCATACCGTCTACGGTACGAGAGATGGCTCTTTACATTTGAGAGAAGAATTATGCATGTAATTTATGGCCCAAAATGCGAAATAGATGGCACATACCGAGCTCTGTACAATATCGAGATCGGAGATGAGATAAGATATCAGCGAGTACGCAGGCTCGGTCACGTGCTGCGTGCTGATCAGGATTAAATTATGCAGCGATCTCTGAAAGGAGGGCCACTACATGGTAGGTGAAGAGGTCGTTACAGGCGACGATGGTCCACGGTGTTGAATGCGACTAGCCTTCTTCAGATTGTCTAAGACTATATGATGACCTAATATGATGACCTTCTTCAGATTGTCTAAGACTATATGATTGTTGACACAGTATAAGGGGCCAGGCGAGCCTTTAAACAATGTTTATTATTAAATATGTTTTCAATTTGAAGAACTTCACTGTTAAACATATACAACGTAATTGTTTAAGAAATTTTAACAAACATTTGTTAAATTTTATTAAAATTGATAGAAAAAAAAACCTCTACATATCAGAGTAATGGTGAAAACAGGCGTGCAGAGTTCTGCATGCAATGCAGCAAAATAAATTTAGCAAAATTAATGCAGAGCAATTGTCTCTATTTCGAATTTCACTGGAAATTACTTACAGCTGACAACATTATTCCACCCACCCCTAAAAAAAGTGAAAGTGGTTCGATTCAATGTCTTTTTTAAAAGATTTGGACAAACCAAGTAAAACGTAAGTGATTTACCTATTTCATCTAAATAAATTTGATTTGATTACGATTTGTTTTATTTATAGAACAACTGGAAATTATCCGAAATATTCGATATTTGAAGATCCGGATTAGAATTCGATGGTGACTTTTGATATAGACTTAAAGAGTACACCGCAATGAAAGTACGCCTTCATCCTCCTCAAGCTCGAACACCAAACTATTTTATGATTCATTTCACAAGGCGAATTTACTATATAAAGTAGTGAATGCTAGTTTGTATAAAAATTAAAACATAAATATATTTTTGAATTAAACTTTATATAGTTGTTTGTTGTGGCAAAGGCTCGACTTAGTTTCGCAAACTACCTGGAACAAATTAACTGTCTTCATTAACATGGTCCACATATTAAATGGTGAAATAGTTGGCACCGTCATTTAGCTTTATAAAATTATGAAGCACTGATGTCACTCTTACAATTTTTTCGGCATTCCCTGGGAACATGATTAGTGAGTTTGTATGATCACGAAATAGCGGTTAGGATTCCAAATGTGTTTTCAATTGAAACCGTTGCCGATGATAATGTTTTATTGAAATTTTCGTTGTCTTGTGGAAGGATACGGCCGCATTAAATAATGCCCTAATGGAAATGCTGAATCACTCTGGCTCTCATACGCACCAACGTATAGTTTCGAGTATGGTTGGCATTTTGCTTGCCATCAATTGCCCCATCGAAATTTGGCATTCTCGTGTTATAGTAGAACTCATCAATAATTTTGTCCCACTCGGATTAAGTCGGTGGCAACAGGTAGGTGCTGAGTTCATCTAAAATTATTTGGAATACCTCATTCCAATTTTCATTCCAATCGCTCTATTTTTATGATGCTGCGCACAAATCAGAATATTTTATTGCAAATTTCAAATTAAATTTTTTTTATGACGTTGATGTACATTTTCTATGATACTCGCTGAAACAGAAAAATGGAAAGAGGTTCTGTAACCCTTTTCACTTTTCTGTTTGAAGTTTAGAGATTTCTACCGCATCCGCATTTCATTCATCGGTGCGTAAATATGTTCCGTTTAATGTCAGTGCTTGACATTTTTGTACAAATAAACAAAAACAAAAAGGTTTTTAAAACTCATATTTATGTAATCATTACTTTTCACAAACTCATTTCCGACCGATTTGAAAATTTAGTTCCTCAATTAGTTTCTCCTTACGTATTTTTCGGGCAAACAAAATTAAAAAATTCCAGTTGAATCGAATAATGACAATTTTATGGTTTGATTATGCCAATACCAATGTTTCAGTATGCAACGGGTGGGGTCATAAATCATACTATGCAGCAGAAAGAATCACAAAGCTGTTATCAATAATTTCAGTTCCACTTAAATTTTTGTTTTGATTTTATAAAAATTGCATTGTCAGCAGGGATGGGCGAGGTAGATTACACCGTGGAATCTACGCAGTTGTCGACACGTAAAATGTTACGTAGATTACTTGGCAATATTTTTTGTCAATGTCGATAAAAAGAAAGGGTTCAAATTAAAAGAAAAGGTTCAAATTAAATCGGGAACCAGATACCATACAACTTTGGAAATATATGTTGAAAGAAAACAACCAAATGGTTTAATTAAAGAATTGAAATGTTAAAACAATGTTAAAAATTGACAAAAAATAATTTGATAGTTTTAGTTTTAATTTTAACTCCTTCTAATTTTTTGAGAGGATAAGTTAAGATTAAAATGCGATCAGTATTTTAAAACTGTCACCGTTCGTACCTATGACGTTTTCGATATTAATTAATCGACTAAAACTAAATATTTCAAATTTAAAATAAAATTAAAAATTCTTGGTCGAAAATGTCCATATTTACGATTACCTGTTATTGACCATCGAGTATTCATCTACACTTTCTCGTGTATGTTAGTATACATATAGAAAACCGTTTTTACCGAGCAAATAGCATACTGATTAAAGCTGTGACGTTTAAATCGGGAGGTAGAAATCGGGTCTGTGGCGGTGCGCCCTCGATTTGGTTGGCAACGGTGTAAAGTAAGGATGCAAATAAGCAAACTGCGAAAGAGTCGAGAGGACCTTGAGCCCAAGAACTGGTATAGTGAATAAAACAAAAACATGTTTGACTCGTCGCGCAAATATGTTCTGTTGAACATAAATCATGTAAGGTACATACGACATGATAGCGTTCCCAGATGCCGAGACACCTTTGAAACTCATTTTGATTAATTTTTTCCCAAATATAATGTTTTCCCGCTTCAATTTTTAATAATTCATTAACATAGTGAACTAAATGTTGTTAGGGTTTTTGTGTATATATCATTATACTTTCACCACACGCACATATTTCAGTTATCGTCATAAACTTCACTTTAACGTAAAATGAAGTGATCGTGTCCTTCACAATAATAAATTTTTATTAAATTTTCAGAGGCGGCCCTTAACTGACAAAATAAAAATATTTTATCAGTTTTTTAAAAATTTGAAATAGTTTTAGTTAAACCAATTAAACTTAAAATTGAAATGGTTTGAATTGACGAAATAAAAGTTTCAATTGAGTTGGAGAAAGTCTTATTTCAATTTTTAATAGTTTCAATTGGTTAAATAAATTTTCGTTTGAATTTGAAAATGTTTTGTTTGTTTTTGAAAAAGTAAAAAGGATTGAAAATGATTTTGATTGTTTCAGAAACAGTTTCGATTGAAATTTCAATAGTTTAATTTAAAATTGAAATCCTATATTAAAGCGGTCAAAGGGCGTTGTTATTCAACTTTTAGTAGCCACATACAATTTACTCCTAATCAAAAATGCATGCGTGATTTTTTTAACTTATATAATATTACAACTGACTTTATTCTAAGTCATATAGTAACTTTTCTATCATAAATATATTAACGGCTGTTGGGATATAGCTCAACGGCTAGTCCAAGGAATTAAAATTATTTATTTATGTAAATATTTCCTATAATAGTAATTTTATGTTCCATTCACTAGATCAATTGGTTTGGTCCTTTGGACTGTCTTACTGGTCTGTCCCACATATTGCATAACTCGATGTTTTCGTGCTATCGGAGGTGTGAATCATGCTTGAGAGCATGATACGTAATAACTTCATCGATGCCCAAGCTTTTTCTCCCTAATAATGAAAGCATTATTACTTACTTTGGTTGCCATGATTTTTGTGAGCAGGTCAATGAAGAGAAGGCACTTTATGAAGCGGTTAATGTTCGAAATTGTATAGAATATGCAGATTTGGATCACGTCACTAGTCAAAACATTATTTCCTATATTATAAACATTATAGATATAAGTTAAATGCGCATACGGGAGATATTGACGGCACTGCCATAAAAATCAAAGCATATCCTCAAATTCAACCCATTATTCAAATTTAAACACAACTTCTAAATTTATCAAAATTTGCTTAAAATGTTGAAATACTCTTAGAATTTTACTTAAGAAAATCCACTCAACATAGTTCAAAAGCTATTCAAAAACAAATACGATTAAACATAATTTAAAATGCACTCAAATTTTGTTAACAAAATACTTTATTTTCACTCATACAACTCATGTAAAAAAAAACATTAAAGATTTTGACTCAAATTCATACTAGGATTTTATTCTGTATTTCGATTACGCAAATTACCTTAAAAAACATACTTCGAAGTCTATATGCTAACTAAAATATGACTAAATATTTATAATTTAAATTACACTCAAATAATCTTCTTCATATAGTACAAATTGTAAATTTAACTTAGAAAAGTTCCACTCAAAATATATAATTCAAAGTCTACTCAATTTAATAATGAATGTTTGAATTTTAATTAATATTTAAAGTGCACACATTAGGTTGTAATCTACCCGTTAAAAAGTCTGTAACACGCGTTTCAACTCCATAGTACAATTATACTTTGAATTTCACTTAAAGAAATCCAAAATTCAAATATGTAATTATAAAAAAAATAAATTTTAAAATCGGGCACTTTTACCCCATCTTCGAATTCAAGCAATGTTTTTCGTTTGCTAATTTGCTAATCTCTTTTCATATGTTCGGTGTTTTGGGCAACCATTATAGAGCAAACGTATAGCCGCATCGGATCTAGAACGCAATTGCTTAGTGGATGCTCGTTGATTTCCCAATACATAAAGCGAATTTAAAAGTTCAGCAACATCAAGCTTTAAATCAGGCCACCGCATAGTTTAGAATTAGTTCACTAAATGACTCTATATCATCCGTCTAAATTGTCAACGTTTTCTTCGAATTGTCTACATTGTCTACGGTATCTACATGTATCTACATGTATCTACGGGTTATCGACACGTCGACGTAGAAATTAATAGATGACGCGTAAATGCCCATCCCTGATTGTCAGTGCAAAAAATGCGAATTTTAAATTCGTTTTTTGCCAAATTCGGAGATGGATGAATGAACATAAAAATTTAAATTTTTAATTATATGATTCTCCGCGGTTTTACCGGCCACAATAAGAAAAGTGTTGAGAGGCAACGCAATACGCAAACATCTTAGCTATTTACATAATTTTTTCCAATATATATATATTCCAACTATATGTATATTATATGTACCGCATGCACAGCAAACAAAAAAATCACCGTATATTACACGTAATCATAACAAAAGTAAAAATTAATTTTCTTTTGTTCTTTATCCCTTTATCGTGCAGATAAAGAAGAATTAATCTAGCTGACAAACAAAAAACAAAACACACACAAAAAGTTCTTGAAGACATGAACCAACAACAAACAAAAATACCTTTATATGCACTTTTCCATTTTACTTTTCAATCTAAAAAGCTCGCTCTATGTTTATGGCAAACAATTTTTATGTACACATTTTTTTTTTTAAACAAGATATTATTTTGTTTAGATTTTATCTTGAGTTGTGATAAGAAAAATAAAATATTCACAGTAATTTATATTTTTTGTCGTAAGGAAACATAATTTTTCTTACAATGCTGTGCTCTCCATTCATCCTTCTAAAAAAAAAAATTAATGATTATTTATTTTAGTTAAATCAAAAGTACAAAAAAAAATAGATATCGCTAAGACATTTCTTTTTTACATATTTTAGCCCTGAGTATAAAGCGACTTTTATTCTTGCTTCAAGTAGCAATATGGATATATGTATGTGTACTATACACAGCATCAGAAGAAAAATAAATATATTCTCGCAGATAAAAAATTGTTGACAAACATTTAAAATGTATGACACCAAGCCTTTGATAAAAAATGAAGGATGATTATAGATACATATAGATATACACATATTTGTGCTATTTGTGCTACTTAAGATTCTGAGAGATAAGTCTAATATAAATAATACATAAAGAAATATCAAAAAGATCCTTATCGTTTAGTATGTGAATGCTACTTTTTTGTTGTTGTTGCTGTTATCGTAACGTTAACGTGAAATAATTAGGCTTAATCCATAAATTACCGCCAAATTATCATGCAAATTAAATCATAATCACACGCCTTATTATCCATACACATCTATATACATTACACTAGACGTTAACAATCTGTTTTTTTTTTTTTTTGGAAAATTGTGCATAAAATTAAATTATTCGGCGGCTTAAATTTAATTTGAAGTAATAAATAATTTTCTTTTTTTATGGTTCGTCCGTCCGCTAACTAATAATATTATTTCAACTTAATTTATTTAGCTCAAAACCATTATTACAACGGTTCGGAATGAAGAACATTTTTATTGTATTGTACGAGTATATAGAGCTGCTACACTCGTCTATATACTGTAGCTCCTATATACATCATATACATACATACTCGTACACTAGAAAAGAATGGTCATGATATGATTATAATCCTCACTAATTTAAAAAAAAAATTTTTATTATGATTTTACAGCTTTTCTGTGTAATAAAGGAAACAATAATGGGGATAAAAAACGGAAAAAGGAAATAAAAATTAAATTCTCATCACATTTTACATGAACCACAAATAATTGTAAAAAAAAAAAAAATGTATCGTGTCTGTTGATATGTTTCGTTCAAGGAACAAATATGAAATTTTGTTCGTTTGTTCATTGTATGTCAATTTTTTTGTTGCTGCTGTTGTTGTTAATAATTACCCTCTGTGGAGACTAATTTAATGTAATGACACATAGCTATATAAAATAAATGTCGCATTAGCGTACGAACTTTACGATTTACACTGTGTGCAGCAGCACTATTTCCATCATTGTTAATATGCGAAATAAATTTTTTAGTTTTTCAAATAAATTTGATAACTGAAATTACCAATGTCATTTGATCATCGTACCTTATATAGTGATCTGAAAATACAATTAATTGAACATAATAACTAATGCTTGTGAAGTTTTTCACAAATTCACAGATTTTATATATGTGTTAGTATCACACTGTTAAGTTGAATTCCAATAAGAAAAAAATATGATTCCTATTTAAATTTTTAGTACTAAAATATAAAATATAAGACTAACTTAGACAAAACAAATGAATTTAAAAGATTTTTTATAGGGTAAAACATATCTTATAAGCTTGTTAGGCAAGGAATCAAATAAAATGTTTCAAGTACTACTAGAACTAGAGTAAACATAACTGGAAAGATGTGTTACTGGCTAATTACCTCAACCAAAGCAAAAACTTATAGAAAAAAATTCTTCATAAATTTATTTCTTCAGATAATTGATTCCTTATAAGCAAGTTAAACGAAAAACTAAATGAACTGTTCCATATACTACCGGAACTTGAGTCCAAATCTCTGGCAAAAGGTGTTAATGGCCATTTATCATTATCGGCCAAACTCGAACTTACCAGAAAAAAATTCGTAGCCATTTTATATCTCTGGTTATACGATCCGTTTTGAACTAGTTAGACGAGGAATTTATTGAGCTATTTCATGTACTATCGGAACTTGAGTCCAAATCTCTGGCAAATGGTTTTATTGGCCATTTATCATTTTCGGCCAAACTCAAACATTTCAGAAAAAAATTTGTGGCGATTTTATTTCTCTGGTTATACGATCCGTTTTGAACTAGTTAGGCGAGGAATTTATTGAGCTATTTCATGTATTATCGGAACTTGAGTCCAAATCTTTGGCAAAGGGTGTTTGACTTGGTTTTCGCTTACCAAGAATAATTCGCCTATATAAATTGCAGTTTTTCCAAAATATTTAAGTTAAAAATTGAAGGAAATGAAATAAGCCAAAATCCAAAATCCAAAATATTTTCAACAATTTATAACTTTATTTGTAAATATATAGCTTGTTATAAGATTTAGGTACTAATGATAATTAATAGCCAAGAGAGTTTATTACAAAAATTGTTAACTATATATACTAATTGGTACTATAAAATTCCCCACTTTGGCAGTATAATTGTACATAATAATTTAAATTTAATACATAATTATTTCTATGTTTTTTCGAGATTCGAGATCACTACCAAATCAGATCAATAGGTAGTGTCATCTATACATAATATTTAATTGGCTTATAATTATTTTACAAGTGGAAATTATGTACAGTGTAACTATTTGACATTAATGTAATTGACATTAGATTTTTGTTAGTAAACAAAGAGTAAGTATAAATATATTTGTTAAGTGTTAATATATAATGGTAATTTCTTTGCAATTCCAGACAGTGTTAATGGCCATTTATCATTTTCGGCCAAACTCGAACTTTTCAGAAAAAAATTCGTGGCCAATTTATTTCTCGGGATAATGGAATCCTTTAATTCTTGGAATTTATTTAGCTATTTCATGTGTTATCGTAACTTGAGTCCAAATCTCTGGCAAAGGATGTTAATGGCCATTTATCATTTTCGGCCAAACTCGAACTTTTCAGAATAAAATTCGTGGCCATTGTATTTCTCGGGATAATGGATTCCTTTAAGTCTTGTTGAACCAGGAATTTATTTAGCTATTTCATGTACTATCGGAACTTGAGTCCAAATCTCTGGCAAAGGGTGTTAATGGCCGTTCATCATTTTCTGCCAAACTCGAACTTTTCAGACAAAAATTCGTGGCCAATTTATTTCTCGGGATAATGGATTTCTTTAAGTCTTGTTGAGCGAGGAATTTATTTAGCTATTTCATGTACTATCGGAACTTGAGTCCAAATCTCTGGCAAAGGGTATTAATGGCCATTTATCATTACACCCTTTTTTTATCACTCACATTATCATAACACCCTTTGCCAGAGATTTGGACTCAAGTTCCGATAGTACATGAAATAGTTAAATAAATTCCTCGTTCAACAAGACTTAAAGGAATCCATTATCCCGAAAAATAAACTGGCCACGAATTTATTTATCTGAAGTAAGGCTTTATTTAATAATTTATCAAAAATTTGCCATTAACACTTTTTGCCAGAGATTTGGACTCAGGTTCTGATAGTACATGAAATAGCTCATTAAATTCCTCGTTCAACAAGTTTTAAAGGAATCCATTATCCCGAGAAATACAATGGCCACGAATTTTATTCTGGAAAGTTCGAGTTTGGCCTAAAATGATAAATGACCATTAACACCCTTTGCCAGAGATTTGGACTCAAGTTCCGATAATACATGAAATAGCTCAATAATTTCCTCGCCTAACTAGTTCAAAACGGATCGTATAACCAGAGAAATAAAATCGCCACAAATTTTTTTCTGAAAAGTTCGAGTTTGGCCGAAAATGACAGTTTGGGCGAAAATGATAAATGGCCAATAAAACCCTTTGCCAGAGATTTGGACTCAAGTTCCGATAGTACATGAAATAGCTAAATAAATTCTTCGCCTAACTAGTAAAAACGGATCCAATAACCAGAGAAATAAAATGGCCACGATTTTTTTTCTGAAAAGTTCGAGTTTGGCCGAAAATGACAAAACACCCTTTGTCAGAGATTTGGACTCAGGTTCGAATAGTACATGGATTAGCGCATTAAATTTCTCGTCCAACTGGTTTTGAAAGAGCCCATTATCCCGAGAAATATATTGGCCACGAATTTTTTTCTGGAAACATCGAGTTTGGCCGAAATCAAAAATATCCATTAACACCCCTTACCAGAGATTTGGACTTAGGTCCTTATAGTAAATGAAATAGCTTATTAGGTATTTATATCCCGAGAATAATTAAGCGAACGTATTTTTTGGCATTTTAATGAAATTTAAACGCGAAAAGCTTAAATTCTAATTGGATTAAAGTTGAATTAATACTAGAATAGGTTGATGTTTTGGCTTAGGTGGTTTGAACATGGGAGTTTAGTACTATGACTTTTGGTTGTGATTTGCCATTTGTTACCATAAAAAAATATAATTTCATAAATTGATTTAATTAAGTTAACTATTTATAAAACTTTTAATGTCATTAGGGATACAATATGATACAATGTATGATAATTATTATTTCCAATAAAATGATTAATTATTTTATGCGTGTCTTAGTTTTCAGGTAGTAAACCAATAACTTAATCATTATTTTTTTTTTCCTTAATCTCCAATTTAGGAGCATAGGGCGTCTACTAGCCTTTTCCATCTTACTCTGTTGGAAGCTACAGCTTTTATTTCCTCCCATAATTTACCGAGTTGTTTCGCTTCAGCTAGCATCGTTCTCCTCCATGTCATGGCTGGTCTTCCGATTTTTCTTTTCCCTTGCGGGTCCCAGTCCAATGACATCCTCGTTATATCACTTGGTGATTTCCGCAGTGTGTGGCCAATCCATCTCCACTTTCGTCTCTTAATTTCTGTCGCAATGTCTGACTGGTTTGTTTTTCTATGCAGGTCGATATTACTTATCACGTTGGGCCAGAAGCATTTCAGTAGTCGTCGAAGGCATTTGTTTACGAATACTTGTAGCTTCTTTCTGATTTTTTCTGTGTGTTTCCATGTTTCACACCCATACAGTAGTACCGATTTCACACACGAGTTGAACATTCGTATCTTGGTCTTGCGTGATAGGACGGAGGTATTTCAGACTTTATGTAGCATGTTGAATGTATGTCTGGCCTTATTTATGCGTTTGTTTATGTCTTCCTCTGTCCCACCTGTTTTTGCTACTGTGCATCCAAGGTATACGAATTCGTTTACATCTTCGATTTGTATTTCATTGATGTGGATCGGTGTGGTTATATTCGTGTTGAATCTCATTATCTTGGTTTTCCTGATGTTAATTTTGAGACCAACTTTGTTAGCTAAATCTGATAGCTGTTGTACTTTCTGCTGCATGTCTGAGTGTTTGTGTGTGAGCAGGCATATATCGTCTGCATAGTCCAGATCATTGAGTCTACCTGTTAATCCCCATTGTATGCCGTTAGGGGATGTAGTGTCTAATTTCCGCGTTACACCATCCAGTACGATCAGGAACAGCGTTGGTGAGAGTACGCATCCTTGCCTTACTCCTTGGTTGTTATAGTATGTTTCACTTTGCTTTCCTTTATATTGAACTCGGTTTCCAGCATCCCGATACATTTCTTGTATGAGTTCTATTAATTTCTTTGGGATGCCCATTTCATAAAGTGTCTGCCATATTGTGTTCCTATTTATCGTATCAAATGCGCGTTCGAAATCGACGAATAGCAGGTACAGTGGTGAATTCCATACGTTAGATAGCTCAGTAATGATACGGATTGAGTTGATATGATCAGTGCAACTTCTTCCTGGTCTAAAACCAGCTTGTTCGTTTCTTAATTTAGCATTGATCGTAGGTGAGATTCTGTCAAGGATAATCATTGCGAGTATCTTTATTGTTGTGTTGAGGAGAGAGATACCTCGCCAGTTTTTGCATTCACTTAGATCACCTTTCTTGGGGATTGTAATGGTCAAACCTTCTTTCCATGTTTGTGGTATTTTGCCAGAATTCCACACTTCTTGAATTATAGGTGTTAGTGCACTTGCAGTTGTAGATGAATTTCCTTTGAATATTTCGGCGGTTATGTTGTCTGTTCAAGCAGCCTTGTTGTTCTTCAGTTTCTCAATGACACTTTTAACTTCCCGCTCCGTTGTTGGATGGGTGTTGCTAGTTTCGTTATTGGTGCCAATTGACGATCAGAGATTTTCGGTGCTGTCGATGACGTCTTCTTCGAAATATCCTTTCCATCTCTTTAACTGTGCTTCTTCCGTTGTTAAGATTTGACCATTTGCATCTTTTATAGGTGGTATATTTGTAATTTTCCCTGTGACCTTTCTTACACACTGGTGTAGTGCTCGCATATTTTGGATTGCTGCTGCCTCTTCAGCATCCTTGAGAATGTTCTCTGCAAATTGTCTACGATCATTCCTTGCCCTTTTCTTTACCTGTCGCGCTATTTCCTCATATTTGTGTTTCACCTCTGCCATGTTATGTTGGTACATTTGTAACTTACGATGACGGCGTTCCTCAATTTTATTCCATGTATCATCACTAATCCAAGGTTTCCGATTGTGTTCTTGGTAGCCGAGTACGTCCGAGGCAGCTTTGATATATGCTTCTTCAATTTGGTTCCATCTTTGTTCTATACTGGTGGCTTCATTTCTATGGAGATTGAGTTGGAGCGTTTCATTGAACACGTGTCTTGTTTCAATATTTCTCAATTTGTTTGTGTTAAATTTTCTCCTATTTGTCTTTGTATGTTTCACAGCTTCTGGCAGGCCACTGTACAGGGTGACATGGAGCTATGCAATGCGCAGGTGGTATACTGTACTTGTGTGAATGAGATTAATGGGTTAAATGAATGTTCGTGTGAATGTGGGTATTGCACCGTGGGCCCATTAGTGGCATTGAGTGCTGGTGTAAAATCCGCCCAATTTTAAAAGTTAATAGTATTCTTATCAAACTTCAACTGAATACCAAAATCCCCAGCAAAAAAATTAATTATTAAATTAATAGTTTTGCGATATATATTAATTTGTGGTTGTAATTTAGTTTTTATGGTTATAAGTTGTGTACGAATTATCGTATTAAATTACTTATAAGGCACAAGTATTAAATTAATATTAATAAAAGTTATCAATACTGAGAATGTATTTAAAATGTTTTAACGAATAATTGTTATTAGTTTAATCCATTAATCCACATTTTGTATCGATTACGTATTCCTGTTACGAGTAGTTATTGAATCGATTAATAATGTTATTAATTTTATAGAGAAATGAGTATCAATTTTATTATTAACCACCACTTTTGCCTCAGTTTGGATTAAATGAGCTTCGAAATTACCACCAATTTTGCCTCAGATACCAAATTTAATAACCTGGATTCATTTTCACTAAGACCTCTTCCAGATGATGCAAAACAGCGCTTCTTGTGGGAATGGAGCACAAAATTTCCTCAATGGATTTCGTCTCACTAACACAACCATTTTCCTCATCTTGGTTCCATGATGACGTGACATTTGACAACACTTCCTTAAGGGTTTCATCAATAACATATATTACTTATTGGCCGATGTTTAAATAATCCAAAACATTATTTTGATGATTTCCATATATAGCCCCTATCATATTTTGCATATCCGCCGTTGAAATTGTGGGTTCTTCTATATTTAAACTTCCAGTGCCCCAAATAAAACGAATCTACGACAAAATATATCACATCTAAAATATTTATTCGTTTGCTTAAATCAGTTGCCTTTAATGCAGATTCCATTACCGACAGCATTTCTGAAGCATCAATTTTTTGTAGTGATATTTCAAATTGGCGATGATCCCTGCGCCTAATGGTTGCAAACATGCTGTAAAATTAGGAGAAAAATACACCAATTTCATGTTAAAATAAGATTTTCTGGGATGACAAATGGCATTATCAAACAACAGTAAAATTTTCCTGCCCTCTACGACCATTTCATTGTTTAAGTCTCGCAAAATTTCCTCAAAAATTATGGAGGTCATTGAATGACCTTTCTTATTGGCGAAATATTTTATGGCCGAACTTCTTAAATGCTCTTGGTTTGTTAACATTACCTATAACGATAGAGTATTTAGTAATTCCGTTCACAAAAACTATCAGAGCGACATTGAAATTCAAAACTATTGAGCGCCGTCGTCTTATCTGAAAGGGTTCTAAAAAATTAAGCTGTCTCGGCGATATTGGCAGAGTTATTTTCAACAGAAGTTTGCCAACCTCTTGATAATTTGGCAGTCAGCCAAACCCAAGATAAAGATTCATTTTACAATAACTTGGACGATCTGATGAGATATATACCCAAATACGTTGTTAAAATGGTAATTGAGGACTTTAATGCTAGATCTTCCAGAAATCATGCCGACTTGTGTGAGAACATAGGTTCGTACTCCCGACACGAAACTGCGACCGATAATGGTGAGAGAATGATGTACTTTGCAATTGCACATGATCTTAGAGTAGCAAGTACATTTTCCCCTCAGAAACAGATACATTTGAAAACATGGACACATCCTCGCAAAATTGCCCGCAGTCGAATTGACCACGCGTTAATTTCTAAAGGGCGAACTCAGATTGTGCCGGATGTCAGTAATCGGTCAGCAACCAAATACGTAGACAGCGATGATTATTTGGTCGCTGCAAAGCTACGATGGAAGTTTTCGTACAAGTCTGGGAACACAGCGAAACGCATGGAGCGTTTCGACTGTGAAGATCTGATAAATGAAGATGAAAAAAAAACGATATCAGAATGTTTTCAGCGACATTATTGAGGAAGATAATTACCAGTCCGACTGTGTGCTCTGTCTAGAAGATACTGAAAACTTCAGTTGTCAGTGCTGTTCAACACACTTTAGGTATAGTGACAGTCAGACCCAAGAATGATTGGTTTGATGACGAGTGTCGCCATTCAGTTGAGCAACAAAATATAGCCCATAGTGTAGTGCAAAGGTTCTGAAAGTACAACAATTCAGCAATGTGCGATGATTTCTTTAAAGGCATTACCGGATTGCAACATACTTTCAGGCCGGCGTCAACTGCCATTCGGGACCGGGAAGGAAACCTCTGTGTCAACATCGACGCATGGAATGGACACTTTAGTGTTCGGTTTGGTGTTCATCATGCGTCACGGACTGTGGCTGAATCACCTCTAATATAGATTGCGGAATATACTAGGGTCATGGAGAGACTAAAACGAAACCGCTCATCTGGGGTGGATTGCATTAATTCGGAGCTCTTGATATTCGGAGGGGATACTTTGTGAAACTGTGTTTTTGACCTTATTCGAATAATATGGCGAACCGAAGTAATGCCTGACGAATGGAAAGTGGCCGCATGTGCCCTATGTTCGAGAAGGAGGACCGCTTGAAGTGTGAGAATTATCGCGGTATAGCTCTCCTTTGCACAGCATATATACTAGTTGCGGACTACATTATATTGGAAATGATTACCGCTCTAGCGGAGGGCCTCGTTGATGATCAAGGAGGATTTCATCCGAATCGATCAGTCACTGATCAGGTCTTTCCACGAACAGGCTTTATATCTAGAATTTTTGAGTTAGCTCGAGTGTGCGGCAGATAGATGCTCTGAACCCGATACTCTTTAATCTCATGTTGGAGTACATCATTCGTAAGACTGAAACACCTCAGCGCAACATCTTATATCGCCAGTCCAATCAAGTGCTTGCATATGTAGAATGACATATGCGTGATTGGACTGACTCCGTTGCTATAGAGTGAAGGAAATACTTGACCCGCTTGTACAGTTTTCAGCTTCTCTGGATATATGGACAGTGGCACACCAGAATTTAGTACTAGCCACTACACGTTTGAAGGAGTGAGGGGGTTTTAATATTCGGGTTCCCTTATCACTCACGATAACTCTAAGGCCAAGTGCCGTGAAGCTGAAATGTGAAATGCTTTTAGTATTCAAAACTGAAAACATAGAATTAATTTGAGATCAAAATTAAAAACGAAATCAACGGCGAAATCGAAGTCAAAGTCATGGTTTAATTCAACGTTGTAATGGATAGGACAAAATGAAAGGTATCTCAAATTTGTTGGTGTTTAAAAAAACAGTCAAATTTGCGGTGACACCAAAGAACGCGAAAATATTGATGTGAAATTGATGAATTTTTGTCTGTGTCGAAGTCATTGAAGTTCGATGATCAATGTAAGGTTCAGCCGGAAAAATATTTTAAATTTCAAATTTAAATTTTATTACTGTACAAGATCTATACTCAGATTTTATTAATCACAAAAGATTGCACATTTTAAATAGGGACCATTGACCTTTAAACTTTATTCCCATATCTCAGACCTAAAGATTTAATTTCTTAATTTAAATAAAATGTAAACTGTTCAGTAAACTTATGAAACATTCAACCAGATTCTAACACAAAATATTAATTAAATTAATCTGAGAGCTTTTAAACTTGTTTTATTTTCGTTAAACTTATGCACGACTTTATTTTTCAAACCGGCATTTAAAAATATCAAATTAAAATTGGCCGGATCACTTGATGTACTGTGCCAATGAGAGCGGATGAAACTTGATGTACTGTGCCAATGAGAGCGGATGAAACTAACAATAATTTTGTATTGCCTTAAAATGCCATTAAACTTTCACCCAGATTTAAATTGTTCTTACTGGTAGTTATGGTAGTAATGTAATGTTGTACTAATAAGATTTATCTGAAAGCTTTAAAATTCTATATTCCTAAAATTTTCCAAAATTTGAAAAGCTTTTCGAAAAATCAACAATCCAACATCCCAAATCACTGAAAACTTTTAATGCAACCTTTTTGCTTTAAATTCTGTAAAATCATTTTTAATAACGAAATATAAAGTTGCTTCTAAAATTATACTTTTAATTGAGCTTTTCTATGAATTAATTGAAACAATAATCAATATTCAAAAATCTCTGTGTTATATATTTGCCCTATAATCAGAAAGCTTTGGGCTTTGGGCAATTGAGCAATTATTTAAATATCCAATTTTGTCCTCATACGATGTACTAAAACCGAGGTCTCTTAAAGCGGTCTCTTAAAGCGTGAATTCGCTATTCGATAATTTCTTATCTCGGTTGCCTGCCAGAGACAATTCTCCGACCGAACAATATAATATTGTTAGCGACGATTTTTTTCTATTTCAAACTGAATTTATATTTTGAAAAAATTGTGTCACTGATGTTGGCAAAACAAATTATTAAAATTTTCTGCAGCAAGGATATACGAAATTTTGGTGCACGAGATAAAGGGTGTTTTTTTAAGCCTGAACTTGATTGTAAAAAATAAAATAAAAAATTCAATTTTTTTGAAAAATATACTCTAGCAGATCTCAGTTTAATCTACATTTACTTTTAAAAAAAAGTCATCGATTCGCGCAACTTATAGACGACTTTTATCGTCAAATTGTGTTCAGCGATGAGGCTCATTTCTGGCTTAACGGGTTTGTTAATAAACAAAATTGCCGCAAGAGACCCTACATACTCCATTACATTCAGAAAAATGTACCGTTTGCGGTTTACACGCTGGTGGCATCATTGGATCATATTTCTTCAAAAATGAGGCCGGCGAACGCGCTACGGTCAATGGAGATCGTTACCGCACCATGATTCCTGATTTTTTTTTTTTGAAAATATGGATGACATTGATTCGAACGAGATGTGGTTTCAACAGGATGGTGCTACGTACCCTTATCTCAAAGGCGATAAGTTGATTTCGAGAAATGGACCTGCCAATTGACCTCCAAGGTCGTGCGATTTGACACCTCTCGATTATTTCCTATAGGGCAACGTGATTTTACTGGTTTATGCTGCACTAAACTAGCATTGTTCGTGTTATTCGTGACATGCACTACCCGAAAAAGTGGCCCCAAATTGGACGTCCAGAATGCGGATGGTTTAGCGACAGCGACTAATTTCAAAATACTTCTATGATTTGTTGAAAATTATTCAACAGAGTGAAACCAAACGCTTAGAAGTAAAATATAATCATATATTTGAAATTAAATCTAAACAGACTTAAATATATTATATATGTAGATAGCTACTCGAATAAAAATTGTTTCAAACGAGATCTGAGTATAAAACATCTTTATAGTAAAATTATCGTAAGTACCTACTTGGCTTTGAAGCGGAAAACTATGTTCAAGAAATCTATATAGAGTCGAGAAAACACTTAGCAACAATGTAAACAGCTTAAATTTCAGTCATTCCATGGAATAGGATAAATATATAGAAAATTATTTGTATTATGTATACAAAACAAAGGATGTTCAGCCAAATGGAGATGTGGAAGCAAAAAAATAAAAAAAGTGGAGCTTTGTAAATAGTTGATCAGTTAGTTGTTTTTTGTGCTTCAGTGTATTTTTTATTTATCTTATTGTTGAAAAATAGTATATTCATATAAGATTTGTTCCATATATGTATATGTACATACTCCGCATATAGATGGATTTGATTGTTGTTTTTATTCATATTCCTCGAACAATTCATTTTTATTTATTTTGCTTTTAGCAATGGCTTTTCTTTTCGTATATGTACATACTGTATACATAAATATCCAGATTATATTTTTTTTTTTGCTATACCCATTGTTTAGTGTCCTTATTTTTATTCTTATTTGCTTTACTTCTTCGTGTTTTATATATTATTCATTTATGTCATTCAAAATAGTAAATCCTGTCATATTGTGTTGGATTTGTTTTTTATTTAAATTTTTCATTTTTTATTATTTTGCATTTATATATAAAAACGAAGAAAAGCTTTGGAAAATTTATTTCAATTAAATTTGTTTACAATTTTGTATTATTGTCACCGTCGTCTGTCACAAAATATATATATATATATATTGTGCAAATTAACACAGTTTCCATGAATATTATGGAAATTGGGTTAAATCATTTATATTGTGTTGCATAATAATGAAGATAGTACTTAGATTCTGGAAATATATGTAATCAATAGAAATCAAATTAAAAAAATATGAAGCGCACATGTGTTGTTTGCTATAAGAATTTTCAGTTCAGTATACCTATAATTACAAAGTAATATTAGGTCTAAGACATGTTATTTATAGAGCACCCCGCATCTAACCACGGAAAAATTGTTTTGCTAAAAACCCAAATAGACTAAAATACGTAGGAAAATTGTTGATGCCGCATATCGTTATCATTAAAATAAAATGGTTTGTGTTGTATTTATAATATGTGTACACACACACACACACATACATATTATTTGTTATATTATATTCACATAAAATATCAATTTCATAAATCAGATTTTCCAAGAAAATTTTCTTCTACCTATAATGATCATAATATATTTTTGAGAGATAAAAATAAAAGAAAATGTTATGTTGAATTTGATGAGAATATACTTATTTTTATTATTATCCCTTTTGGAATTTAAAAACGAATCAGTGGCAACATATTATATAATACATCCTTTTTATGCTATATATACATACATAAATAATTTATATAACGGTTATATACAAATCCTATTGTAATATGTATAGTAAATTGGAAAATCAATGAAAGAAAAACGTAAGTTCATCAAATAAGCACAGCCAAACCTTTCATATTAGCAAACCATAACTGAAATAAAATAAAATGTGCTATAGCCATTTTCTTCTCCCCGAGATGGTAAATGTTTTTATGTAAATTTAACTGTATATGTACATACATATATATATATATATATATATATATATATATATATATATATATATATATATATATATATATATATATATATATATATATATATATATATATATATATATATATATATATATATATATATATATATATATATATGTATATACAACATTTTCGTTATTTTACAGATGCCCTTTAACAACCCTTTTTTGTGCTCTATCGTAGCTACAATATATACGAAGAATAACCAAATTTGAGGACGAAACATGTTGTGTATTACTCCAAAATTCTAAGCCACTCAAAATACAAAACAAAAAAAAAATCCGTTGCCATAAAATGTATTTGTTACATACATTTAACACTAACGGAGCGCGCAAAAAAAAAACATTTTCTTCGGAAAATTTTTATATTTTTTTTGTTTGGTTCAGAATATAAAATTCAGACACAACAACAGCAACAACAAAATAGCCAACAGAAGAAAAACAAAAATGAAATTGAGTTGAAAATATTTATAAAATTTTAATATAAAAGAAGCTGTTGAAATCTGTTTTTAAAAGTGGAATATAATCAAATTATGTTTTCTTTAAGTAAAATCAACTTTTGCTGTTCTATACTCCCGTCGTATACATTTAGAACAATATGCAAAACTATATACATAGATATCGTTACATTTGTATATATGTATATACAAAAATTGGTTATAGACTTTGAGTACGATATGTGAAAGGTTATAAACAGGCGATAGAATTTAATTTATGGCGCATATAGTATTTAGAATAAATCGAATCTAGTGCTTTGTACCAAACCGGGCGGAAATATTAATTGCCATTCAAGTCATGACTTATTTTGATCAAGAAGAAATGGTCTAATACTCATTTGGTTATGATAGTATGTTGTTACATTTTAAGCTTTTATTGAAATTCTAAAAAGCTCAATAAATAAGTTAGAATAAAGATTTACTATCGTATTAAAGCTTTTAACGGTTGTTTGGGAACTTAAGCTGCATTGGATTTTATAGTGCAGATAATACATAAATCAAATTAAAGTCATGATTTTTAATTAAAATTTCAAAAATTGCAATACTCAAAAAAAAAATTCGTGTGAACTTTATCCGATATTATCCTAAAAAATTAAAAAAAAATATTTGGAATGATTTAACAAAAACTTCAGGCGTTTGTATAAACATGTGAAGCTTAATTAAAGTAATTAAAACATATTTTTAGTCTTTGGTCACCGTATTTCTGTGCATCGGAAAAAATTTAGGAAAGTAGCTTGATATGAAATTTTAACGAAATTTCCATAAAAATTAACCTCAGCGGTATAACTTTTGAAATGATGGTGTTTTTCTATAAGGAGGTCCAAAGTAAATCAACAATTTTTTTGGCGAAATGATTGACATTCGCTATAAGAAACATCATGCCGGCAACCAATACTGATGTTAAGTGTAGCTCGTGGAAATTAAAAATTGAGATTCTAAAAGCAAGCAGTGTAATTTGTAAAGAAATTTCTCTCAGTGAGAGAAATTTTGTGGCTTACATTGCTGATGGTGAAAACAAACGTTTTGTGAAATTTGTTCTTACATGACGTGTAAAAAATGGTTGGTTAACCAATAGTTGCACATGCAGAAAAATAGATCCTATTAAAAGACTAATAGTACAGTTATTGATTTGATATGATAAGTTTTTCATACTAAAATCAAAGTTTCTTAAAGTGTGTTACGATTGGTTTAATAAGATTTGCATTGTTGTTTTTAAACTATAAAAAAAAATAAAAGTAACTAGAAATACTATTGAAGTAATATGATTAAGCAAGCTATATTAATTAGATCGTACTATTGGTTTAATATCCTGAACTATTGGTAATTAATGTGAGCAATAGTACAGTGTTTAAAGACCAATACTGGCCCCTTACTGCGTCAACATTCTGGCTCCAACGGTTTCGATCCTGGGCTTGGTCTTCACACTGTCCTAGACAACCATAGAAGAAGCCAAGTCATTCTCTACACCGTGGAGCCATCGTCGCCTGCAACGACCTCTGCACCTACCAGATGGTGGATCTCCTTTCAGAGATCGCTGCACAATTCGTTCCAGATCAGCACGAAGAACGTGACGAACGAGCATATAGTACTGTATAGTATAGCAATCACATTCTAAATAATAATCAGACGCCTCTTAAAACGAAGAATCCGATTTACGGTTGGCGCATAGTTGTTAACTTAATTAAGAAAAATATTTGAGCTTTCATATACGAGTATTTGTAAAATTATCACAGAATTTCAGAAAAAAAAATAAGGTAATTCTTATTATAGCTTGAATTAAAAAAACTATAATTAAATTAGCAATCCAGTTGATAATCGTTGAATATTTGAAGATCTTCATTTTCTTAAGTTAGTTTTTCTGGGCTAGAGTATTATATACATAAACATTAACGCTTGTTACTACATTTGTATATCTGGGATGGAATTCTGCAAGAATGTCATATATATATACATATATATATATATATATATATTTATATATATATATATATATATATATATATATATATATATATATATATATATATATATATATATATATATATATATATATATATATATATATATATATATATATATATATATATATATATATATATATATATATATATATATATATATATATATATATATATATATATATATATATATATATATATATATATATATATATATATATATATATATATATATATATATATGTATATATATATATATATATATATATATATATATATATATATATATATATATATATATATAGGATGTCTTTCGAAATAAAAAGGTTTAAATTTTAAGTTTCTCTTAACTAATATTTATGTAAATATAATGCTTTCTTTCCAAATTTGAACTTTTAGATCTCACAATTTATGAACAAACATAATTCCAAAGTTCGTCAGTTAGTTTTCTAGTAAACAATATTAGCATTAGTTGAAATAATTGTACTGATTTCTATTAACATTGACAAACCAATAGTAAAGGGTTTTCCAATAAGAGGTTTCATTTTGATATTTAAAAAAAACGAATAGTTTTTAACAGAATACAATGAATGTTTATTTCAATGTAAAGAAGAAGGTATGACATTAACATTTGAAAACGATATCAGCCAAATGGCCGCCACGGCTACGCTTGCAGCACCATATTCTTTTCATGAAATTTTCAATGACCAATTCGCACATTTGCTCGATAACTTAACGAATTCCATCTTTAAGGTCTTGAATCGATTGTGAAGCATTGGCATAGACCCACCCTATCTTTCACGTGGCCCCAAAGAAAAAAGTCTAAAGATGTTAAATCACAAGATCTCGGTGGCCAAGATCACCTCTTCGAGAAATAACACGGTAAGGATATTTTTCTTGCAAAAATGCTATTGTTTCGTTGCTTGTGTCACATGAAGCGCCGTTTTGCTGAATATAAACGTCGTCCACATCAATATCTTCCAATTCCGGTCATAAAAAATCATTAATCAAAGCTCGATAGCACAATCCATTCACCGTAACAGTTGCACCAGCCTCATTTTCAACCGCACTAAACAGTGACACGTTGAGGATGCACAGGCATTTGTACAATCATTCTTGGAGTTTCTGAGCCCCAAATGCGACAATTCTGCTTATTAACATAGCCTCCGAGGTGAACATGGGCCTCATCACTGAAGATGATTTTTCGATGAAAATCCGGATCATGTTGGAAAACCCTTTATATAGCCCTGTGGAGGGCAAATCAATAGTGTGACTATTAAATATATAGGAACATCCTATTGAATTAATAGGACTCACATTATTCAATGTTTTTAAACGGTAATCCGATAGGATATAAATATGTAGAAGTGGTACTCGTATAACCATCGGTCAAAAATAACGGTACATTTTGTATTAGTTTGGAACGTATTCGAGAGAAATGTATTACTATACTATGTCATTACGCAATTGAAATTTGAAGCGATCAGTTGAATTTAAAAAAAAAATTACTCGGTGTTTGTAAACCTAGTGAAATATTTTATGATTATTTGTCAAGGTCGTGTTCTTAAGTAAAGTGTAAAAGTACAGATCACTGTATAAATAGAACGTATACGGTATACAGATTTTGTGTGAAAATTGTGCCGCCACGTGCAGGAGCAAAGCAGTGAAAACTTCTATCGGTAAGTGTTTTTAAAACTGTCAACTTTCTTCATATCTAAGTGCAATTAATAACTAAATTTATATACATAATATTTTAGTTGTTGATTTTATAAATATAGTAAGCTCATTTTGTGTTGAAACTTACTCTTCTGATTCGTGACGTGCTGTAATAAATAAGCAATAGTATTCCTTTTGTGATTCATAGTATCTATTAAATATTAAGGAATATATACTTTTAAATTAATAGGAGCCATATTAAGTTTACTACTTTCTTAAGAGTAAACCAATTATTTTGTAAAATCAGATCAGTGTTAGGAATGTTTTTGTTGTAGTTTCTTATTTGAAATCAAAATTTTAGGAATTATTTTCTTCTTAAAATTACTCATATTCAAATTGTAACGACGAGTTTTTTGTTGTCGTTCCAAGGCTGATTGGGTTCAACACCCCTGCAGTTCATTTTTATATATATACTTTTTTTTTATATACGCATAGTATATAATAAAAGCGCGGGAAAATCCGGTTGTATAGGGGAATGCGTTCTAGAGTGTCCCGTTCTATATTTTATGGTGGGATGATGCTTTGTATTACGATCAGTATAAAAACCAAAAATTTTTGGTTACGAAAAAATGTTATGATATATTATCTTGTGCAATCAGTAAGTTAGTAAGTTATCAAATTGAATATTGAGTTGACATAATTTAGTGATTATCGTGAAAAATCTAAGTAGATTGTTTTTACCATATTTTTTTTTTCGGGTGTGAATTGGTCAATTATATAGAGACGACCAATTTTAATAAATAAAAACAAAATTAAATTGAAATTGAAAGTATTTTATTTTGATTTGGTACCCATAATAAACTATAAAAAAAAAAAGTTAAATTATGGAATATGTGAATATAAGTTTACTTAAAGTAAAAACTTACAAATTTAAAACTATTTAAATTGTAAAGCATTGTGTAAATTTTAATTAACAATTAAAAAAAAAAAATAAAATAAATATATTTTTTTTTACTGTTAAAACTGTTTAAGTTTTCAAAAATATCGTATGATATTTCGATTGTGCATTGAGTGTTTTTTTTTTATAATGTTTAGTACATAAGTATGTTAAGTACATAACCTTATAGTTATAATTATTAGTATAGTAGTGCATAGTACTAGAAAATTAGTAGTAAATTCCTATGTGAAAAACAAAAATAAATAAATTTATTAAAATGTGAAATATAATAACTGTAATGTGGTCCCTTTTACAATTCTTAAACAATAACTTAATAAAAAAGTGAATTATTCAAATAAAACGGTGACAAAAGCATAAAAATAAAAACTATATAAATTATTAAGTTAAATAATACATAATTATTATAAAAATATAATTCTAAAACTAATACTGGAAAAATTTATTAAGTAACAGGTGACCAGTTAGTTGTACTGAGTTTTTCCATGTTTTTTTTTTGTGGAAAAATTGATTGAGTGCAAAAAAAAAAATAAAATAAAACTAAAACTAAAAATAAATAAATGAAACGTTCAGTTCGAACTAAAATATATGTTTATAAACAAAGTTAAAAATATAAAATAAATTCTACGGTGTATGCTGAACTCAAAGGCCGCGGCCATAATTTTAAGTTAAGTTAAGTCAAAATATTTTTTTTTAGTACTAAATTTTAATTTATTTTATATATAATTTTTTTTATATATATACATATATACATATATATTATATTCATTAAGATTTCTTTATTGATAGTGGGCAATTATTTTCCATCTCTTAATTTTTGTTTTCTCTTATACCATATCTACATACTTATATTTCTTTCGGTTACGGTAGTAATGATGATGGAAAATGATGGATTATTATCAATCAAAATGACGTCATTAAAATTACGGAAATTTATGAAATTATAGATTATATAAGAATTTTTTTTTTTACATATATATATATTTTTTTTTTGTTGTTAACTACTTGATTTATACAATGTGTTAAATAGTTTTGCTATCTCTTTCGACATGTGATAGAATAAATTTTTTTATTTTACTTAAACATTTTTGAATTTTAAATTATTCTTTTAATTAGTTTTTTTGTTGGGTTCTATATTTCGTTCAGTTTGATTGTTTTGTTTTCTCTCGGTTCTCAGCACTATGAGTAGCTAAAAGCTTTGAGTTGGAGGTGATGTGAGGTAAGTATATGTCATGGTGAGTTTATAGTCTGTCGTTATCTACTCGCTTCCTGTTCCCTTCCTGCGGTCTAGCAAGATTCCTCCAAGCTTTGGAAAACCCCACCCCTATACCCTGAGCACTAGCCAGCCAGATAAGACCGCTCCAAAACCTCTGAAGGAATAATATTAAAAATTCGGTAACAGCTGATAGCTTGCTATCGCAACTGTTACAAAATATAGGGCTAGTATTGGAATAAAATATGAGCTTCAATGAGGATTTGGTTGATGTGTCCGAGGAATTGTTGAATCCCGCTGAAATGAATAAAAATTTGGATATAAATACACAAGATGGAACCCAAGCAGAAGTTGATCAACAACATAGTGTATCAACCGAGTTAGTGGTTGAAGGGCCTAGCTGCGGTGCCATTATTCAACATTTAAATAATGGGAATGGTGCTGCTGACAGCAACAGCATTGGTCAAAATTGCGATCTTAAGGACCTAATTTGTGGTCGTTTTGGTTTCGATGAGATTAGTTATAATCGTGTTGCTGGTAAGAATATCAACTTTTTTGAAATTTGAATTAAAATTATCTGATATTTTTAATATTTAGAACACGATTTTGATATTGAGAGTCTTCTCGTCATCACCGAGTCGGAGATCAATGATTTATTTCCAGTGCCGCTGTTAGGAACTAGAGCCAAATTTAAATTTCATTTGAATTTATGGAGAAAAGATGTAATTATATTGTTGTTTAATTTTGCAATGGTAGCTTTAATAATTATAATTTATAGGCTTGTACGGTTTCTGTTACAAGTTCCTGTCGGGAATGGATTAACCATATATCAACTCCAACGTCCACGCAAAACACATTTTCCAATAGTTCACAAGTTAACTCAGATTCCCCGTCATCTTCACGAGCCAGCGAAGAGAGCGCCTTGAGTAACACGAAATTGAAAGAATTACTGAATGGTACAGAAATAGGTGCTGAGGTACTCCGTTTTTATGAAGAAAAAAATTACCTTGAGGAATCAGACAGGGACATTTTAACCACATAAATTGTTGATAATTATTCCAAAAACCAGAAAGTTATGTCAATGCACGACATAGTTAGTGCATCTGATGCGATTCAATCAATATTTCATACTGAGTGTAAAGTGAGCTCCATTTCTAATTTATTACTGTTTTAGTATTTACAATTATTACCTCTTAATTATGTACTTTGTTATTCCTGTGATTTTATTAAATTTTCATTAAATTTTAGGACTATTATATCAAGAAAAGGGGGAATGGACTAAAGCCAACTGGGAAGCTGCACGACAAAGCTGTCAATGTTCGCGCTACGATACGAAATTTAAAAAAACGAAAACATTTTGAAATTGAAAAAAACAAGTATATCTACTTAAATTTATTTTAAACTTACTTTGTATTTATTTAATTGTTTGTATTTAATTTTAAGGTACGACTGCTGTCCTTATTGTGCCAGAACCAGAAACTCTCAGTGAAACTGAAAAAGAATCCATTATATGGCTTAAGCACAACAATGAACCCTGGACACTTGTAGAAATTAAATGGAAACAACTAATATCTACTAGACAAGCAGATATTCGAATACTGGACAGCTATAATTTATTGAAGAAGTGGCCACTATTTAAACACAGTCTCGGACATACCTTGGTAAAAAATACACAATATATACGCATAATTATTATATACACGAATATTTTATATACTTAATGAAATTTTTTATTTAGATTGATATAGACAATTCATCCAATTCATTTACATCTGCTAAATAATAATCAAAAAGCTTTCAGGCTAAAATATCACTAAATAAATATTTATAGAAGATACATATGTATATAGACACTTATGTTAAGAATTATAGTAAGAATGTAATTAAAACCCGAAAAGCATAATGTATATAAATGAAATAAACAATTCAAATCGTTTTTTGAAAACAATTGGTTTTACTAATTTTTTAATTTTCAGGTACCCAGCAATTTTCATATTTAATTATTAAGTAGCATTATAAAAATAATAGTTTTTCATATTAAAACGATATAGTGTTGTTTTGAAAAGGTGTAGAATTAATATTATAGTAAAAGTACAAATATTTTCTGTTTAATACAAAGTGAAGGTCCTATTAAACCAATGATGCAGTAGTGTACTATTTTCTTTCACTCTATGAGATGATCACCTTAATTTTAAAGTATACCCTATTATTTGATCATCTAGTAGATCACATTATATCGATCCGTACCACTTTAAAATTAATAGTACATCATGTTAATAAATAATATGACGTATCGTTGTTTTAAAACGGTGATTACTTTATAGTGAAATTAATAATTTTTTATGTTTAAAAGAAAATGATGGTCATATTAAAACAATGGTGTAGCAGTGTACATTTTTCTCTCAGTTTATGGGGTGGCCATTTTGATTGTATAGTCCATCCTATTATTTATCCATCTAGTATGCCACATTATATTAATATGTACCACTTTAAAACTAAAATTACACCCCATTAATAAATAATATGACGCATTTTTCCTTTGAAATGGTGAGATTATTGATGTAATAGTAAAAAGCTGCTATTAATGTAATAGTTCGCTAATTATTTAATCAATGGTACAAATACCATTGACCAAAATTAATAGTAAAACATGATTGACGTAATAAGAAATTCTATTCAATGTACAGGATTTTTCTCTGAGTGAGCGCAAACTGAATCTACATCTTCTGTGGGATCCGGAAATATTTACCTTGCTGATCAAGATATCGATTTTCTACTAGGTATCGAAATCTACCACGAGTTATTGGGCAAATCAAATAATCAGAACGATTGCCGCGATGCTCCAAAACACCGTGTTAGGATTTTTCCGTCGTTGCTGGAAAAATGACGTCTCACTAACTAACTTCCAAGCTTTTTTGCCATTCTATCATTTAAAATCCACGTAACTTAAGCGATCAAATTGGGACCATAGAAAATCTTCCTCATTCCGCCTGATCGGTACAATCATCTGTAGAAACGGAGTGTGAAAGCCATTTCATAAAATTCACCCCACGTGACAATAATGGACGATTTATTGTCAATCTTTTATTTATGGCGGACCCATCGACACTTGGCAACTCGAAAGATATTGCTCCGCATCGATTCAACAATTTAGAGATACGGCTACACAAAACGACAGAATTATTCACCAGTTACACAAATTTCATCGATGAGTATACAAGATGTAAGGTCACATGGAAGAAGTTAATAAAAATTCTATCGCCACACCGAATTTCTATTTTCCGCATTATTGTGTCATTAAGCCAGATAGTTCATCAACCAATCTACGAATGGGAAAATCACTAAATTCAGTAAAGTTGGTTTAGCGCCGATATTGCTAAAATGTACCGGCAAATTCGAGTGCAGCAAAGATCAAAGGTTTCAACCCATCTTGTGGCGAAACTCACCATCTGAGCAACATTCAAGATAAACATGGTGATGTATGCGACTTCTTCAGTGCTATTCCTTGTCATAAGATGTCTTAAGCAACTAGCATTTGATCACCACAGTATTTCACCTACTGCCGACGATTTACTGACAGAAACCAATTCAATTGAAACTGCCCTAGAGTTGAAAAATGAATGAAAATGTGGTGTGCCATTTCACCTAAACTTCTTGAAGATATACCATCGGAATTCATCGAAAAGCAACTTGAAGTTAATGAAAATAATATAATTAAAACGCTCGGCGTATTTTGGTGTCCATCATCCGACAAGTTAAAATTTTTCATTATATTTACATCGACAAATTTACGATTTTAAAGAAGGCGATATTTGCGTAAATCGCTGGAATATATACAATTCACTCGGTCTATTGGCACCCGCGATTATTTTAGGAAAATTATTGATCCAATTTTTAGAATCTGGGCTGAGATCAGTCATTTCCGCAGTATTTGCGCACCTACTGGGACCCGTTTCGAGAAAGTCTAATCGTGCTCAATAAATTTAGAATCGATGTGTTTAACTCCAACTAACCACTTAAGTACTGTTCTCAGTCAAGTCTTCTAATGTCAACTTACCCTGTCGAGTACAAGGGTTTGGAGAATCTGATTTCGTCGTAAAGCATCCATCGCTTCGTTCATGACCGTTGTTCTTAGAAAAAAAACAATTATTTGAGTTGGTGACCATCTTTAACATACAACATTACATTTATATACATCTTGAATCATCCCATACATGGTCGGGTTAGATCTTGCGGGTTCATTTCATATTCACATTTCATTCGTGGTAATTCACCAAAAACATATGTACATGTGATTATTCATCTATTTTGTTACGAAGGCAATCCATCTAGAATTGTATTCGGATCTCAGGCAAGAATTTAGGTGGGGCCAATTCAGAGTTGCGTGGGCTCATTATTAACCACCCCGGAATCTACAAGACGAGAGCTCTCCTCGAAAGATGACAAAACTAAATTTGGATTGTTACTATCTATTTGGTGTCTGTCCATGGCTTCCCCCCTTTAATTTTATTTTGCAAGTCCACCCATACCATGACACATAACAAATAAATTTAATGTTTAATTAGTATAAGCCGATTATCCTTCTTCCACCGTACGAGTTTTTCAAGTTTTGTTATTTTGTCGACAAATAATATTCATTTAAACCAAGAATTATAAAATTCAATTTAACATTTTTATTTGTATCATTGTTTTTTAAATTATTTGTATAACCTTATTAAACAAAGCTTCCATGATCGATGGAATTTGTTTTTACTGAGCTTGAAGGATACACGAATTACTCCCATTATATATGTATATATATGGCGAAACCATTTTTTTTATTCAAATGCTTGTTCTATTAGAAGTGGGAGTTTTGCTAATGTGTTTCTACAGAATTGTACTGAAAAAATTAATTTTCGTTTCACTAAAAAATTAGGTCAGAGGAATGCTTAATTCTTAGTGATCAGCTTCTTGGAAAATGTTGTCATTATTTTTATTTCTTTGTTTGACAAATTTTCCAGCAAATATTAATGATTTCTGAAAAAAAAAAATTAATTTCACAAAATACTTTTAATTCGATTTTTCGCTTTTGATCCATTATATATATTTTATGGAGATAACAGGCTATTAATAACATTGCTACCCCCATAATATTCTATGGTATTCTCAGCTACTATATTCGAACAGGTTTCCGAAAAAAAGGTACATATAAAAATAAGGAGTTTAATAGCAATTTCAAATCCTTTCAAAACTGAGTAAGACTTCATGTGAGAAATGTTTTGATTCAAAGAATGCATACAATACTTCAATTGCGTCTATCAGTCATAACTAAGTGACCAAATGTATCAATTTGTACATACACATATATACATATGAACACAACTATACATTTTGTATACAATAAGTACCACAAGAATACTTTAAGGTGACAAAAGAGTGACTTTTACTTACACTTGGTACATTGAAATTTACTTCAAAACAACGTAGGTATGATTAGATCGTAGCCATACTGTACGGCTACGATACCACCAATTATCATATATCTTGTACTAAAATGTATACATATGATTAAATTCGCACAAATCGATGGCTTGTGCAGATTAAATGTCAAAATGTTTGCTTTTGTTACATTTCTTTCTAAAATTTCAACTTTCAACCAAACCGCATGTACCTCTATTGCGATGTAGCTTAATGAACAGTGCAAAAACCTTTTAGACATAGCAATACATATTATAAAAGAGTGAAGCATCAAATGAGCATTTAGAATCTAGAATAACTAAAAAGAAAAAATCGAGATACTTGAAAGATTGTGGTCACTGAAATGTCAGCCACAAAAAGTCATATGCCGAAATCATTAAAATGTTGGAAATTGTAGGCTTGCGGCAGTTTGGTACATTTGTTTTGTAAATGTAAACATACGAGGTATATACAAGGCCCTTAAGCGGACATTTTAAGAACTATATCACTTCATGGTTTTTCTATTATTTCGCCATTTTATTTTGTTGTTGTTCTCCAAATTTAAATGATGACGTGATTTGTTCAAAAATAATCTTAAATTATGAAAATTTAATTTAAAACAAAGAATTCCTTGTATAATTACCAAGTATGAACACAGTGTGCGTTCGACCCGCATATGTATGCCCACATGTGTGTGCTTAAATGTACAAGGAGAATGGAACTTAGAAGATAACATTTCTATTTTTTTATTGTAAAAAATATTTTTAAAAGTTCGGAAGCTTATACAGAAAGAACTAAAGTGGATCGAGTTGTTAAACAGAAATTAGATTTTGGGGGTTATCTGGTTTAGGGATGCGCAGCACATCAGCAAGTAGATGAAGAAGACGCTTGCGATGAATACTTTATTCTAACACTATGGGAATGGGAGAAAATGAAATTTCCAATGCACAATTTTTGCCCACAACTCCATATGTCTCATGGTTCGAGGTAATTTTGCACAAATATGCTATGTTCTACTGTTCTAGTGCTTCATCTTCGAGGAATTTTCTGCTCATTGACTAAAATCGTTTATCTACCACGCCATAACAAAAGTTTGTCAACCATGTATCTGATTTAAATGATAAAGATACCATATGATGGTAAAACGTATACGTCTACATCGACGTGTAGACAATCTGTAGACAATGTCAACAACGTAGACAACCGATAATGTAGAAAATTCCTTTTGTGAATTATAGTTTTAAAGTGGTATCCTAAGGTGACTAAATATTTTAGATTCAATGCGATACGAGTGGTGATAGTATAATAGAAATTTCTTCAAAAAGGTTTATACATCGCAAAATTATTAAATTGGCCCTAAAACAACGATATAAAATGTTATAAAACGGTAAAGAAGAGTATCTAACAAAATATGGCACAACCATGATTAAAATCTTTACAATAATTTCCATTAAAAATAATCGAGGGATATCTGACTATGAGCGTGCCATAAAATTAAGTACATTAAGCAACCGAGTTAATAAAAAGTCAAATCATGAACAAGTTTTGACAAAATTGAGTGAAATTGGATTAGAAACAGGTTAACAGATCAAAAATTGTATGTCTTGCCAAAAATACATAAATTTGCAAAGAATTATGATGACAAAGGGGTTTGCAGTTCTGGACTCAAGAGCCATGCAAGACTGTTTTTGGTTGATTGAAGCCAAGGGCAATATTTCAAACAAGGCCGTGTTTAGTTTCCAAGATACAAATAACTAGCGAGCAATTTACATATTTAATCAGATATTACGATTTACATATTAACCCCTCATATAGATGCTATTATTAGTTAATTAGGGAATACAGTATACAGTATGAATGCCCGCAACGTGGAAGGCGGTGGTCTTTGTGGTTGTACTCATTAGCGGTCCATGGGACTAAAACCAGAGTGGTTATAGTATTTTAATATTGAATGTTGAAATTAAAAATGAGAAATACAATCGATACAATATGTAGATACATTTTGCAATTTTAAATTATAGGTCGTTTTGTGCCTTTCATACCAATCTTTAAAAAAAAATTGTCCTATTTCGAAATTATTTTTTGCAAAATACGAAGCGGATAGAAAATATTAAATCTCTCTGATATAAAATGTCTTTATATAAACAGAAATAAAACAAATCATAATGAAATGGATCTAGTTCATTATTCTACTTTCAAATTGAAATCTATATGCAAAAATTTGGCTTAGATTTAGTATCGCTCACCAGCACCTCATTTATTCTACCTATTTTTCATCCTTAAGAGGTGGTTGATTCTTATAGCCTACAGTAAATATTAAATGATAAAGCTTTCCGTAAAGAATAGTATAATAAGATAGTAATTAAATGCAGTAGTGGCCTGTGGGTCTTAAACCAGAGTAAGCAACATACAGTGGTCAAAATGATAAACAACAATCATACAATAATAATAAACAAAAATGTTAGAAATTTCACTCACATATGTAAAACGCACAAAAAATAATCTTGCATCAGTGCTATACAATTTTTTGTGTATTTGTGTGAAAGGTCTTTGTCACATCCTAATCAGTGACGTTGAATATGTACGCATAAAAAAATGACTGCGGAAACGTGTTTTGCCTCTAGTTGGTTGACACGATTCTTCAGTAAAGTTTTGGCCTGATTAAACTAGTGCACACTACCCTAAGAGATGCAATAAATTGGTACGAGACTAATTCAAATCACTGTTATCTCAAAGTATCTAAGCCGACCGGTTATAGTGAAAAGAAGAATGGCGAATGCGATAATATTACTGCCAAAGACACATCGGAAGTTATGTAGAATCTCACGGAAAACATCGAACCATCATTTGCTTGACTTTATCCGTAATAACAAAATTTAAAATTTAGATTAATCCGAACGGTTAGTGCAATAAACTTTCTTTAATTAAAGCTATTGTTTATTTTATTTCAGCATATATTTCCAAAATTATAGTGTGGTATTCTATTTTCGATTTAATATTGAAAAAATGTCCCAAAAATGACCATATATCGACATATGACGTCATCACCGAAAAAATGAACGCTCTTAATATTTCAGAAGGTGGTAAGGTATTTACTTAATATTTCATTTAAATCCAGAAAAAAAATTATTTCTACGGGTCCAATAAGCGTATATTATTCAAATAATAGAAATTTAAAGGGCCTCAAACTTAAAAGGGATATCATATAGCAAAATCTCTCTGAATTTCTAGGTACTTTGAAGTGGTTTAATTAAAAGTTTAACTTAATCCAGAAATATTCCATTTCTGCAATTTTGCAGTTAGACATATTCAAGAGTTGACCCCCTTGAAGTTTGTCCCTAGATTTCATCCCAGGCTTTTTCAAAAATAACTCTTAAAACACAAGCGTACCATCCCAGGCTTTTCCGTCAACTAAAAAATATACAGTTGGTACCAAAATACACATCCCAGACTTTTCTAATGTGTAAGGGATATTTGAAGGAAAAAAATTCATTCCTTCTTTAAGCAACCAAGGTTTTTATATTATTTTGACTGTTAAGAGGAGGCGACACATTTATTTACGTTGCAGCAATTTCAAATGTCAGAAAAATATCACCGCTGTCATAGTGATGGAATTGATTGTTGTGAGAAAACAGTCGCCCACAAACAGTATGCGTAATGGTTGCTTACAAAGTCTTTAATTTAATTGATTTACCGTTCAACGACTTGTCCAGAATATTTTTCTTCCATCAAATAAATTTAACTTTTTAAAAAAGTCTGGAATATTTTTATTATTTCTGGAATAACTGGTTTAAATGTAAAAATCCTGGGATGAACCAACTGTATAAATTATTATATGTGTTTTTTAAAAGGCTGGGATGGATTATTTACGCTTGTGTTGGAGGAGGTATTTTAACAAAATTCTGGGATGAAATATTCTGGTATAACTTCAAAGGGGTAAGAATGGTTTGTTGTAGAAATTTGTTGTTGTTTTATGTTTCTTGGGAATACATTTAAAAAAAATAATACACACTTTTTTTATTTTCAAATAATTTAAAAAAGGATCCATATAGATTGCCAACACCGGATATCTGACAGCCTTATTGTATCCACTGCTCGACTACAATTCAATGCAAAACTAATTCTACTACTTCTTTGATTCCGGAATTAAATTTATTTTTATTTTGGGTAAGCTTGTTAACATTTGAGATGTAATTTGTTCACGCAATTTTGAAGAGACAAATCGTTTGGTACCATCAATGGATTTCGTTAAAAACGTTTGGTATACGCAATTTTACAATTTTAAGCTTTATTTTCACGTTAGGGCTCATCATAACTTTCATACATGTTAAATTTGAATCTCACTCACAAATAATTATATATGTGACACATAACGGTTGTAATATCACACGATTGTGAATAGAACTGAAAACTATATGTGGATAAATAAAGATTAGTTCAATGATTCCTCGTGGAATTGAGCTAGACACACAGGTGTACTGCAATTTTACATTTATCATTTAAATATATAACCAATCATTTTTCATATTGATAGTATAATTGAGTTTTATAATCGAAAATAAAAAACTATACATACTTTTATACAATAAATTATTACAAACCAAACCAAAATAAAACCATTTTTCATACATATAAATATTATCTGTCTAAAAACTTAACCACAATTTCAAAATTTGACATATTAAAATATATTTTGTGTAACAAAAAAAGTATAAATTTATCTCAAATGAAATTTATGAAATTTTTTTTTCTTTTTTTTTCTACCTCCAATTTTCTACGAAATTTTTATTTTATTTTCCGTTGTTCAATAATACACAAAAAAAAAAAAAATTCTTTCCGACTTTTCCCGAGAAAACTTTTCCCAAGCAAAGTAACGCCAAAGTATGTAAGTATGAAGAAAAGCAACAACAACAACATTTTTGATAAGTGGAAAATTATTGAAAAACTGTCACTCTGTTTTGTAATTTTGTGTTACTACAATATAGAAGTCAATATAAAATCAACAACAATAAACATCTGTTATCATTTTCTTATCTTGCTGTTTGTCTTTTTCACGTACCGAACTAAGTAAATAAAACAAAAACATTGTATGGATGTATGTACATACGTACATATAAGAAGCTGGATCTACGTACATATACGTATGTATATATATAGAAATGAATAAGTGATAATATAAATTCATTACGATAAGAAAATTTGTGGTGTAAATGAAAATTCATTTCCCTTTCTCTCTCTCTCTCTCTATCTCTCACTCTTTAAAATTTATGATTATTTAATTTTATTGTTATTTATTGGTAAGGCGTAATGAATTAAATTATTTCTACTCTAATAATTCGTTTTTCTGGCTCTATTGTTGATGATGTGAATAAAATAGCAAAAGGATATTTGAGTTTTGCATAGGAGTTCCTTAACATATTTCTATACCAAAAACCATTGTTGTTTTTTTTGTACTATGGTCTATCCAAGGCTTCTCGCAACCTCTTGCGATTTGCTTCGATTAATTTTGACAAATTGAATTAAAACTGCGAGCTTTCAAGTTCTTTTGAAATTATTTTACCAATGTTCGGTTGAACAATTCATTCAAATTGTTTTTGAAAGCATAACTCGTTTTGGAATGTATCGACTGCTTATAGCATCATTGCCAATCATAATGAAGATGTGAAATAATATGTTTACTCTCTCGCCTATCACTCTAGATAAGGGATTCGGCTTGCCGCATAGACACACGTTGAAAAAATAGCAACCTCTAAAAATGTCTTTGAAAAAACAAAATCAACTAACATGATTGAGTATTTTGGGGAATTGAGATGTTTTGTTCTTTTTTTTTTTTCTAAAATTCATGTAATTTTATAAATTTTGTTAAATTTTGAAAATTCTATATAAACGGAAATCAAAAATTTGTATAATTCGAGTGATATTACATAAATGTTTCAAATTTCGAGTGAACTTTCTTTAGATTTGTGAATTTTGAATATTGTAAAAATTGGAGGAACGCCTTTTCAACTTTAATTAAGAAATTTTAAAAATTTTCAGTTTTCCAAGAGTTAAAATTGTCAAATTTGAATTCATAAATATCGTTTATAGATAATTATCATTTCGCGCCTAATCCTAATTTGAAATTTAGAATTTTCAGGATGTAGAAATTTTGAAATTTAAACATGTAAATTTTTGTTTTTTAACTTGTTGTTATCAGCCATGACTGATTAGCCATGTCTAAATCATAAGTACTTACTAACTACCTAAAAAGCAAAATTATTTACAACTAGATAAGTAGTTTGATTTTATTGTAGAAGAGGTTTTATTATGTTCTACATATATTCTGTAAATATAATTCTGTGTTGTTTTTTTTTCAGAAACTAGTTAACTGAAATTACTGCAATTCAAATAATTTCAAAATATTAATTTTATACATGTTGCATAGAAACAAATTACACTAACATATAGTTGTTTTGGAAAAAACAAAATTAAATTTACATAAAGTTGATATCTGCAGATAGTTAGTTTTATTAACAAAAGTATTTTGTTAATTGTTAAGTGAAGATAACTAGTTTTAACTAAATGAGAAATATTGCATTTGACAACGCTAATTAAAATACACTAAAATTATTTAGGCGTTTTTTTTTGTTATTAAAGAATTCGATTACAGAAGCCCTGGGGTCTTTTACACATTTACAAATTTGCTTTACGTGATCAGAGGATCAGTGGCTTAATTGTTTTCGATTTGTTTGTGTATCAAGCTAGACGACCAATTTTGTTTTATAAATTAGAAAATGTTTGAATATATTAATAGAAAATTGGCACAATTTTACCTAAAAAACGAGCCCTCTTTATATTTAGCCAATAACTATTATTTGACAATCAAAAATATAGTATGTGGTCCCGAATAAGCCGAAATATAACGTATGTGAAGCTGTCCCGAAAACCATCCCGAAAAAGAACTTTTCAAAAAATTGGAGTGTGTCTGTGCTAGATGTAAGAAAAAGCCTTTCAGCCCGAAAAATAACATATAAAATCTTTCAAAATTACGTTCTATCCCGAAAAGTCAAAACCAAAAAAATATATTTGAAAATATATGTATGTAGTAATTATTTTCGGGTTTTTCAAATAAAAAATAAAATATTTGTTTTTCAAAACAGTTAGTTTTATTTTAATTTCTTTAATTATTTAGGAAACGAAATTGAGAATTATTTAACTTTTTAATTAATTAATATATTACAAACATTATACCTATAAAATATCATCAAAAAAAAAATTAACTTAAACAAGAATTAAACCGAGATTCAATTCAACGACTAATTTGAGTATGAAATAGCACAAGCTTGTATTCGAATGTGACGGTTCTCAAAAATTGCGGCCTATATTGGATGGTACCAATGAGTCAATAGGACCTTTTTCAACTTACAGCCAGATGTATATTACCATACAGTGAGGATTAGAAATATTTTTGGGTTCCGATTCATTCGATTCTATTGTATGAGTGACGGCTCAGGTTTGTACTCGAATATTACTGTTCCACATTTTCACCTCAATTATCATTCATATGGAGAGCCCGTGTCAAGGGGGTCCATTTCACTCAACGGAGAGCTCGTCTATAGAGGTCCAATTCACACCGGAGAGCCCGTTCATATGGTTCCACATTTTCACCTCATTTATCATTCATATGGAGAGCCCGTGTCAAGGGGGTCCATGTCACTCAATGGAGAGCTCGTCTATAGAGATCCAATTCACACTGGAGATCCCGTTCATAGGGATCCTCATTTGCACCTCAATTAACATTCATGCGAAAGGATCAAGGATTGGTAATTAGTAATTAGTAATTAGTAATTAGTAATTAGTAATTAGTAATTAGTAATTAGTAATTAGTAATTAGTAATTAGTAATTAGTAATTAGTAATTAGTAATTAGTAATTAGTAATTAGTAATTAGTAATTAGTAATATGTAATTAGTAATTAGTAATTAGTAATTAGTAATTAGTAATTAGAAATTAGTAATTAGTAATTAGTAATTAGTAATTAGTAATCAGTAATTAGTAATAGGATAATAGGATAATAGGATTATTGATTATTAATAGGATTAATAGGATTATTTTCAATTTACATATAATGAATTGACCTTTGATTGAAGAATTTTTGTTTAGTTTCTTGTATAGATAATCATATGGGGATTTACCGGAACAGTTTTTTGGTTTCTTATAACTGGCACATATTGCTTTAAATCATCATATCGACCCCATTTACCATTTTGTTTACAATAGCTAATAAAATGGCCCTGTTGAAGTATATATTCATAACTGACGATCCCTGCTATATTATATTTAATATTATTAAAATCAAGTGTTGGTTCAACAAGATCTAATGTGACCCTTGGAATGTTTTCTGTATATATTGAAATTATTTTATTATAGTTTGAATATGTAACTTCCATTTTATTTAAGCATATTGGACAACTCTGAGGTGGAACTTCTTCTATGCAATGTGCTAAATTTGAATATCCCATCTCTTCTAGCTTTATCAAATTTATTAGAAGGAAGTTTCGAGTTTCTTCAACTGATGTTTCACAATTGTGGCACTTCAGTTCAACACTAAGACTGGGGATACTTTTAAGCACATAGCTAGCAACATCCTGAATATTGGAATCGCAGTTTGTCTGTCTGTACTCCATATATTTCCATTAACATTTCCTTGCGAACACCGATAGCCAAATTTAATTCATTGTTTATGATGTTTTCGATTAGTGGCCTTACCCTTCCTGATATGATATCACAATTACATATTTTTAGTTCGTTTACCGCTACTGCCAAAGCTTGCACTAGCGAGTCAAATGCACAAGTATTTGAATAGAAGTCACATGTGTGTGTACCATTTAGAAGAACCGGTAAAGATTTTACCGTTGATTTAGGTTTGGCTGTTGGTAATCTCCTTTTTTTAGCTATGTTGAGGTGGCGTTTTGGGGTGCAAAAATCGTCAACATCTTTTGAGTTTTGACTTAAAACTTTTAACGACGCAATATATCGCTCCTTTTCTGGCTGACTATTTATTTGGTTAATTTGTGCTAAATTAAAAGAACTTTTCGGAGCTTTAGGGGTTAATATACCTACGTTTTTTTTCTTCCACACAGATTGGCACTGTTGCGAATCATGAACAGATAGTTCATCGTTTTCGGGCTTAATTATTGTTTGTGCTTTCAAGGGATTTTTTGGAATGCCACCTAAAATTTGTTTATGAACTATTATATTTCGCTCATGAATGTTTCGCACGATTCGCCCTACTTTGGTTGGCATTTTGCCGATATTACTTAAACTTTTAAACCTTCTTTTAATTGTGGCGAAATAATTTTCTATATGACTATTGCTTTGTCTAACACCATTGTTTAAAATACCACTCCATAAAGGTAAATAGGTCATATATTTTTTTAATGCCATATTTAGAAAATTAGGATTATAAAGAGCGTTTAATCCTTCAATAACATGAGAATTTTCTCTATTTTCGTCCAACTCAACTTCATCCATTATTTTTTTCATGTCTTGAAAATATGGGCTTTGCAAATATAATGGTTTTGAATTATCCCGAAGTTGATCCGACTTCTTCCCAATTATTGTGTTCATTTCAATAGTTATTTCGCTAGTAATAATTAAATTTGTTAACGAAACAAATGATTCTTGAACCTTCGGGTTAATGAACTTCGATTTTAAAATTATAACTAGGTGCTCCCAGATAGCTTTTATCATTTCATAATCATTCATCATAAAAATGGATGCAAAAATCTCTTTAATTATTTGCTGATTTGACGGGCATTTGTGGAAATGTTTTTGTATGTCGTCAGCTATTGTGTGGGATAAATGGCAACAACATAAATAAACTTTTACAGTATTGTCGTTCGTTTTATAAGACCACGCTTTATTTACCCAATTGTGTGTGATTGTTAAATACTCTATAATATCCATATCGTTAAACGCTGCTAATACAGAATTTAATTCAGCAAAAGAAAAATCGATGATTACTGAATTGAATACCGGCCAAGTTTTAAAACTGGCCTCGACATATAATTTAAATGATTTTAGCCATCCACCAATGGAATCCATTGTGTGGCTTGAACTAACCATATCACTTAATGGAAAAGGAGTGGCAGTGTCGCAGTCACTGACTTTTGCAGTAATTACTAATGCGTAATACAAAATTGTACCACATGGTCTAAACGGAGGGCGAACTAAACTTCCCGTAGCATCTAAATGTATTGAGAGATCTTTATTCTTATTTGAATCTCTCATTATTTTGAGCACTTGATTCTGCATAGCACTATACGTCATAACAATAAATGGGCGACGCATAATTTTCTGTATGTACTTTTGGTCAGTAGATTCGCCAATTTTCCATTCCTCGTCGATATCAAGAAAATCGTCGGAATTATTGTCGGTGGATTGTAACGCTTCGGATCTGATTTTTCTCAAAACATCGTGAGGTTTACATTTTTGAATAGTTTTATGTTCTTGAACAAAATCAGTGTCCTCCTCGTTAATTAAATTATCTGCCACATTTTCCACAGATTTGTCTAATAATTTTTTTTTCCATATATATATCGCGCGTGTAACCCTTAGCCCAGCTAAATTTGTTAATTTGATGTAAGATAGGTTCAGTTGTCGCGTAAACCTCAAATGATCCACAGCGTAAATCCCGGTTAATTAACTTATATTTTCTACAAGTTTGCTCTAAATTTTTGTGACCACAGTATAACCTTATTGATAAGCGACTCTTTAAAATATCATAACCTTTTATGTTTATGAGGCATCCGGTTTGTTTTGTAAGAAGTTCAGGAATTACCGAACTATACAAATAAGAGTTTAATTTATTTTCTGCCGGGGAATAAATTTTATTCCAAGTATTGTCAGGAACATTTAAAGTGAACTTGCACTTCTCGTACGTGGCTTTGCCTGTAACTTTTTGTTTCTCCTTATTAGCATTTTGCTCAGGCTCACGCGTAATTTCGTTACAATGCGTCATTATATTATCTTCAGCCCGGCATTCGATTATTTCTTCTGCGCACTTGTAATTAGGTCAGACTGTATATGATCTAATTCAGCGTTGGAATTTTGAGGGTTGTTTAATTCTGACTCCTCAATTAAATTAAATTCATGTTGGAGACACAAATCGGTGGTTGGAGCTTCAAAACCGGGGTTTTCCATTTCATTATTAAAAATGTCAGTACTATTATCATTTGAAACATTACCCCCAGATTGACATGTAGTATGTGATTCAGATAAAACATCCATAGATAAACTATTTTTAATGTGTCTATGCCAAATATAATATAATTGACGACGATTTGAAATATTGTTGTTAATTTTAAGTGATTTACAAATTAACCGCATCTCCTTATTATCACAAGAAGTCAAGCTTACATCATAAAATTTCAAATTTTTTATGGCATGTTTTAAAGCATTAACATTTATTGCGCTTGTTTTTCTTTTAAAATTATATTTTCGGACACCTTTAACTTGGGTTTCCATATTGACTCTAAAACTGGATAAAACTTATGTTAAATAAAGCTATCCTGCTGTAGCCGGGTCGATTTATAAATCGAGATTTAAAAAAGAGATTTAAAAAAATCCGGTCCGAAAATCAAAACCGAGGTGAAATAAATGAGCAACTGTAAGCAGTTCGCTGTACTACAGAGCCTAAGGCTCGTAAATAGTCAGTGAAAATAGTGTTGAAGATTATCAAAACAAGCAATATAAAATCGGTAAAATAAGAATGTCCAAAAGCCGGGTAGATGAGTTTTAAAAAAAAACAGTTTTTATATAGAGCAAAATAAAGTAAATCACAAAAATCACAAAAATAACAAAAAATCGGAACCCAAAAATATTTCTAATCCTCACTTTATGGTAATATGCATCTGGCTGTAAGTTGAAAATGGTCCTATTGACTCATTGGTACCATCCAATATAGGCCGCAATCTCTGTGAACAGTAATATTCGAGTACAAACCTGAGCCGTCACTCATACAATAGAATCGAATGAATCGGAACCCAAAAATATTTCTAATCCTCACTGTATGGTAATATGCATCTGGCTGTAAGTTGAAAAAGGTCCTATTGACTCATTGGTACCATCCAATATAGGCCGCAATTTTTGGGAACCGTCACATTCGAATACAAGCTTGTGCTATTTCATACTCAAATTAGTCGTTGAATTGAATCTCGGTTTAATTCTTGTTTAAGTTAGTTTTTTTTTTGATGATATTTTATAGGTATAATGTTTGTAATATATTAATTAATTAAAAAGTTAAATAATTCTCAATTTCGTTTCCTAAATAATTAAAGAAATTAAAATAAAACTAACTGTTTTGAAAAACAAATATTTTATTTTTTATTTGAAAAACCCGAAAATAATTACTACATACATATATTTTCAAATATATTTTTTTGGTTTTGACTTTTCGGGATAGAACGTAATTTTGAAAGATTTTATATGTTATTTTTCGGGCTGAAAGGCTTTTTCTTACATCTAGCACAGACACACTCCAATTTTTTGAAAAGTTCTTTTTCGGGATGGTTTTCGGGACAGCTTCACATACGTCGAAATATATTGAAAATGTTAGTCTAAATGACATTGATTTGGAAATTATTAATATGACTTTGGTGCCTATCGTTTGTGGGCACATAGGAAACTGAAAGGTGTAATATTTATTTTTATTCTGAAAGTTAGATATTTGATAAACTTGAATAACGTTCATTTAAATTTATCTTGTATGTGAATTAACCGAATATCTTAAACGTCAGATATTAAACGTCAACTTCGACTTTAATTTTGAATTCAAATTTGAGCAATGACTTCCGAGTCTGTTATTTGATTAGCTTTGACGCCAATTGCAGAACTTTGATACTGCAGTTTGTTACTAACTGGATAAACGTCAAATTGTCCATCAAAAATTTAGAGATTAATAATTACGCAAAGTTGTTTATGCAAAATCGAGAGACTATAACAAAACCGCATTTTCCGGGTTATTAATATTTCTGAAAAGAATTTTTTCGAAATAACCGATGGGCTATATAGCTTTATAGCAAACGCGTCACAACCTATATACAAATTTATCGTTTTTCCTCAAGAATATATATTCATATCGGGTTGGAGAGTACATTAAGATGATTTTTAATGTTGGCAAATTTCAGTGTTAAATTGTTACAGAAAAGTGTATGCATTAAATTAAATGTGGATGCGAACTTCGTGTTTTTGGCAGATAAAATGCAACTATAAGTAAATGGCTAATCGCAGTAATAAGGTATGCACGGCTTCCACAATATGGAAACATTTCAAGTTCCAAAAATTGGATATTTCAATTAAAGATCCTCATAGTATACCTATAGGGGTGACTGGGCGGAACGCGCTTGTCGAGTACTAAAATACAATATTGGAATGTGTAATTAATTAATTTTTCAATATTGAATATAGTTTTCGACTTATATACAACATCTGATACAAAAGAATATGACGACCACCAAACAAGAATACAAATTAATTCCAGTTCTGGCGTAATCGGTATAGAAACGTTGGAAATTCAGTCAAATTGTAATAATGTGGATGTTGAAGCACCATTACCATGCGCTGCCACGGAAAATATAACCAAGAACAATTGGAAATAGTGGAAACACTTAAAGCCGAGAAAAAGGTCACGAACGCGTAGACCTTGAAAAATGAGGGACCTCCGGCTCCAGTCCTAGTACCAAATTTAAAATAAAAGACCCAGGAGCAATAAATGTTTTCACTATAAGAACCATGGCGAGTAGAGAACCTTCCTTCACAAATAGTGAAGAAGTTAAAATGAAACTGCTGAGAATTATTAACCAAGCTGTGGCTAACGTTTCGGATAGGAAAATCGCAAGGTTGGTGTAATAATCGAAACAGGAAGAAAGGAAGATCTGAATTTCTTCTTAGCCAAAGAGGAACTTTTCAATGCTGATTGTACAGGATAATCATCTATCTAATGTAGATAGAGCCGAAAACATTGGAGCTTTAATAATATCAAGCTCTGAATCCATCCAGATTGAGGACTTGAAACGAAGTTACATGACATGGCCAACAGATGGCAAGGAGGTCCATTGAATACCATCGATGTGTCGCCAACTGCTCGGAAAATCATAGTTCAGAACTACAGAGTGCACTTGAATTGGTCCTCATTGAAATACTCAGCATGAAGGAACTGCACGCGGTAAAATTTATGGTATGATAACGTTAAAGCAACCATTGACAACCTCAATAATGATCTAGACGTTTTTAAAATTTCACAGAACTGCGACACACACTGCGTGTGTGTGGAGGTGAGATCTGCGACCTAGGCATAGTTTCTATTTTATCAGTATTTACTTTCAATATTCAGACTAAAAACCATCCGATTATAATAACTGGCGACTTAAATGCTAAGTCCAAACATTAAGGACACAAACGAGACAGGAGTTCTCGTTGAAGAATTTATAAACTATATGAACCGCAGGCCTTTGCTTATAAGTTAAGGCAAATTGAAAGCGAATGAGGTACTAAGTACCTCGGTAAGCAATGGTGGACCAACAACAATCTATTGGGAAGACTCCACAAAATGCTTACTTAACTTCTTACTACCCAACGACTGAGGAAAATAGCTCAGATATTCAAAGAATCATCCGCGCAAATCGTAGCATAGTGCCAACTTTGACTATCATATCCGTGAAAACTAATAAATCGCCAGGCCTAGATAACATGGAGGTCGAAGTGATAACACGTGCTTGGCCTATTATAGAGCCCAGTATCACGAACTTTTGGAAACTTGTCCTATGACAAAAGATTATTTCCCAAAACTTGGAAAAATGGTAAATTAGTTATCCTCAGGAAAAGTGAGGATATAGGTGTCAAACAGACCCTAAGGTCTATCGACCAATCATGCTTTAAACTATCGACCAATCATGCTGTAAAAACGACAACTATACTACAAACAACTCGGCTTCAGAGAAAATAGATCCACAGAAGACCCAATGATCAACATATTCAAAGAGTCGGACCAAAAGTATAATCTGGGAGTTTTCCTAGATGTCTCTGGCGGGTTCGACCAGAAATGAAAGAGTGATGATGCTCTTTGCTGGGAATTAAAGTCAAAATATTCAAGCGCAATTAGCCATAGACAGGATCGTAGACTGGTGCAAAAGTTACAAAATGGAGTTATCCTCGGCAAACCCAGTTATGATCCAACTAAAAGGTTCACTTGACATCAGGAGACCACCATTGGTCTCCACAAATGGGCAAAGAATCTGGATGGTGAAAACTCTAAAATGACTTGGAGTTGTCTTCGACAAAAGGCTCGGAGTCATTTCACATGTCAAGAGAGTCGCAAAAAACAGTAAGAAAGTTTTCGCTGTGCTAAAACGAGTTGCTAGAGAGACTTGGGGACTCAAGAAAAATAATTTCTCGATATGAGGGCCTCGTGGTTTCTTCATTGACAAACGCATGTGTGGCGTGGGCAGATTGGTTTTATCACCATCGGCATACATTCCTAGTTATTTGCTGACCATTGAAGTGATGATAGAATAGCCTCTTATATGTACCGACTGAGTCTTGCAGACCCCAGCACCTGTAAATGTGGACAGGGTGGGAATATTTAGCTCAAGAAGATCGAGATCAATTACGTGCTGACGTAAGAGTTGAGTGGCCAGCAAATATATTTGCTTTAAAGCTGCCAAATAACCTTAACTCTTTTAAGAAATTTTGTAATACAGTTTTAAGCGTTAGGTAGGAGTTAAGCTTGTTCGATATTCGGACAACAAGTTTATTATAATCAATAATTAAAAACACAAGAATGATAAATGATAGTTTGTCAGACCGAATCAATAGTCGAATTATCGACTTGTGGTTTATCGACTTAAAAAAAAATTAAAGTTGGGCGGATTACTCCAGCACTCAATGCCACTAATGAGCCCACGGTGCAATACCCAGACAAACACATATACTTACACATTAAATACACCCAAACGTGATTTTTTGATCACCACCGGTAATCGAACCCGAGACCCTCGAATAAGAAAGCAAGGACGCAACTTACTGTGCTATCAAGGGCGACAAGACGATTTTATCACATTAAATATTGGACACCCTGTATCTTGGGCCACAACAACAATAACAACAAAATCGTCATGCATAAAAATTTTCTTTAGTCAAGGACTCAACAATAAAACAAGAAACTATACACAAAATGTTCATGACTTCTACAAATTTGTGAGTTCGTTTATTGTTCACCTTCTAATTCGATTATATATACGTCACAAAATGGATGTGGTGGTTGATTTTGGTTGATTAAAGTTCAAATTTGGACTTGAATTGTAAAAAATCATATTGTGGAGCTGGGTATGGAACAATTCTTCATGACAAAAACAAAGACATGGGACCCGCTTTGCGGCTCCCTTCGTTGCGGGCCCCCATCGGTGCGGACGAGTGGTATCATAATTACATGTTAAAATTAATAAAAGATTTTACACCAAGTTTATTAAAAACCAAAATATTTTTTGTAATATCGAAACACCTCTTCAGAACGCCAAACGAGTCCGGTGTACCTTTAAATTGAAAACTATATACTAGAATAAAACTCCTCACAATCCTCATCGACATGCGAAAAGGTCGCTTTACGTGTAAGTCAATTTTTCATTACCTTTGTATCAATGTTGGTTTGGTGAATTTCTCTGCGGTTATGTATTTACCTTTTTGTCACATTGGTTAAGAAGTGTGATTGTAAAATACCAAAGGTTTTGTTTATTTATATCAAAACATTGTTTAAGGCGGGGGATGTCTCTTTAAAAATAATTTTCTTTTTTTAATTAGAGTTTTTGAAAAGGCAACACATACCAACATAGATATTCCACATAAGCGTTATTGTTCACTTGACTGTGGGCAAACCATTTTTTCAACAACATGTCACAACTGGATATTGTCTTTTTTTTTTCTGTTGGCATATAACCCACTAAAAATTTCAGTCGATATAATATTTTGAGTTTACGTGACCCGATATAAATTATAACTAATATCTGCGACCAATTCTATTAGCAATCATCTAGAGTAATAAAAATATTCCTTTATATAACCATTTAAATAAGATCAACAATATTCCCAACCATTCTTCTGTATATGGTACATATACATACATATACATATATGTATATACATATACTAGCTATGTTAACAACCATTTAAATTTACAATTATTACATTACATTGAATTTTATTTCTTTTCGAGCTTTCCATACTCAGCAAAAGCACAGCACAAATTCATAAAAGTATTAATAATACCTTTTAAGAAGATTTTGAGAAAAGAAAAGTGTATACTCATACAACATTTGACACACACAAAAAAAAAAAGGTAACCGTAAGAAAACGTTACAAAATATCAGAAAATTATAGACTGTGATTTGTACCTTGATTATATTCTTTCTATATAACTTTTCCAATTTTTTATCATTCTGTTTTTGATATTATCAGCACAAAATATAAATGTATGTATGTGTGTGTGTGTACCACCAGTACACAGACGTCGAATACAAAAAAATATATATATACATACATACATATATATAAAAGTTCAAAGCTTAAAAATGTGTATGTGTATATACTATATAACCATCTATATCAACCATATATACCATAAGATGAAGATAAGAAAACCGAATATATCACGTATATGTGAATTTGATGCATGAATTTGTATTTTGAAAAAAAAAAAATTGTTTTCGAAACCTCTCCTCTTTCCTTTCATATAAAAGCATATACAATAATGAGAAAGGTATTTTTCCACCTTTTTCCTTCAATCATAAATTTTCATTCACCTGTACCCAAGTTATATTATTATATATAGCAACAACAATAAAAAATATATCAATCACGCTTCATCGATTCATAACAATATTTTTTGTTCGAAATGAATCAAAGCAAAAAAATGCATCATAATATTGAACATAGTACCTATGTATGTATGTATGTATGTATATGTATAATAGAAATAAGTCAATATTTTCAAATTAATGAAAAGCGATGAAAGCTTTATTTATTTTTTTTCTTATCGCACATTTACATTTTACCATCGCCGCGCGTTTATTTTAAGTTCACACAATTGAACTTTAATTAGATCATTTTCAAACTCATTGAAATGTGTATCGATTAGCATCATGTTAATTGGCGTCTAAGATACGCCACGACAAAGACCTAATTAGACTGTATTTGTATCTATAGATATATACAACTATACTGTCAAAACGAACGACAAACAAAAAATAAAAAATATTTCATGGATTATTAATATCAAACCAGTGAAATTAAAAACATTGTTAACATGCTTGAAGAAAACTGTCAAAACTTACAGGAACTTTTCCGTCTTTTATGTAAAGTATTAAAAAAGTTTTTGATTATTTTCAACAACAAAGAAGAGTAACAACACAAATAAAAAGGAGATGAAAAGATTTTTTTTCTTTTTTTTGCTTTTTTGGATCTGTTATAAATGATAATAATAATAACAAAAAGGAAGAATAAGATTTCTAGCATCAAGGAACACACAGCACATAGGGAAAAAAATATTTTCCCTTTTCTCAAATCTTTTTCAGTAAATTTTATATTAACGCTTATTGTCGATTTAAGAATTTTCTTCTACATTTTTGTAAAGACGATGACAGTTTGAGTTCAAGTTTTTATTTTTTTTTATTTTACAATTTTATGATGAAAATTTTTCAATGGATGGTTTTAATCATATACTTGAATGAAACAGCAAGACGTAGCATTCCCAAACGGTTAAATGCTGTTTTGTTGTTGCGGTACAAAACATTATGTTGCGGGGATATGATAATCTACTGCGGAATTATACATGTATGTATAGCATTGATGTAAATAGAAAAGTTTTGGTATAAAATTGTACAATAGGGTTTCAATTTACCAGATAATATACGGAAATCTTTCCTCATACGATATGTGAAGTACCATGAAGTTCCATTAAACGAATGGTAGTCTCAAATTTTCATTTTTATTACATATAAACTTGTTAGAATACCATAGTTGTCGGTGTTGAATTATTATTTTATTTTTTTTCTTTAGAATATTTGAAGTCTGGTTTATAATTTCTCGAGAACTATATACGGAATAAATTCAAAACCTGTATACCGTTGTAAAAATAATTGAAATACCTATCAAATGATGTGTCACTCGACACCATTTCAAATTTTAAAAAATTGACCCGTTCCTCCTAGATGGGACAGGCACCTCCATAGATATTCGGGGGAAGAATCATTTAAATTTTAAATTGGGTCATGTGACATATCGAATGAAAAGTATTTTTATGAGTAATCTAATGGTACACATATTTTCAGCAATTATCAATCAAAATTTATGTACATAACTGTATGATAAGGGCACGTCCATAAATATTTGCAGGAAGACTAATTTATTAAATCGGCCATTTTACAAAATATGAGGCAAGATAAGTTTGTCCAAGAAAAATCAATAATTATAAATGATTAATGGCCAGTGGCCACCGATATACCACAAGGAATAAGTCAATCTGAGTCCAGTGACCATCGGCACACAACGCTCAAAATAAATTTCAGAAAATCACGTTCAACAAAATTTTTATCACAAACATAATTTTGCACATCGAAATAGAGTGGTATACAGTGGTGTTATCGGAAATGGCTACACTGGCCGATGGCACAGTTGAGCATTAGCTATACTGGATTAATTATTATGCTTGTCACCATAGGTCCATTTGTCACTGACTTTAGTATTAAATTCGGTCAACATCGTACTCCAATTACAAAGTTCATTTAGTTATTTTTTAAACGTTAAATCTGTTGATTGTTAAGTTTTAAAGTCATATAGCTTTACAATATACTGCAATTATTACGGAATAAGCTCTGCGGCATTTTAGTAAAAAGTGTTATCACCAAAATAAGCAAATGTGCAAGCTCCGTAATCCCGGAGTTGGATTACTATAAAATGTCCGATTAAAATATTTTGAAATTTAAATATAAAAGTTCGTCAGCGAAAGCTCAATAATTTGTATATGGAAGTCTCTTGGATTCCAAACCCGATCACTTTGTAATTTTAAAAAAGTCATTTTGGATTACAGCGAAATAGAAAAGTTGATTAAAAATGGTATCGAAACGTATAGATCCGCACATAAATCGAAAATATTCCAAAAATTAGTATGGGAACTCTGAACTATGTTGAAGGCGTAAATTAATTAAAACAATGGTTGTTGGCCGTCCTCAAAAACCTTTCGTTAGAATTATTTCTCCCCTCCCTCCGGCTACTCCTATTTTACGAAAATTGCAGATTTTCCATGATATTTTTAGTTTTGACATTTTAAAACTAATCCATTGGTTATCGCCCTCATTAGTTCAATAAGTCGCGTCGGGTTCATAATTATAATTTTTCTTCCTCTTCTTCAATTAAAACCACTCCAATGGTATCTATCATTAGTTGTTTTACCATAAAAATTAATTATCACACAAAATAGAGTCTTTTTGTTTAATTAACAATCACTAATTAATAAAATACTTTAATTTTCAAGGATTGTAATAAAATTAACTGCTTAGTAAAGTTACCATAGAATTAAACTACATGTAACAGTATAAAGAATCGAAGTTTGTTTGCAAAATAGCCCCACAAAAAGTATTCGAAATGAATCAAGTCACAACTTCTTGAAAGCCATCATACAGTTACGTTTTCAACCAAAAATTACCAAAATCTGTGAATGGCAGGCAAGTAGCTCATTTGTTTTGCGTTACAAATTTAAAATGAATTAAATTTCATCAACAGATACACCGATCTGCCAATATTTTCTAAATATTTAAATTACGAATAATGAATAAATAAAAAAAAATTTGTATTCAATATTTATACTCAAAATGCCAATTGAGCGGAATGAAAAGGGGTTGCTTTAATAATACATAAATTAAATTTAAAATATTCATAATTAATATTGGGAAAATTTTTGTAAATTTAATTGTGCGGTTTATTAATGATACTCGAAACAATTTTTAATTATTTATTTTTGCGTTAAACATTGACACGCGATATCGAATTCAGCGGCAGCAGCAGCAGCAACTTATTAAACACAAAAAAAAAATTATAATTTAATAATTTGTTCCTGCGCCGCACGATAAATAAAATCATCTTATTGGAAATACATTATGAATATTTTAACATAAATTTTTTTGTTTATTTATAAATAAAATTAAATTTGTGTATATGTAAATTAAATTATTTTTATGAATATTATAATTAAATTTTTTATTCGGTACGATTATTTATCAATTTAAACAAAAACAATTTTTTAAAGAATTTATTAATTAAAATATAAATAATTTAAAATTATGTAAATTTAATTGTATTTTTCAACGATTTACGTACATATGCGTATCTTTAGTACATTGTAGTAGGCGGATATTTATAAAACATACATACATGTTTGGATTTATGCTCCTCCGTACACATAAATTTTTTAGCTAATAACCCCGAGAACATAGCAAAAAATTAATGTACAGTCTTTAAATAATATTCGTTATGCCAGCATAAAAGCATAATAAACTGTTAGATACAAAACATAATTGTAATAATTTCTTATATATACGCCAGAAATGTATATAAGTATATTTCATATTTCTTTGATAATAGTTATATTAATATAATATATATTTCACTTAATATGCAAAAAGCTTTTTTTTTTTTTTTATAATAATTATGTTTGCCAGTAACCTGGTTGTACTGCATATTTATTTATGTAGACTTTAATGGTGAAGTATATGAATACAGAGTTTATAATTGGATAACCTATGTATACTGGGTTTAGAATTTTTATTACAAAAAATTATGTTTAAATTATTTATCATGGTTTGTGTATCGTAAATGTAAGAGGGTAAGAACCGCAAGCAAGCAGTGAAAAAGATTTAATACACTGTACGCTTTAAGTTTTAATTCAATCGAATGTACATAATCTGCAATAATTTCCTTTCATACAAACATTTCCTGAATAAAAATTAGGGCGTTGATTTGAACGTTAAAAATAATTATAATTAATAATTACATTCATATTATTATAACATTATCAAAACCTATTTTCAAGACAAATAAATAGTAAAAACTAGTAAAAAATAATATAAAATAAAAATAAAGCCCTAATTTTTTTCAATTGCTTGCATTTTATTTTTACTCTTACAATCAAGAGTAGTTGTATCTAATTTAAAAAAAAAGGAGAAGTAAAATGTTTTCTAGCTTAAGCGTCAGGAAGTAGAGAGGGTGTGAATTCCCAACAAATTAGCAATTTCGGGAATCGTGATTGAAAATTCTTTTGTCCCGGCAATTATAATAAAATGAGTCAATGTTTCTCACAATGTCAATATCACATAAAATCATAAAACGTAAATTAAGTATTAAGTTGTCGTATAGAAGAATATTTAGAATATTTATTATAAATTAATTAAATAATTAATTCGAAAAATAATAACAAACATTTTATCTCTTAAAATAATACAGCACACATAATACGTCCCATACTCCCGTATTTGGCCAGAAAACCATGAAATTTACGACCGCGTGATTTGTATAAGAATGCCGTCCAGTAGATTAGAAGCAAGTGTAAATCTATTATTTGTACTTTACAATTTTATGATGGACATTTTTCAATGGATGGTTTTAATCATAAACTTCTTAAATCACTTAGAATCTATATCAAATAAATTATTATATAAAGTGATTATTTCTCCAAACATGTCCAAAGTGTGTGTTTCTCTAACAATTTATTGACATCGGCAATTTTTTTTTTTCACCACTTCTCCCGTCGGTACGATGGTTAGATTTAAAGATTGAATCATTTAATTTTTTCATCACACTTATCCCTGTTCCCAAATCGGACTATAAAAAACTTCGCCGCGAACAGAAATTTGTCCGTTTTGTCTCTTTGTCATGCTCATGCATTCCGATCCCTGAACTTTGAAGTGAATTTCCACGAATACATAAAAAAATAACGTAAGAGGAAGGCTGTTCCAAACATGTGGAAGAAAGATGTGTCAAACATCTCCGATTGAGTGGTCAGCCATATATGTTAATAGAAGAGGAAAACGAATAAACCAAAATGAACCAAAACCTCCAGCACCAAATGCAGGTACATTTATTCAAGTTATTATCGTAATATAAAATTAAAAAATTACCTTTTTTCAGATATCATTTTAACTCCAAAATTAATGAAGCCAACAAGAAATTAATATGCGCTGCATCTTATGGCCTACTCGGCTACGCAAGGCAAAAAATATCCCTAAGCTCGCTTATTAGTAATGTTCCTGTTGCAAGAAAAAAAAGGTGTACTTATCACCAGATTTCAATTTATCTACAATGCATCGCCTATATCAAAAAGAGGTCTGCCCTAAAGCCAACATATCTGCTCTTTTTTTGAGAGTGCACCGCAAAGTCTTCCAAATTTACTCCCCTCAACTTTCTTTTTTTATTCCAAAAAAAGAGCAACATGTTTCTCGTACATAAGATTTTGAATGGAATAACCATAGAAGAAGAGCTAATGAAGCCATGCAAATGAAAGAGCTTGACAAAAAAACATCGATTGAACGAAATGGTTCGACGTACCTTCAGCTTTAATTTTTCAAATAGAAGCATAAGGAGTCTTTCTAAACTCAACAATAGGAAACGTTAAAGATTTCATTACAACGACAAATTGTAAGGTAATTGGAAATTTTGAGTTGTATTATTTCAAACAGAATAATTTGCGCTTACAACATTTGCGTAGTTGACTATCATCGCTGAATCTCATTTCAACTTTAATCTATTCTTTAAATCGAAGGCATGTAGAACACATATAAATACCATACGGATAAAGCTAAGCTTAACATTGATTTGAGGATATTCAATGTTGATTTGTCTACATATTGCCGCTATCAACAACTGTGACGATAGACAAGGCCGTTTGGAATTAATTCCGCGGTGTTGCTCAATGGTTTTGAACGATTTTATAAATTGTTCAATTGTATTCCGTTGTATCGTAAATTTCGTACTGTTGAACTCAAGACGTTACATTTTAAGAAACTTAATGCCAAATTTTGAATGTACTTGATTTTTTAGTTGAATTAGGCTAATTTACGAGTTAGAACGATTTTAAATCTGAAATCAAATTTGTTTTATTTTTATAATCTGTAATATAAAATGTAGACGTTCTTAAGTCGTAATTTATTTTATACAATTTAGAATATTTATAATTACTAAAATAATTAAACCTAATTAATTCTAAAAATAACGACAAACAGAATAAACATAAAATTTACGAAACTAGTAGAGTTGACGCAAGTGCAAATCTATATCGTTTCGGGAATTTGTTTTAAGTAAATATCCCGTTTTGACACTCAGAAAAACAACTTAATACAATTAAGCTTTCTCTAGTTATTGTTACTTAGCCACCTGTTTGTAAAATATTTGTAATAAATACCATTTCCGATTACCAGGTATTCAACTTAATATAGTATGTTCTTCAATTGTAAAAGGTACAATTGTATATATAATTTGAGAAGAAATAGTTGCCTTAAGCATTCCAATTTCGTATAGAGCTATGTTTATAGAAAATTCAATTGGATGAAAACCATTTCTTTGTTTAACTTCATAAGCTAAGTTACATAGCTCCTATATACATATACATACTTTGAACCGATAACTGGTATTTTTTTTTTCATCCAATGACATTAAAAACTATATTCCATTCTTCACAACAGTATATCGTATTCCAACTATGTTTTTAAAAGAAAAGTGATAAATTCTCAAAAGGTTTATTATTATTCTTATTATTTCAGTATAAAATATAAATAATATTATTGATATACATATTATATTTATGTACAAGTCTTTTGTTGAATAATTTATATTCCAGGTAGATAGGTTATATGTATACAAATAGATACAATAGATAATTCACTTCTAATACCTTGAAGCTATTTGTGGAAAAATAATTTTCCAATTCTTATATTTTTGTGTCGAAAATCAAATTTAAATAACACGGATAAAAAAGCTATCGTCCAAAACACCATTTAAATAACAACCGTTTAGTTGGTATATATGTATATGTAGAGTTTACAATGTATAGGTAGAGTATACAGATAATATTACTTTGAGGTATAAGCAACAACAACAATTTTAGTTTTTGTTGCTCTAACCTAGATAAACGTAGGATAACTATTCTAATATCACTGAAGCGTAAAATTTAAATAGAAAACTTGAACGGAATATACAAACAAAACGTTTAGATGGCAAATCTAAGCACAGAGATTTAATTCAATTTTATTTAAATCATAAATAGTTTTCATTTATAGACAAACTTGCTGTGTACATACATTTGTATTGTAAAAGTTCAATACCAATACCACCGTGAAATCTATAAAACGATATCGAGAGAGCATCAGAACATCTTTTTTATTTTTGATACATAACTAAAGCATATAAGTATATTTGGGAGGTATCGGGTTCGAATCCCAATGGAGGCGGGATCCAAAAGTGATGCTTCATCCATGATTACGATCAGAATGGTTAAGAATACATCTATGACCTTCTGTTGCAGTGCATACATGGGTGACATGGAGCTATACAATGTGGAAATGGTAAATTAAAAACTCGGACCTGTAGCCGTTAAAAAAGTAAAATTCAACTAAATTTCCCATATTTTATTAAACTAAATTATTTTGGGTTACATTTAATTTTGGGCACATCGCGATGCGACAAAAATAAATACGAAAAACATAAATTCAAAACTTATTTTCAATTAATTCCGAGTTATTTAAATCTGCGTCAATGCACGGCATTCTTAAAACCGGTAAACTATTTATGGAAAATTGACAATCAAACTGGCTATGAAGATCACTATTACAGATACAGATATTTTATCCTGTATTTGTAAAGAGCTTGAGAAAAAGATTAGAATAAGCGATAAGACCTACTATGGTAAACACGATTGCGACTAGCAGCTCTAGACGATTATACAAAATAAGAGCAGTTTAAAGTAATCCAGTATCAAAAACCAGAACTATAGATTGTCCAAAACGGTGATGATGATTTTTAAAGATTTTGTAAAAGCTCATTGTTGTGTTGTATGCAAGAGTGCACAATCTAATGATTCTCTATAGTTTAAAATCGGGTTTACATGAGTAATATTAGGTTAGGTTAGGTAAGGGTGGCCGTCCTAAAGGACTAGCATAGACATAAAAATGGTCCGTAGCTGTACCACACTCGAGTTTCCTCCTCTTCACTCGCTAAACCATCCTAAGCTTACCAAGAAGCTTTTAGAGTCCCGGATCTCGATCTTACTAAGATTCGAGAGGTCGTTCAAAGGGGAAGTTCCCATAAATTTTGTTCTGCTGTACGCTAGACTAGGGCGGGTGCAGAGCAGATGGTGCACATTTTCCTCCTCCTCCTCATCACCACATCCAGTCTGCTCGCATGTATCCCAATGAGACAATGTCCCGTTATAGCTCCCACGACCATACCAATATGGTGCCGTCGAAGCGATATCAGTTGGCCTGATCTGTACCGGTCAAGTCCAGGCCAGATCTGCCTGGTTATTACACACGAACTGGCGTTAGACCATGCGACGTTCGTTTCTTTTATGGGTTTCTTCCTGAAGCAGCAGTTTACATGAAGAAAGCGGTATCTTTATATCCCGTCTGCTTTGGGTTATTAGGCGTGCTGTACCCTTGCGGGCCAACTGATCTGCCATTACTGATCAGCTATCTCATTTAAAGATGCCAGACAGTTCTGGGCTACCTTCGACGTCAGGGACTAT